>WEIT01036913.1:40426-71274 GCA_013389985.1 Dryoscopus gambensis | reverse complement strand
CCGTCTTCAGCGAACGTTACCGGAGGAGCCACCGGTACTGACGGAGCAGCGGGCGAAGGGATGGAGCCCCGGCCGAGCGGGGAGCGCGGCGGGGTCCTCCGGCCCCTCTCCCGCGCATCCCGGTGCTGTCCGGGCTCCTTCACCCTCCTGCCTTCTTTATGTGCTCACGGCTGCCGGCCGGGAGCGCCGGGGCACCGTTTCCCCGGCGGCTCCGCCGGGCGGGGCGGGGGCGAGGTTGGTGGTGGGTACGCAGTCGAGGTGCCTGTAAGAGTTCAGGGGCCTCGGACACACGAAAATTCCCTTGGGGAGGGAGGCGATGCTCCCATAGCCCGGGAGTGCGAGTGGATGTAGGGGAGGAGGAGAAGGGCTGTGGCCGAGGAGGGTGAGGAAGGTGGCACTGGGGGCAATGCGAGAAGCTGGAGGCAGAACTGAGGGAATGTGGCAGGTGGTGCCAGGAGGAGACACCCTGGGCTGAGCTGGTGCTTTTGGGAGTGGGCAGGATAGCCTGGCGAGGGGCTGAGAGCCAAGGAGGTGGCTGTTCTGCACCTTCATCCCCGCCTTCCTTAATCCTCTCCTTCCAAGACACATCTGCCTGGTTGCTTGCTCCATCATCACCTGGACAAGCAGAGTGAGGAGCGCTGGCAGCACCAGAGGCTGAGCCATGGGCTGGTTGCACAGCTCCTTACTGGGACCACCTTTCCCCTGGGGCAGTGGAATGGCCCCTGGCTCCTCCACCTCAGCTCACCACGAGGAGAATACCAGTGGCTGTAGCCCTTTGGGTGTCCTCATGGCATCTCCTTTTCCCAGGCAGAGGGACTTCGTAGGGGGCTTTTGCAGGTCACTTCTGGCTTTCATCTACTGCTGTGGAACAGAGAAGCTGGTGCTTTTCATCTCTTTCCATTTTAATTTGAGTTTTGGGTTTTTGTGGACCCCTTTTACCAGAGGAAGTGAAGAGGACACTCCAAATGTCATCGAGTAAATCTCTTGACACCAGAGCCATGGTGTTTCCACCAGAAGTGCAGGATGATGGAAAATAGCCAGAGCTGCTTCCTGCACTGCCTGTGTGGGTGCAAACTGCTCTGTGCTGCCACACAGCTCATCCCTGCTCTGTGTCCCCCTCTCCCCGGGGTGCTCTGCCATGCACCCTGTGGCTTTGATGGTTTGCAGAAATGCTCCTGCTTTTCTGCTATGCCACCATTGTTGCCATGCTCCAATCACCAGCCTTTGGGTGACTGCACTGGGGAGACAGGTGGAAGGAACAACACCGTGGTGTCAGCAGGGCCAGAATTTCCCAGGAGAAATTTCAGTTCAAGCCTAGGAGAAGAGATGCATCCTTTGTACCCAAGGGTGCTGCCCGGGCTCCCACGTGCGAGCAGGAGCTGTGACTTTCTGTGTGACAAGGGTTAGCACCTGCTGTACCCGTACCTCGGGGTGGGCAGGCTGCAGGTGCAGACCCTGCTGTCGGGTGGGAGTTGTGGCAACACGGTCACTGGAGCACAGCAGCTGCCTGGGCACCTTTCCAACATCCCTGCCCTCTGTTCCCACCACCCTCTTGGGAGGGGCTGGAGCTGTGCTCCACTGGGGCCCTGGTGCAAGGCTGGGGTGGGCATTGCTGGGGGTGTGTGGGCCCCCCTTGCCGAGTTGCCCACCTGTGTTTTCTCTGGTGGGCACACAGAGTAACAGCTGCGCCCTGTGCTGCAGGACTGACTCCCATGCTGTCTGCAACATGTGGGGAGCTCTTGTGTGTGCTCCTGATCACATGGAAGGTACTGGGACATGGTTTGCCTCCTGGCTTGCCAGGGCAGGAGCCTGGGAGCCCCTCTGCTGTCTCCACAGCTCTCTCCTATCTTGGTACTGGAGAGGAGGGCTCCATGTTGGTGGTAAGGCAGATGGGGTACTCCGTTCTGGAATATATTTTGTGTCATGTTTCTCCTGATCCGGCCTTGCACCACTACAAGAAACATCATTCCTGGTTTGCCCATTGCTTCATCTCACCACGCAATGCCTTCTCCCAGACAGAGACCAACCTGTGTGTCTTGCTACCTGTCCTCCCACTACCTGTGGCACTGAGCAGTGCTCTGCCTAAGAGCCACGAGTATCCCTCTGGCAGCACCAAGCTGGAAGAGGGGATCTCTGCCCCTTGCAGAGCCCAGGCTTGGCTGGGGTGTTCTGCTGCAGCGGGGGCTGCTCTGGGGTGAACTAAGCAGAGTGTGTTTCCTGCAGGTAGTGAAGATGTCCAGCAGCGACCCTGAACGCCCCCAGTTCCTCTTTGTGAAGGTGCTGGCGAGCCGGGGGCGGCTGGAGGCGGTGACCCAGCAGATGGGCTACCACCCACAGTACCTGGACAGCTTCCTCAAGACGCAGCACTACCTGATGCACATGGATGGCCCGCTGCCCTTTGACTGCCGGCACTACATCGCCATCATGGTGAGCCCTGCTGGGAGCTGCCAGAGGGGACAGGGGGCTCTGCTCAGCCCTGTGAGGCTCTCCTCAACCTCCAGCAGACAGCCTATACCCCAGGCTTCTCTTCAGGGGCCAAAATCTTGATGTCCTGGAGGCTGAGTGAGAGGTGGGCATGGGATGCCTGTCCTGCTGGGGCAGTGCATAGATGCTGATGTGCTGCTCTTGCAGGCAGCTGCCCGGCACCAGTGCCGGTACCTGGTGAACCTGCACGTGCTGCAGTTCCTGCGGGCAGGGGGTGACCCCCAGTGGCTGCGCGGCCTCGAATTCATCCCCCCCAAACTCCGCAACCTCAATGAGATCAACAAGATCCTGGCACACCGGCCATGGCTCATCACCAAGGAGCACATTGAGGTACTGGGAAGGGCTATCAGCCAGGGACCAGGATGGCACTGGGGACAGCAGCATCCGCAGGGGCTGCCAGCACCCTGCCCACCTGCCTGTGTCACATCGCTGGTCTGTCCATGTTCTGCAGAAGCTGCTGAAGATCAGCGAGTGGAGCTGGTCGCTGGCGGAGCTGGTGCATGCCGTCGTCCTCCTGGCACACTGCCACGCGCTCGCCAGCTTTGTCTTCGGCTGTGGCTGCGAGCAGGATGAGGGGCTGGGGGGCCGAGGCTCGCTGAAGCCGTTGTCACTCGGGAACCAGTGCTTCTGCGAGGCCACCGCCGGCAACAGCTGCAGCCAGGAGCTGCTGCGCATCAACCGCAAGCGGGTGAGCCCCTGAGGGTGGTCTGCAGGGGATGGGGGGGTGCCGCTGGGACCACTGCCCTCACCCCCAAGCCTGTGTCTGTGCAGTCCCTGGACTCCTGCATGGAGCTGGATTCCCTCCGGGAACGCATGCAGCGGATCCATGTGGAGACTGAGGGCAGGGACGAGATGAGGCTGCTGCAGCAGGACCAAGAGGAAGGTGAGGGGCAGGGAGCAGAGGTGGGTGTGCAGGGTAGGAGTTCATATGGCACACCTGGGTGTTTGTTGCTCCTCCATGCCTTACATTTTCCACAATGTGTGGTTCAGAGGGGCTCATGGGATGCATGTGGGGCACAGCAAGGGCTGGCTTTTGATGCCTGATGTGGCTGGGAACAGGGCAGCTGAGCACTGCTCTGACCCATCTGCAGGGCTCTCCCCTTTTGCAGATACTGATGGGGAAGTCACCGGTGCCACCAACCTTGCATGCTACATGCAGGACCCTGACTTTGGATACCAGGACTTTGCCCGGCGCGACGAGGATCAGACGCAGGTATTCAGAGTCCAGGTAAGACTCCTGCTCTCTTGGTGGGCAGCAGCCCAAGCTGCTGCCTCTCCACTCCTCTCCTCTCTGTTCCTCATGGGCAGTAAATAGTTGCAGAGTTGCCCCTGCAGACCAGCCCTGCCCCACTAGGGTTGGGAAGAGGGAGGTGACTTCTGTCCCCAAGGATTGATGATTTTTTTCACATGGCCCTCATGGAGGCAAGGGTCAAAATCATTCAAAAGCTGCCTGATAAGGGATGTTGTGGTTTGGGCAGAGCCACCCCCAGAACATATTCACTGAATTCTGCTGCTTCCTGAGGTCTCCAGCCCTTCTTCCTGAGAACATGCTCCAAGCTCCTTTTTGCTGTTGCAAAATCCTCTTGCTGTGCTCGACAGGATTACTCCTGGGAAGACCATGGCTTCTCACTGGTCAACCGGCTCTACTCTGACATTGGGCATCTCCTGGATGAGAAGTTTAGGATGGTGGATGGTCTGCAAAGCAGTGCCATGGCCAAGCGGCAGGGCTGTGAACCCTCTGTTTTTAAGCGGGGCATCTGGAACTACATCCACTGCATGTTCGGCATTAGGTAGGGAAACCAACCTCATGGTCCAGGGGAGAAAACTGAGCTGACCCAGGTGGGAGGAGGGTAGGGCACTCGGTCTGTCATGCAGATGAACATGGAGAAGGGACAGAGGTGAATCACCTGCCTGGATGTTGGGACAGGCAGGGAAGAAATACTGAGCTGCTCTGGCCAGGGCAGGGGAGCTTTGGGGACAGGGTTTCAGTGCCTGGTGGCTGTTGCCATGTGTCCCCCTGCCCTGTGGCTGTGCCATGCTCCAGGCAGACCACAGCTGGCTGTGACTCGCCCCTGTGCTCCCCACAGGTACGATGATTATGACTATGCAGAAGTGAATCAGCTCCTGGAGCGAATGCTCAAAGTTTACATTAAAACTGTAACCTGCTACCCAGAGAAGACAAACTCAGAAATGTTTGACAGGTTCTGGAAGCAATTCAAGCACAGTGAAAAGGTGGGATAGCTGGCCCCTGTCTCTGACTGGCTGTGGTGGGGCTGGGAGTGCGCAGGGACTGCAATCTGGGGTGCTTTGGGGGGTGTCTGAGAGATCTTCGAGCCACCAAACCAGTCTGAGGCGGGGCAGGGGGGAATGGAAACTGGCTGTTTGTAAGGAGCTGGGCTTCGTGTGGCATGGGGCTGCCCACTGCGATGAGCCCAAGGGGCACCAGCAGCACAGGCATCTCCAAGGTCATTACCCCAGTGGTGAGTGCTTCCTGGCGAGCCCTCTGTCGAGCTGTAACTCACAGGAGCGGCTGCTGTGGGTGTCAGGGACTGTGCCGCTGCCAGCCAGGAATGCTGGTGCCAAGTATGCAGGGGACTCCCTGGCACGCAGCTCTGGGAAGCAGCCACAGCCTACAGGACTGGGAGGAGGGGGAAAGGGGAGCTGCCTGTGCTGGAAAAAACTGGTGGCATTTTGATGACGAAAGACTCACTTGCCCAGGTGGGCAGTTCTTGCACCGCTGAGCACAGCACACTTCAGCTGCCTGAGCCTCTCTTGCTGTTCCCCCAGGTCCACGTGAACCTGCTCATCCTGGAAGCCCGGATGCAGGCAGAGCTGCTGTACGCATTGCAGGCCATCACCCAGTACATGATCTCCTAGATGGTGGGAGCTGTGCTGCGGCAGGGCCGGGCAGCCTCCTGTCTCCCTGAACTCGTGCGGGACCTGTCATGCTGGAACTGATGGCGAGGGATTTCTTAATTTAGTTTACTTGACTGTCTTGTTCCTTTTTGTTGGTTCCCCCCCCACCTTGTGGGGGTCACTGAGTGGCCCTGTTATGTGCAATTACCAAACTGTGAGGCAAGTCCGTGCTGCTGAGATGCTGGAGACTTGAACATGTCCAAGGAGGACTGCCAAAAACATGGGGGGAGAGGGAAGTGGGAGGGGACTGGGGCCAGATTAGAGGGATGCTCCTTGCCTGGGTGCTGTGGGAGCCTCAGTGGCACAGGGAGGGCAGAGGGGAGAACTGGCTTCCTTTCCTGTGCTGCAGTGGCTGCTCTGCTTGCAAAGCCACCCTTGGGCACCTGTCCTCATTGGGGTGGTGTCTCTCACTTGGGAGCAGTGCGGGCAGCGTGTGGGTGTGTTGCAATGTTCTGAGTTGCAGGGTTAGGCAGCAAGAAGCACTGGCTCTTAGAAAGGGCCCTTCCCCAGCCCAGGACAGCAAGGGGATGCACTTGCTGCCTACGTGTCACGTCCTTTAGGTCTACGTGCCAAACCCTTCTGGGATGGACAAGAGATGACCCAGCGAACTCCAAACTGTGAAGCTCTTGCTGGCAGAGCATCCTCATGCTTTGCTTTCTCCTACAGTGGGGTGAGAAGGTCTTTGACAGTGTTCAGGCACTGGAGGTTTCTGCAGGGGACTTTGGCAGTCCTAAGCCCTTCCTCTGCTTCCCATCAGCAGAGGGGCAGGAGGAACAAGGGAAGCTAGTTAATGTGTTTGAGTTAATGTGGTTTGTATCTTCTTACCACCATGAGAGGGCTGAGGTCCTGTGTCCAGTAATTTGCTTAACAGCATGGTGGAGGAGCCTGTGGTCAGCACAGGTAGGCTACAGGAAGCTTCTCCTTCAATGTGGGTTGAGGGGCACTCCTGGGACTGCCCCATTTGAACAGAGGCAGCCTGTCCACCAGCCTTGCCCTCTGCCTGGGGGGCAGAAGCTGCACCACCATTCCCCCATCTCCCTGGGCTGCTCCCTGCCCGTGCCACAACCCCTGTCTGGAGAGGTACAAGGGCACCATCGCAGGCTCCCAAGAACAGCCATGAAAGGGGAATGAAGCCACCCGTTGTAAGTGGGAGCCTGAAGCAAGGGCAGCTGTCGAGTCAGCCAGCACACACTGCTTCAGTCGACCTGTTTACTGCGTAAATGTATGGGGAGAAAACCTTGTGTATGGAAGCTACAGAAAAAGCCTATTTTTGCTATAAATACATTATGTTTGACATGGATGTGTGCTTTATTTCTGCCAGATGCTGGGAGAGGGATCCATACTTGCATGGCTGCTCTGAAGGCAGGACAGCAATGCCTGGCTGACCACAGCCCTGAGATGGCCCAAGTGCCAGGCATCCCAACATTCTCAGCCATGTTGGGGTCATGCACTGACAGCTCTGGTCCATGGCCAGCAGCTGGTCACTGAGGCTACCCCTATCCTGTTCAGCTCAGCTCTGTCCTCTTGCCTTGCTCAGATGAGGAACTGCTGCAGCACTGTGTGTTTGATAGGAAAAGAGGGAAGTTTTTCAAGGGGCTGTGGCATTCCAGCAAGGAGTGGAGTGTGCCAAAGGAAGGAGCTGCTGGCTGGTACCTGGTCACAGGTGGCCAAGGTGTGGGTGCTGCTTCTGCAGCTGAGGAAGAAGCATTTTGCTCACACTCCCAAGCAGATGCTCAGTGAGCAAGGCCAGGAACCAGGACAAACTCTTTCCTGATCCATGCTGCTGGGGCTAGGCCAGCTTGTACTGGGCCAAGCTGGTGCCTGGGCAGTAAAACGCCAGGACAACTGGTACTGGGCAGTACCAGCTGAGTCAGTACTGGTGCTGGGACAGCTGCCACCAGGCTTGGCCAGACAGTGCTGGGACTGACACTGCTATGCTATCATCTAGTCCCAGCGAGGGTTGGGCAGGGATCAGGCAGCTGGGTGTACTGCTCACTGTCAGGGCTGGCACTGGTTAACCATAGCAGCCTAGCTGCCTGCCAGCCAGCTTGCCAGTCTCCCTGCTGTCCCTGCAACAGCAGCTCTGTCCCCTGCAGGGCTGGGACAAGCCACGGCAGCCAGTTCCCCACAGGGCTCACCACTCCCAAAGCCGGCAGCGCAGCTGCAGCACTGGGCAGCCCGGGGCTGGCTCCCAGCCTGCTGCCAGCAGCAGCATTCTCACCTCCCACCGGCACCCGGTGCTGGCCAGGAAAGGGACAGGGCAGTGACAGCATGGCTCAGGCTGGGGGTGAGGGGCTGCCTGTCCCAGGAGATGTGAGACTGGCTCCCTTTTACCTCATCTCTACATCCGCACTAAGGGCTGGCCTTGCAGGGGCTGCGGCAGCGGCCACACACTCCAGCTTGCAGACAACATCAGTCACACCAGTAAGATGAAGGGCTCCATGCTCTGTCAACCCTGACCAGAAACAAGCAGAGCTGCTGGCAAGGTCTGAGAGACTGCAGGCAAGGTCTGAGAGACTGCAGGCAGTCACACACAGCATGCCACAAGTCTGGCAACTTCAATGCTTGGGTCCCTGTCGTGGTGCCCCCTGCATCCTTTGTGCTTGGGCCAGGATATTCCTCCCTATTGCTCTGTGGCTGGAAGAACTGACAGAATACCTCTACAAGAACCTTCCAGGATATCCTGCACGTGGGAGCTGGAACACTGTGACTGTACTGGGGATTACCGAGGGGAGGATGCAGGCCCATGCCCAAAGCAGTAACTGAGTTTCTTGCAAAGCCTGTAGCAGAAAGAACTGCTGGCAGCTGCAGCCAGGACTGCTTTTGTAACAACTGAGCCATTCCCAAGCTGCATGGTGGGAGGAATGGTGTGTCCTAGTCCATGGACAACACCAAGTTACACTGCAGCAGTTGTTCTGCCACAGCTCCAACAACCCAACCACTCAAAGTCAGGCCTCTGGCTGCTGCTCTTACCACAGCTGTGAAGGGGAAATAATAGCAGGCAGGAGCTGAGGACAGCTCGGGAGAAGGCAGTGTGCACCCACCAGGTCCCTGTGCCCCAGTCCTCCTTCCTCACACACCAGCTCCACCACAAAGGACACATGTAGTAGGGTAGCTGCCTTCCCCACTGTGCTTCCACACATGGGCCCATCACTGGTGCCACGCAGGTGTTCACCAACCAGCAGGGGTTGGAGGCAAAGCAGGACTCTGGCCAGAAACCCAGCTGAGCAGAAAAGCTGTTTTTGCACTGGCTTCATGTACGGCTGCTCTGCAGGCAACTACTCCATAGGCCAAAGTACTTATGGTGACAACCTGGGAGAGCTATGAAGTCTCCAAGACTGAAAGAAAGGTGCAAACAGTGCATTGAACCCACAGAACACAGCAGAACTCTTGGTGACTACTGAAGGCAGTGTCACACTCATCAAAAGCAACCCTGAGCCAAGGCATTCAGGTCCCATTTTGTTCTCCTTGGCAATGTTTAAACGACGCAGGCCAATGCTCAAATATATAAGTGTAAGAAGTGTTAATGGCTACTGGGCAAATGCACGGTCCCCTTGTTGTGTGGCAAGTTTTAACACATCCACTTTGATCCAATCAACTGCAAAATCTTCAGCATTTTGTGTGTCCAACAGCACCCATGATTGTGTGCCTGCAAGAAGCCCTAAGTATCCAAGGAACAGATGAGGGGCAGACAGTTCCACTAAGGATCTCCTCCTAATTCCCCCTTTTTGCAAATTGGATTAAACCTGGAAGCAGGACCCTTTAGACCCCCTGAGAGTTATTTAGTTATTTGCATTAACTGTAGTGAAGAATACAATTCAAAAATAATATATTGAGTATCCAAGGCTTTGAATGCATATTTTCTGGCTGTACACATATTGTGTAATTTCACAAACAAGTCTTTACCCTCAGCAGTGTTAGAACATCCCCAACTTGCCCTCCGTGTGTCTGACCAGGCCAGTGGAATCCATACTCTACACTCCTTCCCTCGTTTCTCTCTCGTCTCCTTACCTGCCACGACTGCTGCTGACACACAGAGATTTGAATGTAGCTATACAAAAGAGTCACCTTCAGCACTCAGGTCCAGAAAGGCAAGGAATGAAGGGGCTAAAACAACTCTAGACTAGTCCCGCAGGATTTAAAACTCCCCAGGGTCAGTTTTAGGGCTTGGCGCCCCATGGATCCCCATGCACTGCCAGCAAGTTGGAACAAGGGGCTCTATGCAGGGCACACCAGAGACTTTGTGGGTGGTCACACTGCAACCCTTCTGCCTCTGGCCAGCTAAGGGGCATTCTACTCGAGGGGTGCCCTAACAGGTGAGGATGGCAGAGGAAAGAAGACAAGGGCAAGGAAAAATAGCTGGCCCTTGCCATGAGAACAGAACAAACTGGATGAGACACAGAGCAGAGGATTACAGGTTTTTATTTTTCAAACATTCCCCCCTAGTCTAGCACATTCTACAGTCTTGCTAGCACAGATGGTAACAAAGCCTGTAATGGTTCAGAAGTTACACTGCTACAGAGAGCAAACAAAAGCAGAGGTTGATTTTCTAAAAAAAAATTTATTGTGAGAAATGGGTGGAAGAGTGCACAGGGGATGTGGTGGAAACTATGTCAGGTAGTGGTGCCTGCCCTGTGTGCAGCAGACATCTGTGCTAGCAATGCAGAAACCTTTCCTGGGATCGCACCAGATGAAGACTCCACCGTGCTGGAAGCACCATTTCACAGAACCACCCCCACTGCTGTATGAAGGCGGCTCCTTTCAGGAGAAGTAACCTATCTTCTATGTAGCCAAACCTCTCAAGACACCCTGGGGAACCCCACACCACCAGTCTCACACCACTGCCCTTCTGAAAAGCAACCAGGGCTCTGTTTTTGTGTCCCAGAACATCCCTTTCTACCACACACCATAACACTGCCTCAGCCAAAGGACCGTTAAGTGCAACACTGGCAGCTCTTACACCTTCAGCTTCTGCTGCCTCTTCTCCCTGCTTTACACCACAATATTAGGAGTGATTTTGATTCCATCAGATACTGCTTTCCATCAGCTACAGACACGTCAAGGTGCAGGGAAAGACATAAAGGCTAATGAAGAGAGGGGATCCCTTTCCCGAAGGTGGAGCAAGTGTGGTGATGCATTAGCACATGCTCCGAGCTTTCACACGGACAGATCTTTCAGGCTTCAGAAGTCACCTCTTGCTTGCTTTTCCCCACATTAATTAGAACATGTTTTTCATTAGACATGCAACTGAGGCAAGCCCTAAGCTATTCCCTGTTCATGCTCATGTCCCAAAGTTGATTGATTTGCTATGGTTTCTTTTTTTTTTAATAATGGATCCAAACTTTCACATTTTGGTGACAGTCCAGGACACCACTCCCAAGGCACTCCTACCCACGGCACCAGACACAGGTTACTCAATCCTAGAGCAAGGCTAGCCCCGGAGCATTTGAGTGTGGCTATAAATAAGCAACTAAGTAAGAAAATTAACAAATTATCATCTACATAAAAGCTTTCTAGGCATTTCCTTTGGAAAAGCTGATTAGTGCTACTTGCTTCTATTATGACTCTTGTTTATGAATACACCCAAGCTCTGGAATGCTTCATTCCTCTCATCAGGATGATTTGACTGCTGTTTTTAAAGCAGCACAGGGATGACATGTTTTAGACACACCAGCAAGGAAAATGAAGGGCTCCAAGAAGCTTTCAATTTTCCAAACTCAACACATGAAGCTGGAAATATATGCTTGGAAGTTAAATATGCTTAAATTATAATGAAAGTTCAAGCAATTTGCTAAACCCGAGTGTAAATAAAGCAACATGTCTGCCTCCTACTAAGCTCCATGGGCCTAGTTACCTGAATCCTTTGTGGCCCTGAGCTGCATGGTGGCTTCAATGCTGTGTAAGATGGCATTTGATCCTCTGAAGATGGAGAAACTTGTTGTCTGAGCTCAGTGAGGACAAGGAACACAGCATAAAGTAATGCTTCATGCCAAGAGTCCCCTGCCCACTTCCCTCAGGCACTTATCCAGGAGCATCACTCCCCATGTACTGGCCCCTTCCCTTCTCACCCCACTCACAGCTGCTCTCAAAATCCCAGCCCAATCCTTCATTAGAGCAAAAACTAGCCCAAAGTATGGGGCCTGTGGTGCTAATGCAGCATGAAGAGCCACCAAGACATTACCTGGGCTCCAGCAGCAGCAAGTAGCAAATGCTTTGGGCAAGAATACAAAAAAATGGACAAGTATTGATTGAGCAATCCCCAGCCAGGTACAGCCTTCCTGCAAGCAGCAGTTTAGGAACTTTAGAGTCTCCTGTGTCCTATGAGGAAATATCCCAGGCTAAAAAAGCTCAAGGTTTATGAAAATGAAGTGTCTGTAGAACTCCCAAATTCTCTGCATCCCCGCCCTCTGTGCCCACAATACAAGCTATCCTGCTAAACATACAAAAAAGAAGACAAGTTGCTTGCTTGAGCCTGCAACATTACATTCATGGTTTATTGAGCACTCCACAAGTCTTCCAAAGACCATTCTCAGCCCTAGTGCACTCTCAAGCTTCTTCAACCACTGACAGCTCCTGCTGTGTCGAGGAGACAGAAAGCACCTGTACAGACTACTGCAAGGCAGAAATGTCACTGCCAGGACCCTGGTACAGCAGGACTCCAACCAGAGGTGCTCCTATCTCCAGTGCTGTCTCCAGAAGTATGGCCCGAGAATACGGAAAAAAAAAAAATAGGTATGCACTCTATTCCTTACTCCAAGGACAGAGTCTTTTCTGAACTCACACTGTAGGGCACTAACCATGATGAGCCCTGGTGCTGCACCTCCTTCAGCAGGAACAGGTCGAGGACATGCAGCAGCTGAGATTGTGTCAGATCTCCCTGGGGCGCCACCTGAGTGCTCAGGGCCAGGCTCCCTGCAGACAGAGATCAGGCCAGCTCCCCGGTGCTGTCACACTTGAGGGACACTTTGTAACAGCCTGAAGACAGCACTTCTTTCCCACAGACCAACCCAGCCAGAAACAGCTTACGATGGATTTCTGGTCTGAAGCACTGGTTACTTTTTCTACTGCTTGAGGTTCTGTTTTCACGGGAAATGAGCCAGAGACTCACATTTAACATGACCACATATACTGGTGTCTTGTCCTTTGATACATGGCTGTGAATCATGGGCAGCCATTCAACTTGCTCTGTACATCCCTGGATCAAATTCCCTTCAGGACCCAAGCTAACAAGGTACCTTATTATGTGCCAAATACCATAAATCTTTCCAGTCTGCTCACTGCAGCTCAGAACGGCCAATTCTTACGTGTGGCATGTGCCACCAGGTGTTTGTGGAAAGGGTGTCTATCCACTAGTGTAATGAATTAACTCCAGTGAGAATGCTCATCCATGCCTCAAGTCTGCAAACCCTGGGATCCCATCATAGGAGATGCCTTTTTGTTTGTTACAATGAGGTGTGGCCAGACATGCAGATTGTGGGTAAATCTGAAACATCACCGGAAGGTCTGCCACGAAGGCAGCCTTCAAAGGTTATCAAACTATTCAAGGGCTTTGATGGCACAGCATGCTGTAGATAAGACTTTTGAAGATTCCTTGGAGGTAACCGGGCAATCACTCCTGTTCCAATCTCCACTCAAATGAAAATGAAAACAGAGCAGACAAGCTGGTGAAACAGTATGGCTCATTGCACTGCATGATACAAACTTTCTGAACTGAAGCCACCTTCAAAAAGGACTGGAGAGTCTTTCTGCCAGACCAAGCTTACTAGAAGACCATAAAAGCACCTTGTCTCCCACAGATCCTGCCACTGCAAACACCAAAACAGTGACAGGAACATGCCCCTAATGCTCTGAACTTATCTTCTGACCCCCTAATTTCCGTCCTGCAAAAATATAGACAGAGCAGGATCCCAGGTGGACCTCTGAGGCTGAGCCTACAGGCTTCAAGTTCCCCAGCAGGAGCAGAAATATCAGCAAGAAAACAAAAACCCTCAGAAACCAAAAAAGTGAGCTACCAAATACAACTGATCATGCCCTCCATAAGGGCTACGCAGAGTCAGCAGATCTAGCACGATCCAGTCCACACCATCTCCTTAGCAGACTAGGGAAGCTGTCCTGTGGATCAGCTGCAGGCCAGCTACTTACAGGATTAGCTGAGAACGAGCACTGTTAATGATTAGCATTCCCTCCATTGTGCTCTTGGCTTGGCAGGAGTGCCCAGCCCCAGCAGCTGCGGCTGAATGCCCTGCCAGGCACCCTCCCTCTGCCTCTTCTGGGGAGAGCAGCCATTCCCCAGTTACACTGCGGCATCCTTCCCACTCTTCCAACATTTTCAGCTCCACGGCCCATAATGCCTTAGGCCTGCCCCCTCCCATACTGTAGTGTTATCTGGTATGAAGGGGACAGATGCAGCAAATGTGTTTTGTTTCTTTTTATCCAATAATCTCGTTTTTCAATTAAAATATATAATATATATTTAAAAAGGTTTAGAAAAGCTTCTATGTAATTTGCACCTACTTTTACATATAGATTACAATAATGTACAACTCCTCCCCACAGTGGTTTGAAACCACGGGGACCTGCCAATTCCTTCCCCTCAGTCATATACATCAAACATCAAATGTGTTTGTTCCTAATACAGCTCTGAAAAAGAGTCTGTCACTGTTGCCTTCTCAGACGGAGAGATGTGTAATAGGGACACACATTACATTGGCTTCGTAGTCACTGTAGAAAGTTCCCAGATTAGTAAAAAAATATTTCATCTATAGAAAATGCCCTTCTGAAAAGCAACCAGGGCTCTGTTAAGGCCACACCCAGGCTTTCCATTTTGCTGCTGTAGCAAGACAGATCAAAATCAAACCCAAAACAATGTTTTTATGTCCCAGAAAGCAGCTACTAGCACCTGTGCTTATTTTACAGCAGCCTGGTGTATCAGGAAAGTGCTGAGAACAGCATAGGGACTTCTCAAAACATGCTTCTGATTCAATGGGGCTCAGTTGGCACAGTGAAAAACTCAGTGTCCTCCTGTTCCACCCAGAGGGACAACAGGAAGCCTTCTACACCACGACAACCACCCTTCCCTGCAGAACGATGATGGATGCTCCAGTGATGGGCGCACTGAAACCAACCCCTGAAACAGCACACCTTTCTCCCACAGGGCTTCTACCAACAAGCTCCCTCCAATTCCTCTGCAAGTCTGTGGGATACCAAGTGCACATCTGGTGGCTTAATCAGAAAGTCCAACTACTTTGCCCCATGAGGCAAGCCAAGCGAGAGCAGAGCCAGCCCTCCACCAGTCCGAGGCACTGGGAGACTTTCTGCCATAGCAGAGAGAGGACAGCCAGTGAGAGATTCCTCCAGCAAACCCAACTCATCACACAGGAAAACACTATTGCCTGGCACAGAGTCTTCTGGCCGAGGTTTTTACCAGGGCTCTTCTTTGGACATGGGTTTCTCCAGATGGTCCAAGGCAGGGTCAGGTTTGTAGGAAGAGCCATGGCACATAACAGGATTATTATTTTTAAACTCTTCCTGTTGCAGCCAGATGCAGGTTGCCCCTTCTTCCCAGATGGGCAGCCCCTTCTGCCCAAGGCATGATGTGCAGGGAAACTGAATCCAACATGCTCCATTCTCTTCTCTGCTGGGGTGGGAAGTGAAGTCAGAACCCAATGTTCAAAACCTGAAGGACACTAGGAAGAAGAAAAATAGAGTGACTGGTTAGAGCTCAGCTTCAGTGGGAATCCTGGATGTATAGATAAGGAGTTAAATTACTACCAATCTGCCCCGACAGAACAAACAGACCACAAGACACCTTGATCAACAGAGTCAAGTGGAGGATGCAACTGCTCAGCTCCAAGCTTCAGAGTATGACTGAGACAGAAAGACAAAAGGGTCAAAAGTTAGCACTCCTCCTGTAAGCTGACAGCACCCACAAGGCTCTGCAAGATAAGGGAGTTTAAAGAAGGACTTGGCTAACACTGGAGGCATTGCAGGAAAGCAGCAAGGAAGAGGAAAATTACTCTTCACCTTAAACAACCACAAGTATCAATTGGTAGGGAAAAGACTGAAAAAGATTTTTAGAGATCACACACAAACTGTCTATGTTCATCCACTTAAAGAAATCCTGTCTCTACCTTCCAACTAATTAAGCATTTTTAGATATCTCAATCCCCCAAAAGTCTAAAGATCTCTTCTCAGGTCTTCTGCCTCACCTCAATAAAGCTGTCACAACTCATTCACACAAGCCTTGGAATAAGTCTAGGCAGACTTAGGACACTGACATAAAACCACCACTGCAGGCCTATGATCCACTTTTAAAGGCAAAATAGTGAGATAAATGTAGGGCATGCCATCAGCTGCATTCAGTAACAGTGAGCATGAAATAAACTTGTGGAAAGGAAAAAAACCACAAGGGGGAATCAGCCCCAACCAAGAAAAGACAGTAAGTTAAGACACAAGCCAGAGCAACAGGCTGCTTTGGGAAATTGCAAGTTTATGAGGGTTTTATTTATTTATGTTCTGTCAGACAAAAATCCAGTGTTTGGAGCAAAGGGAATTAGATAGAGCAAGAAAAGCATGAATCCAGATCAAACTGGGCAACAGATAAAGAGTTCTCCAGACTCTGAAGCCGTAGGGAGTCTAACTGAACAACTAACAATAATTAACTAATATCCACCAAAAGAGAGGATGGATTTTACACTCGCTGATGAGACACAAACTATAGCACTTTACAAAAAAGGCAATTCTATTTCTATGCTGACCGTCTTCCTCTGTGGCTAATAGCTCAGTCTGCGGGTGCTGCATCGCTGCTGGGCAGAGACAAAGTTTCAATGTTTGATCTCTCATCTCCATGCAAAGAAACACAGGCAGGGTTCAAACAGACTCCTGGTGAATCTGTGGACAAGCTCTTTGGCATTTAACTTGCAAGAAGAGGATAAAATCATGGGAGCTTTGAGCACGAAGGATAACGCGAACTAGCTTATATTTTCCTAAGTGCTGCAGATAAGACTAAGTACTCTTTCCTAAAGATCTCCTCTTGCCTACAAAGAGAAATACTTCCCCAGTTCAATTTCATTCTGGCTGCTCAAATCAGAATATCATCACTGTGATTAGCTGATAAACAGTTTTTGCTCAGCATTATACCCATAACTGACCCAGAAGGCTACGAGTTAAGCCCACAGGAACTACTCAGGACAGCTTTATGTTAGTGATCGTTTAAGAGTACCTTTTGCCAATGTGAATTTAACATGGAGAAAAACATAGTAATAGAAAGGATATGAAAGGACAAAGGCCTGCCACACCAGAGCAATATCTAGCTTTCCCTGAACAGTGATTTCCAAACAGGGACCCATGAACTCACTGCAGTAAGGGAGAGCTGACAGTCTTGACCTCCTCACAAACACTGATGTCTGCAGCTCACTTGGTTTTGGAACTCGTTAATTTGAGAAAACATTCTGCCTTCTTTTCCCAGGAACACTCCTGTTTCTCTCCACATGTGCCCTGCTCCCCCTTTGCTAGAAACCTAATCCACCTCTCTGTCTTGGCAGCCTTTTGCATAATACTTGCTCTCCTTTGGGGAAAAAGCTCCCCCTCATCCCACTCCATGGACTCCAGCATACAGGCAAAACAGAAAAGCTCTGCAAAACTCAGAAAAGGCAAACATAATCTAAGGACAGAATAAAAGGCTTGAAGCAAAACACACTGACAGGGTGTGGTCTCTTCTCCTGGGGCAGCACTGCTGTGACCAGAGCACCAAGAGGCACGTGGGAGCTACGCTTTCTGCTCAAACACAATAGTGGTTCAGAACTTGCTCCAGATCTCACTCCTTCATGTCCAGCACATTTCCCAGACAGTATCACCTCAACTTCATGTGTGGAACAAAGCAAAACCAAGGGTTTTAACATCAGTAGCTCTGTTTTGATTAAGCAATTCACACAGAATATAATATGGAACAAGAACATAATTCTGCTTTTAAGAGCTCCTGTTCTCCCTCTTAAGCACTTGATTATATTCACATCTTCAACAGTACTAGACCCTACCCTTTGATAAATAATACCTCAGCTTCTCTGCTTTACACTCTTAAAAAACAATCTATATCTGGTATGCTGTAAGAAGAGGTCTTGTCTACCTGGCCCAGGAGTTTGCATATGTTTTGAAAACACTTCTGTGAAAAACACTTCATCCCTGAAAAGTCCACAAATATAATGGCCTGCCTTAGCATGGCATAAAAACAAAAACCCAAACCCTAACAAACAAATAAAATCCACAACACAAAAGCTCAGAACAATATCCAGTGGAAACACTGCTCAAAAAGCCACAGCCTCTGTCACTAACTTGCAAACAGTCCTAACACAGGATGCCATTGTTTTGTCAACCAAATTTGTCTTTGAAATCAAAACTGAGTTTCTGTATTTCACCTGATGATACTCAGTTTAAGACACTCAGTAATTCAGCAAATGCACAGTTAACAAACACACATCCCTATAAAAAGCCCCATAAGGAAAAAGAAAAGCTGTTTCTGATCCTCCTCTCCCCACAGTAAAGAGATCTGTTAGGTACAGACAGAGGAACACTATCAAAAACTGAAATCCTAAGCAGTGGGATGTGACTTGGAATAAAAGGGAGTTAAATTGTTTAAAATGTCAATATATAGTGGTGCATCAACATGTTCACATAGTTTAAGTAACACCAGCTCACAGGACAGCATTTTACTCTGTCTAGACCCAAGATACTTGTCAAGAATGGCTGCACTGACAAAGCTCACCTAGTCCAAACCATGTCCAAGTCACTCAGGTGCCTAGGAAAGAGTATTAAGGTCAAGCAGATGATAATTTCTCTCCCTATGATTTTGAAGCTCAAGGGCTTCCCACAACTGAAGCAGTATCTGCAATTTGCCCTTACTTCTGCCTGCTCAGCTGGACAGTATTAGCAGTTGAATTTGCAACACTAACAAAGACCATATCTGCCTCCTAAAAAGGAAATATTCTTGGCAAGGCTTCCATTTTCCAACCAATATCCAGCCTATGCTGCAGTCTGTCCGTTTTCCATCAGCTGACTGAGTTCCAAGTGTGAAGCAGGCCTTCAGCTCCAGTTCCCTAACTCTTCTACTGCCTCTGGTTTAAGTGTTTCAAATCAGGGTGTCACACCCTCAAAAAATAAGATATTTTAAGTCTTGTTGTCATATACACTATTTGCCAAACTGACTCTATTTGTGCAAATAGGACAAATGGCTGAAGAGGCAGCTTTGCTGTGCATGGGAGAGCACTAACACATCCTTCTTCCTTCTATCTCCATCCACACTGAAGACTCCTGTTTCCCATTCTAATAATGGGAAGCAATTCAGTAATCAGTGCTGGTGAACCAGCTTACCTGACTTCATGGACACTATCCCAGGTAAGGGCAGGGCAGAAGGTGTGATAAGAGTGGCTGTGACCTGCTGCACACAGACCAAAGCAGTCAGTCATGACATGGACATGCTTTGCTACTACACATACTAGAGAGTTCTGCGAGGATAATAATAACCTGGATAGAAACACAGCATGTGCTTGGCTCAGTTCAACCATTCTGTACGTATTGGTGGATGTCTTTATTTATGGAATCAGCACATGCTCTCATGTCAGCTGTAGGCGCTGCCTGATGTCCTGTGATGGAGTCATCTTGGGTGACAGGAGACAACAAGAGTTTCATTCAGGTTGCTGTTCTATGTCATAAAGGAGTTGACTACCTGCTAAGTTAAATCCACCTACCTTTACACAGCTTCTTCTCCTCCTAAAAGGGAACATGACTCTTCCAAAAGCTTTTTACTAAGTTTTCATAGAGGTTCCTCTAACTGCTGCAGAGTTGGGCACAGGAACCATCCCAGACAGGGCTGTTTCCTCTATCGAGCTGCAGCATTTTATATAACTACACCTACCTTTTTGTGCTCCTGAAGTTAACTTGGTACCCAGGTATGGTTGGAGGCCTGTGAGGTGCTGGGATAGCTGGGAGTAGGCAGAATAGGTTCAAAGTTAAAGTCCAGTCCTCCATCCATGAGTTCACTGTTGATTATGTAATCCATATCACATTCAAGGTTCTCCATGTACATGTCAACATCCAGGTCAGTGGGCAGCCTGTCCTGGTTCAATCCCAAGGGAGCAGGACTAGAAGATGAAAGGAGCACTGGACTGCCCAGCTGGACTGACTGGGCAGTTGTTGCAGAAACTGGAGCCTTCAAACTGGTGATGCTGGCAGTGTTTTGAGGAGATGTCACTATGGGAAGCGTTGATGGCAAAACACTGGCACCGACTGGTTCTGCCTGCTGCTCTGCAGGCTTTCCTCGTGGATTGCCTGAGCTCATCTTACTCTGGGCACCTTGTCCACCCAGAAGCAGAAGAGTTCGGCTGCTCATCCTGTTACCAGTCTGTGGGAGAACTGGATCCACCTGAGTCATCATAACATCCCTTGGAGGCGGAGAGCCCGGTGTCAGAAGCGCTTCCAAGGTCTGAGGGGCAGAGAAATGGCTGACAGAACTTTGCAGTGAAATATCAACAGGGTTAAACAGAGAGTTGCCAAAAGTCTGACCAGCTGCATTTGGGCTCTGCAAGGAAAAGCTGGAATCTCTCTGGATCTGCCCACTTGAGGCAGACTGCTGGGTAGATAGCACAGATGAGCTGGGAGACATCAAATTTAACCCATCGATGAGCTCAAGCTCCTCAGTCACAGTTGGTGGAACATTGCTGGATGCACTGGAGTACACGAGAGAAGGAAGCAGCTCTTCATCATGGAGGTCATCCTGCTCTGTCAGGATAGGAGAAAGCCTGGCACTAATGG
This sequence comes from Dryoscopus gambensis, assembly GCA_013389985.1. Lineage (NCBI taxonomy): Eukaryota > Metazoa > Chordata > Aves > Passeriformes > Malaconotidae > Dryoscopus > Dryoscopus gambensis. Next base: position 51,069 of record WEIT01036913.1, on the reverse strand, counting down.
TGCTTGCATTGGAACTGGTTCGAGGCCGGAAGGTGTTCCACACATCAGAGTCCTCATTGCTTCTTGAGGACGGGCTCCCAGGCCACTTAGGAAATTGGGAGCCAGGACTGTCAGCAGAGGATTCTGGTGCAGACTGGAGAGGAGGCTTCTTCCTGGATGCTTTACCTCTGACTTTTGCAAGTTTGCTGCTGTTGTCCATGGAGGCAGCTCTTCTCCTCGGTGCTTTTCCACTTTTGCCACCCTCAGGATTGAGCATCCACCAAGAGCTCTTCCCCGTGGCTTCATTATGGACTTTAATAAACTTGCTGTGCAGGGACAGGTTATGTCGGATAGAGTTCTGAAAAAAAAAGAAATAAAACCCACAAAATGTGAGGACATGACAGTTGACACACCTCCCACCTAGAAACCTCACAAGCTTAAATGCATTCAGACAGTATCCAGAGAAGAAAGTTATAACAAAAACCTGCTATTTCTGTCTGAACATGCTTTGCAGCACTAGCAAGCAGTGCCATGTTTCACTGCAATATCAAGGGTGAAACTACCATGACAACTAGCAGCTTTCAGCTAGCAAAACACTCAGAAAAAAGAACTTTAAAGACCATACAGAATCTGCAAAAAATTAGGCATATCACAGATCAAGTAAGCAAGTTCTCAAATACAACCTGCAATTTTAACACGACCCTACCTTAATTTGAGCCACCCTCTTTACCCAGCATAAGCCTCGCTAAATTTTTACATGTTTATACGGCCAGTTTTCAGTCAGATTCAAGCAGAGCATAGCAGTGAATCCAGCAGACTGGGTGAAGAGAAATGGCAGAACGCTTCTATTCAGTGCACCCATTAACATTTTCACCCCAAAACTGGAGAAATGAGAGCGAAACTCTGAGGAACAAGAGTCCTAGAATCCTGGAGACTGCCAGGCTCCCCCTACAAGGAGGCTGTGTGCTTTCCTTGGTGCATGCTCCTGACAGGGTAAGATGTTCAGTGGATACTGCACTCCCACGCAGTACATGCCAGTTTTAGCCTCTCCCATCTTTCTGCTGGGTCAGACACACGTTCCTTGCCTCTCCCAGCTCCCTCCTTTTGGTTTAGCTTTGCTGAAAACTGCAAGCTAACACGTCTGTACACCTTCATCAAACTCAGTTTTCATCCTGCAACTGATAAACTCCCCAGTATTTTAGAATCAGGAAGCAACCATCTCACTGTTTGAACAGATCCTCCAGAAACTCCCCTTGAGGCCTATGCATTTATTTGATATTCGCACTTAATTTGTTCAGATGGCCAAATTACAGATCATTAAAAGGTGCTGCATTGGAAGCACAACAGTAGTCCAAGAGCAACATCTTTCTCATATAAACTAAAAGTTATGTAACAACCTTCAGCTTTCATGCATGCTCTCTTAATTCTGAACAAATTAACCGTGCTTTTATCATCTTTTTCCACCAACTCTCAACACAGTTCTTTCCTGTCTGCTGCTTTCCCTCACCCCACCCTTTTCCTCTCGGAAAAGTCCTCACCATGCTAATTTTGGCCACCTCACCAAAAGTACTATCCTAGAAAAAATTAGACATAGATAAACAATACAGGCAAAGTGGAAAGTTTTCATGTACAGAGAAGAAGATCTGAGAATCATCCTGGCTTAGCTTTCATTTTAACCTTTGGCTGTTGAGGATTTGGAGAAGACTGGCTGCTTGCTGCAACTGGTATCAAAGAATACACATGTTCTTAATTGGAGAGGGACTGCAGAGCCAGAGCCTGATGGAACATGTGTCAGTCAATCCTCTTACACAGTTTTATTATTCGAGCTGTTCACAGTAATAGCTGTACAATATTCCTGCCTGGCATCTTCTCTAAACAAAGCTTTCCTTGCCTTCAAGTGTTGAAACAAGTAATTCAGACTGGTGCATTGTCTCCTGCAAGGCTGCTGCTTTCGCTTCCAAAGAATCCCATTTTCCCACGTAAATGTGCATAACTTTGAATGCACACTGCTGCAGCAATAAGAACTATTAGGTTGTCAGTAATTCTTTATTTATTCTCCTGAAAGTAATCTGTGAACTCATGATGGCATCTTGGCTACCATAAGAGACAACCTGACTAAGTTTTGGCTGAAAAGCAGCTTGAAGTAAGACATCTTGGAATAAGACTAGGATTCATATGAGGACAGGGAAGCCTGGTACCTTTTATGAAAGGGTCTCCAAGTGATTTTACATGTTACTGCTGAACTGACATAATGGCTAAGCTGTAGAAATAGATACTTGCTGTACCACTCCTTCCTTCCTCATCTTCAAACCCTCATCCTTCTGTAACATAAGCATCTGTGACCCTATAAGCCAGTTCAGAGAGCAAACCAAACTGAAAAACAGCCTTATCCTTCCTTTAAAACTACTTTTCCTGCCTCTTTTATCTCTGCTTTTTGAAATACCTCAGTGTGGGGGTCAAGCACCGAAAAATAAAGAAGAGAACAGAACGAGTAGTTGGAGGCAGAGGAAAAAAACTGAATATTTCTTTCAACAGGGCTATCTAAACTGCAGTGCCTAAATTACTGCTTTTGCACCTCTCCTGCAGACTGTGGGAGGCAGCTCCCCACTGCACCACAGCGCCCCGAGCCCTAACTCACCTGCAGGACCGAGCTTGCCTGCAAGCTGCAGGCTCAAGCCCAGAGCATCCCAAACTCCAACAGAATCCATGCACCCACCAGCGTGGGTGCCGTGGAACAGCACCAGAATGCACCGGCTAGAGTGATTCAGTATACCTAACACATGGAGGGGGCATCCTCAAATCTCACTGAGAAAGCCTGGGACAGATGAATTACACTAAAATAATCACAGAACTGCAAGTCAGACCTGACAGAAGAGGAAATGACAGAGTTCAGTCACCCGGGCAACCCTGACATATTTCCTTTCTTGATGTTAAGCAACCCACACCAGAAACATACAGATGATATTAACTTTTTAGATGCTCAACTTCAGCAGTGTGGGAGGCTCCCAGTTGGTCTAAGCATCTGCAAAACACACAAGATCTTGATTTAGATCTTGACACAAAGATCTGCAACTCTTTGATCATAAAGAGGCAGGACCTGAAGGAAGAGGTGCAGGCAGGAATCCTTCAAATCCTTAGGAACATCTTCAACCACTAGTTAAGGGACGTTATTGCTAGTTATTTAGGTATCTTATAGTGGTACTTATGGCTGCATGTTAAGCATTGCCATAAAAAAAATGCCAGCCTATGTCTCCAAATCCATCACAGATCAAAGATGATTCCTGCAAACCACATTCAGACAAAACCAGTCTGAAATTAAGGACAGATAGTATGCAAAAAAATCAAGTTTGGCTAGAGACATTTATTGTACACTGAAGGGTGGACCATTCCCTACGTCATAACCACTATGCGTTCAAACTAGGATATATGGGCTAGCCACAGAAGTGTGGCTAGCAGCTTATGCAAACTATTCTCTAAATCTTAGTTACCAGAACATTAAGTCTTCTTCTTTGATAAAATCTCCTAGCCACAGTTAAAGGACAGCAACACTTCTCACCATCAAACCAGGCCAGTGCTGCTGTGGATCCTGCCCAGCACCAAACAGTGCTTTGGTCTCACGCCAGGGAATTAACCACAGGAGCTGGCAGCACAACCAAGCCATTCTCCTGCCCACTCAGCCTTCTGGGCAACTGCCACAGATACCATGGAAAATGCTCAGGTGAAGTGAATACAGAAGACTGAAGGCCAGTGACAACCTTTCCAGGGGCCTATCCAGCTTTGTAGGTACAGCTGAGGTTACCTACCATAAAACTGATGTCTACAGGAGCAGAAGGCCCTTGTGCCCTGCCCAGCAGAGCTCATCCATGCAGCAGTGGTGCATGGCCTGTGCTAGCAGAGCACTCAGGGCCAAGCACAAGCTACGCTCACAAAGACAAGGCACATTAGCTATCCTTCCAGGAGACATAGTGGCTTCCTTCCTATCCTGGCCATTCTCCCAGGAAACATGAAGTCTAAACTACAAACCACAGAGGCATCAGATTTCTTAACAAAAAGAAAAGGATGAGTGACAGAAAGAAAAAAAAAAGAAGAAGAAAATATATGCAATCACTGCAGCTGCCTGTAATAGACTCTCACTGCCTTGGAGGCATACAAAGAACTTGGTCTCATCCCAGTGCAGGGCCATGTTCCACGTGTTCCACTGCCAGGCCTATAATTGTGCCGAATTATCATTTGCCATGGCATTCTTGGGAGGCTGCAAGGGGAGAACGCTCCGCCTGCTGTATTTGTCAGTGCCTGTCTCAGCCACTTGGCTCCAAAGGCTTCAGGAAAAAGTCTTCCTTGTAGAGATTTTGCACCAGCAAGTAAACAACTGCTCCAGAGCCAGGGAGTTGAAACAGTTGCCCAGCAATCCCCTTCCAGAAGGCATACACGAGCACAGACGTCAAGCTCAGCAGACAGGGATCTCTATCTTAGGAAGAACATTTTCCTTCCTGTAATCTTTCAGTGGGAGGCCAGAAGAAGATGATCACAGCTCTCTAAAAAGCAAAGACTGAGGTGGTTTACAAGAGAGGCAGGCATACACAACAAAAGCTGTTCAGGATTAGATAGAGCAGAAGAAACTTGTTGGAACAAGTAATACCAGCAAGCCCAGGAACAGCCTTCTCTGAGGACTGCCCGGAAAACTGAGCTGTGCTGCAAGGAATAATCACTCAGCAAAGCAGCTTTCCAGAAAAAACTGGCAGGCAGCAGGGAAAAGCAGCAGCAAAAGCTTCAAGTAATTTAACTGGCATAGCATGAAGTAGATGAATTTGCACCAAAAGACGAGCTTTCCCTGACTTTTGAGGGGAAAAACCACACTCAACAAGGCTTCAAAGGAAAAAAAAATTCTCATACTTCATACTTCTTCAGGGCATTACAACAAGAAGGGCCTATCAGTGTCACTGTAAGGAAGGCTAAGTGTTTGTTGCTACATTGTGATGGTGGGCCCTCTTCACAGCTGACTACTCATCAGTTTTCTTCCACCTAAAATACAGGACACCTGGTGACCCCATACTTGCACCACTGTCCTACTTCTATGCACTGCCACCAGCCTCATTTTCCACACCACGCACTCTGCCATTCTCCGATCCACAACACCCTGCCATGCCCAGCTGCCTTCCTCCCTCCTCACCTAGGCCACATCCTGTAGCCAGACCATTTAAGGACTAATGGGATTAAAAGGTAAAATACTCTGTTAAGAGAAAGGTGATGGACAACATCCACCTGTGTTTGCCAGGTTTCCATGCTGGACTCCTCAGTACAGCATGTGAACAACCCTCATTCAGCTTCTGTTCATTATTTCCCCCCTGCTTTAAGGAAACCCAGTTAGGCTGTCAGCAGCTGGGACAGAGAACATCTCCCTGCAGCCAGGACTAAGCCCATCACTAATACCACATGAATGCATTTGGGCCACACGAGGTAATCGCAAGAGTCCAGCAGTTTCTCCCCACCCTCAGCTACACTGGATTCAAACAGCCAGACCCTCCCTCCCCTTTGCAAGGCAGCAACTTCCAAGAAACCAAAATAAACCAAAACTAACAGAGAGCAGCACCTACAATGTCATTAAAGAGTAAGTGGACTTAAATGAAGTACCAGTGATGACAGCAACGACATCACTACTGCAATTCAGTTTAGAACACATCTTCATTTTTAGTGTCAGAAGATTTAATGGGGAATCATATCCTTTCAGGCTTGTGAACTTAGGAATAAACACTACAGGCCTTCTCAACACAGTCACAGAAAGTAGCCTTTCTCCACAGGCTGAGGTCAGTGGCTCTGTGCAGCAGAGACACCCCCAGACTCCACACTGTGCCTCACCTATGCACAAACCTGCCCCAGGCTGAAGGCTGGCCATAATTACACTTTGCTCAGAGCCAAGATGCTGAGCTGAAGTTTTAGGTTTCCTTTTGGTTTATGGCATCCAATCAGTTTTGCCTCAGTGAAGAAAGACAGGCAAATATTCTGAATGTCTTTTCAAACCATTGCAGCCTTTCAGCACCTAAAGGGGGCCTACAAGGAATCAGGAGAGGAACTGTTTACAAGGGCATAGAGTGATAGGACAAGGGGGAATGCCTTCAAACTGAGAGCAGGTTTAGATTGGATATTAAGAAATTCTTCCCTGTCAGGGTGGTGAGGCCCTGGCACAGGTTGCCCAGCAAAGCTGTGGCTGTCCCATCCCTGGAAGTGTTCAAGGCCAGGCTGGATGTGGCTTGAAGCAAACGTGGTTTATTACAAGGCATCCCTGCCCACAGCAGGGAGGTAGAATGAGATGATCTTTAAGGTCTCTTCCAATCCAAACCATTCCATAATCCTGTATCTTGAAATTATCATTACCAAAAGTCAAAGTAAACCCAGCACTGCCATCACATGTTCCCATCCAGGTAAAGGGTTTCTTAGCGAAATTAAAGAAAGTTCTCCTGATAGTGATTTGGCCCCTTACCTGTTCAAGTTAAGAAGCTAAGGTTTTGACAAATCTGAGCAAAAAACCCCCTTAAATGATACAGGGACACTCCAGCAGCTATAAAGAAACAGCTAACGTGCCTATTTTAGGAACTTATCATTGCTTATTTGCAGATCTGACTACACAAAAACCCAAAAAAGTTGTCTGACTGGTAGCCCGCACACCAATAAACAATAAAATTTTCAGCTTTACCAAAATGAATGTTCACATGATTTTGTATCCACTGAACTGTAATTTATTTGCAAGGCATAAAGATAGCCTGGCAGAATCTACCAGCTGCAGCATAGCAGAAATAGTCCAGAGGATGGACAGGCTTGCTTTTGTCTGCTGGCCTATTCTCTTGCATGGAGGAGCTTTAGAGGGCCACAGGATGAGCAGCTGCTCCAACCTGAGGGAGCTCTGCACGTGTTCTGCCAGGAGAGCAGATATCCACAGCTCTGGGAGAGGCTGGGGACCCTCAGAGCCAGCATTAAAGCACTGAAAGCCAGTGAAGTGACTCTATGACTGAGCCCTCAGCCAGGTCTCCTGATCCATCGGGTCAATGCAGTTAATATCAGCTACATGCAATGTGCACACAACACAAGGCTGGAATGGAAGGCTTTTCAGGAAGATGCTGCCCACTGTAACAAAGATTAAGAGCTAGACAAGTTTCCAGATGGATGACACCTTCTGTTTTAGGCAAACAGAACTTGGTAATTTTTAATTTGCAATACAGCTCCTTGAGCTTTTGCACATATATACAGACATATGTATATGTATGAGGGTACATATGTTTTGTATGTGTATATCCATGCACACATTTTATTTGAAGTTAATGGGGAGTACCAGGATGCAGAGGTGTGACATCAGTTTCCCGTAATTAATGCAATAGTGCAGAATCTTTTGTTCTGTATGTTGCATACACAGGAGACATCTGATTTTTGTTTCAGTGACATCCTTTTGGAGGGTGAAAAGGACAGCTTTAAAGTTTATTCTGTTCCTACAAAGGAAAAGACAAGAGCTTTGGGAGAATACATGGTTCGTTTCACTAAGAAAGACAAGTCCTTCATATTGTTCCTCATTGTGCCAAATCTGCTCATACTCATGGATGTAACAACCAGTGCAAACTGCTTCTGCAGGGTTTATGCACCTCTTTACTCAAAACCCTTAACACCTTCCTCTTGCAAGTAATCTCAAAACCAAAAGGAATTATCCTCTTATCCATAGATATCCACAGACTATCCCGCAGAGCACCAAGGGAAAGATTATGAAGAAGCCCCACAACACACCCCTGCAAGGACACTTCTGCCTTGCAGGCTGGTTAATTCTTAACTTCAGTTGAATTCCTGCAGGGAAAGGACAGACTGCACACGCAGCAAATCTGTCCTTTACAAGGTGCTTGAAGCACTTCAAGAACAGCAAACACCATCTTCCTCGAAAACACAGATTCTTCCGGAATTCATGAAGGTTACACCCTGGCAGGCTGTAACAGCTGCACTTCCCCCAATTGTACGGTGGAGTAGGACAGCTCTGAATTAATTATGAAACAACAATGAGTTTATGGGGTTTATATGAACTAAAGTAGATTAAGAGTTTTTAAAGACATATTGCTTTTAATTACTTGTTCAAAGTTGTCTATTAAACTGCACTACATACAAATAGAATGTGTTATCAGTTTGGCTCTAAACAAGACACAAATACCAGAACTCTGGAGCTGTACCACCATCTTAACAGGCACAAAAATGCTACAACTACCTTTAACAGCAGCTTCACATTTATTTCCTTTATTTAAAATCATTCACCTCAAAACTGAGAAATCACTGAAGCTAAGACAACTCAAGAAGTTTTTCTTTTATTTTACAGAATAAAAAAACTCCCAAAACATGCAAGCAGAGCTTCACAGCTATAAAAATAACAAGGAAGAATAAAACAAAAAAAACAGGCAGGTCCATTCCTCAAGTGAAGACACGTCTTTTGTTTACCCAGTTTGACTTAAATGTGCACCTATTAATTTTACTCTAAGTCCACAAAAGTCAAATTGAGCTGACTTGACTGACTCTGCATCTGTAAAACTGTAAATGTCTGACCTCCCTTCACCTAAGGCATCTGAATGCAAACAGACTAAGGTCAGTAAAACAAACAAAACCTCTTGCAAACCTGTGTAACCGTGTGTTAATAGAAAGAACGACTAGAAGTAAGTTCCATGGTCACACATCCTGCCAAACTCTGCCAACAGGATTTTGCGAGTGAGCAGGAAAGAAAATGTATTGTATTTCTTTCATGGTTTTCTGTTTGCTGGTTAAAGTCAAGAGCTTTAAACTGCCCTAATCATAAGACAGGCTGATTCCCACCACAGTTATTGTTGTTCTGCCCGCCCTCATCTTTCTTGGCAAGAAGTTTCTTTTTCTTCTCCTTCTAAAGCCAGAATTAGTCCGTTCCCAGGCTGAAAAAACAGAAACAAACTTCACACTAAAAAGTCAATTACAGAAAAGCTATGACAGCATCTGAGCAGGAATCTCACTCTCGTGTGTGCACGAAGTCTCACAGTGAACTTCTGGAATTTAAATCTACCTGCATATGTCCCAAAAGTGACACATGATTAAAACACAGAGTAAACCCGAAGACTGATGGTCCCATTACACGTGAATGGATATAACAAAAGAACAGCCTGAATCAAGCCAGAAGTGTACTTATTCCAGCATCCAGTCCAGCAGGACACTTCACTACATTCCACCTTCACCCTGCTATCCAGGGAGCATTTCAGAAGCCACGCTGAACTTTAATCTCAGGCACTAATACCAAACAGATACACAGGCATATTCCTGATAAGAAAACGCACCCGTTCTGTCAAATTAACATGACTGCATGCAGGAGCAGTAGGACCAGGAGTGTAGCCCTAGCCTGAGGAAACAAGAATTATCTTCCAGTAGGAACACCAAAACCCAAGCACTGTCCCAAATCAGAACTTAAGAAGCAATAATCCATATCAGTTAAACTAGATGCACTCTCTAGGAACTGTCAGTGAGTGATAAATGGGAAAGGTGAAAAGTATCACTCACTGTCAGCGAGTGATAAATGGGAAAGGTGAAAAGTTTTGTATTAACGTCTGCCAGCCTAAGCTGTGACAGCTGCATCCCTCTCACCATGTTTCCACCTTCTCGAGCAAACGTTTGCACTCACTTCAGAGAGCTGAGCCAGCTGAAAGCCAATCTACCAGAAACAGACGTTTATTTATTTATTTACTGTCTGAAACTAACTCTCTGTCCTCACCTACTGCTCAGTCAGACAAGCAGAGGAACACGTGGCTGGAGTCACAGAAGCCCCAAACCGTGCTGGCTGAACCTCCTGCAGAACTGCAGCGTGGATGAACTGCTAATAAATACTGCAAACAAGAGTGTAATTCCAGTCTGTAGCGAGAGCAACAGATCACACTCCTCAGAGTCCAGTCTCCATGGCATCCACCCCGATACACAGGACAGACTGAGGGGCTATTTTGCAAGCCAGCTCTCACATTTCCCTTTCTCTTTGTTGGAGTTCCTTAGACTAAAGATAAGGGAACACGAGGTCACCACATGAAGAGGCCTGAAACAGTCTTGAGCTCTTCTAACAGAGCTCTGCACACGCCTCTTTCCAGAGCGAGAGGAGAAGACACAGCTGAGCCTTTAGAGCAGAACACTGCTCTCCCTTTTCCAAACTCCAGCAGAGTACCCCCGGCACGGTCCCGGGACACAGCACCCTTTTCCAAGGGACCCTTTGGAAAGCCAAGCACGCCTGCTGTGACACAGTTATTTATATTGAGCCTCAGCACAGTCACGTGACAAAGAACTGCGGCCTCGAGATTAAAAACCCTTCAACCGAGGCTTTACCCTGCACGGAAACCTGGACATAGCCTGTTAAATGACTCTCCCTTCTCTCCTGGAAAAGCTTCTAAACGCAAAGAGCAGCCTCGCAGGGCCACGCCACAACCACCCCCAGCAGCTGCTCCGGCCGCACACAGCCGAAGCTGGGGCTGGGGCTGAGAAGACCCAGGAGCTTTCAGCAGAGCGAAAGCCCAGGCTCCGCAGCGTGGGCACCACGCGCTGGCACCGATGCCGTGCCTGCAGAGGAGCAGCAGCAACAGCTGAGCACGGAGCGGGCGGCGGGGCGGGCCGGGGCACCGGGGAGGCGCCTCCGCAGCCGCTCCTGG
>WEIT01036913.1:7010-23364 GCA_013389985.1 Dryoscopus gambensis | reverse complement strand
TGTGGTGCTGTGGGGGCAGGATGTGGGCAGGGTGTGGGGTGGGATCGGCAGGGAGGTGGGTGCTCAGGTGCAGGTGGCTGGTGCCAGTCTGCCCTGGCTCGGACTGATGCACAGATTTGTCATTGACCAGGTACGGCCAGTGTGGCTCGAGCCTGGAGTGCAGCATTTGACAACATCATCGGCAACCACATCTCCACCTTCTTCGCCAACAAGACTGCAATGCACGTGCCGGGAGTGCTGGCTGAGCGTCCAGACTTCTTTGCTGTAATCCTGATTTTGCTGCTTACTTGTGAGTGTGCAGGAGCGGCTCTATGGTACCATGGGTGATGGCGTGGAAGCCTGATGGGTCCCCACTCACCTCTTTTGTCCCCACAGTACTGCTGGCCTTTGGTGTCAGCGAATCTGCCCTGGTGAACAAAATCTTCACGGCAGTGAACCTGTTGGTGCTGAGCTTTGTCATCATTGCTGGCTTCATCAAGGGAGACACTAAGAACTGGCAGCTTTCAGAGAAGAACTGTGACAACTGCTCGCAGTCAGACTCACCAAATGACATGTAAGTGGAGCAACCGTGCCAGGCCAGGGTCTGGCACAGGGCAGGCATAGGCCCTGCTGGCCCTGCACCCCACGGCAGCTGCTCTCCTCCCTTTTTTCCAGGAAAAAAGCTTTTGGCGCTGGTGGGTTTTTCCCCTTTGGACTGGAAGGGGTCCTGACTGGCGCTGCCACTTGTTTCTACGCCTTCGTGGGCTTTGACTGCATTGCCACCACAGGTACTGCCTTGGGTGAGGGTGGCATGGGCATTTCCCCTGCACAGCCAGCAGCTGGCTGGGAGCTGATGGGGAGGATGCTCTTCGGTGTGGGAAAACAGCTGGTCTCACTGCTCCTGGGAGGTTTCCCTGTGGAGTCTGTGTCTTCAGCTGGGCCAGACAAAAGGGCTCAGAGTCTGCCCTGCCTCAGGAAAAGTGGCTCATTACACCACATGGTGGGAGCAGGGCTGCACCCTGCCTGCACAGGCAGCTCCCAGAGCAGCAGGGAGCCTTTTGACTGCTGAGCCGAGACTGCGACAGTGCTGGGAATTGCTGGTGCCTCCTAGTTATTTCCCAGCCTCAGGCAGCCTTTTTCTAAATGACTGGGTTCATGCAAAACTGCTGCTTCCTGGAGCACAGGCAGCTCTCTTAATTTCCTCTCATTACCCCAGAAATCTACTTAGTGAGCAGCTGGTACAGGCTGTTCTGCCTGACCTCCCTGCCTGTGCCACCCTGCCCCCAGGGGCTGCTCAGCAGCCACCTCCTTCCCTGATGCCGAGCCCCTGGCTGGGAGCTTGGCGCAGCACACCTTGGCAAAGCCGAGGTGCACGGAGGACCTCTGTTCAAGGAGAACCTCCATTCAGCAGGCTCTGTGGGGAGAGGGAGCTGCTGGCGGGGGAGAAGTGTGGGCATGGCCAGGGGGGGCTGCAAGCCCAGGTTGCCAAGCAGCTTCATCTCTTCTGCCAGTGCAGCAGCATGGCCAGGGACCTCTCCTCTCAACAGCCTGTGCTTGCTGCTCCTCAGTCCTGTGCTGCTGTGGAAAGTCCCTACTCTGGCTCATCCCCTGGGGGTACTTGCCCCATGCTGTGCGGTGGAGTGGGGCACATGTGACTTTTTGTGTCTGCCCAGGGGAGGAAGCCAGGAACCCACAGCGCTCGATCCCCATTGGCATCATTGCGTCCCTCTTCATCTGCTTCGTGGCTTATTTCGGGGTCTCTGCGTCCCTGACTCTCATGGTGCCCTACTTCCTCCTGGACAAGAACAGCCCTCTGCCTGAGGCTTTCAAGGCGGTTGGCTGGGAGCCCGCCCGCTACGCCGTTGCCGTTGGCTCACTCTGTGCCCTCTCCACCAGGTAGGACTGGCTCTATTGCTGGCACTGCTTGGCACAGCACAGGGACCGGCAGCATTCATCCTGGCCAGGCTGGGGATTTGCTCTGTCCAGCTGCTATCCTGCTCCTGGCATAGAGCCGGTCCCTTCCCCTTCTGGGTGGTAGATGTGGACAGCTTGCCTAATCTCTCTCCACGGCAGCTTGCTGGGCTCCATGTTTCCCATGCCGCGAGTGATCCATGCCATGGCAGAGGACGGGCTGCTCTTCAAGTTCCTCTCCCGGATCCACAGTCGCACAAAGACCCCTCTGATAGCCACTGTTGCCTCAGGGTTCTGTGCAGGTAAGGCTCCTGGCCACACCCTCACGCCCAGCCCTGCGGTGGTCTGGAGCTGTGCTCATGCTGCGTGTCCTCATTGCAGCGGTGTTGGCCTTCCTGCTTGACCTGAAGGACCTGGTGGACCTCATGTCGATCGGCACGCTGCTGGCCTACTCCCTGGTGGCGGTGTGCGTGCTCATCCTCCGGTGGGTGACTCCTCGTGTTTGGTGGTGCCCAGGGTGGATGTTCCTTATGTCATCCTGGGGGCTTGAAGCCACAAATTTTTCCAGGGGCATGCAGCCTGGGAAATTGTCAAGCCCCCAAGATGGAGGCTGCTGACCAGAGCCTGTGTGTGTCTCTGGGCATACCCTTGGAGTGGCTGTCGCGGGCCACTGCCAGAGCAGCAGGGATGTGAGGGTGTTGCCCACTGGGCTAGGAAGTTCCTTGGACTCTGCTGCAAGCTTGTCTTACCTGCTCAGGTACCAGCCCAGACAGCTGAACTCCCCGCAGGCTGTGGAAATGCTGGAGCTGAATGGGGATGAGGAGGAGAGAGTGATCATGAACCCGACCATCACTGCTGCCAGTGCCCAGCACAAAGAGACGTTCTCCCTGGCGATGCTGTTCAACCCGCTTGGGGACACCCCCACTGTGCTCTCGGGGCGCATTGTTTATTTCTGTGTGGCGGTCATTGGTGAGTGAGAGGGAACTGGCGCTGGTGTCCCCTCCTGCCAGGGGCTGGGGTGTTTTGGCACATCTCTGCAGAGCTGGGACGGGATGGAGAGCATGCCAGGCAGAGGAGAGGGGCCAGGCAGCACAGGTTGCCAGCCGCTGTAGGCAGTGCCAGCAGGCGCTGAACCCTGAGCAGGGTGCTGAGTGCAGGGTACAGCTGTGGTTTGGGGTGCACAGGCGTTGTTGGAGGACGTGGGTGCTAAGCCAGGGATGTGCAGGTGGTCATGGGAGATCCCTGTGATGAGCCTGACCTGCGCTGGCCACCAGCAAGAGTAATCCCCAGCGCCTTGAAAGTGCTTGGGCTCGGCCAGTGAGGTTTGATCTGTTGGTCAATGGCTGCATTGTACAGCCAGAATGGGGTGGCTCAGCCAGGTCTGGGTAAGCGTCAGAGCTGGGTCCAAGCCCAGCCAAGTGCAGGCTCCCTGCAGCTTGCTGGTCTGGGAAGTGCCTCCAGCAAAGCACTTTCTGGAGGCTTTGGGGTGGGTGTTAGAGACAGCGGGTGCAGGACCTGACCAAGAGGAGTGGGTGCCTCAGCCCAGCTGTTGGTGAGGCTCAGGGCCCCAGGGAGGCCATGTGCTATGCGGCCCCCTGACTACCCCCTCTCTTGCAGCCGCACTGATCACAGTCATCTGCGTGGTCCTGACCCTCAATGTGGACGCGCTGAAGGATGCCAACGTGGGCTGTATTGTGGTTGTGGTGCTGCTCCTTGTGGCTCTGCTCATTCTTACCGTCATCATTTGGAGGCAGCCGCAGAGCAACGCACGGTTAAACTTCAAAGTGAGTGCAGCTCCCTGCATCTTGGTGTCTGCACCCCCATGGACTCCATCAGGACCTGGGCATTGCAGGCTGCCAGGGCTGGCTGCCAGGGCTTGCTGCCAGGCAGTCACCAGGAAAGCCCAGGGCCCTGAAACGCGTCTCTCTGAGGTGCCATCCCCAGTGTGGAAGTGCCCGGGTGCTCTGGGCTCTGGCAGGGACGGGGTCCCTCCGTTGACCAGTAGCATCCTTGGGCCCAGCCTGGTCCCTCAAGGCACAGCTGACACAGCACTTCTTGTCCCTTGCAGGTACCTTTCCTCCCACTCCTGCCAGTCTTCAGCATCTTCATTAACATCCTGCTGATGGTACAGCTGAATGCTGGCACCTGGGCGCGGTTTGCCGTCTGTATGGTTGGGGGTAGGTGTCCTGCGGTGGGCAGTGCAGTGCCCACGGGTCTCTCCTGGGGATCTGTTAGTGCTGACAGCCCACGATTGCACATTTCATTATGGAAACTGTCCTGCAGGTTTTATTATTTACTTCACCTACGGGATTTGGAACAGCGTGGAAGGGAAAACCATAGAAAAAACCTGTGCCACAGTAGAAAAGCCTCTGCACCATTCTGGACTGGACCTCAGCCCTGCGGCTGCTGCTGTCTGAGGGGCTGAGCACCAGCACTCCATGGACCTCTTTGCCACTTCAGGACAAGGTCATGATCCACAAAGTACATCCATCCCCTCTCCTGCAGAGACTGTGGCCCAGAGTGAAGTACTAAGGCCTGAACAACAGGCCCTGAGCCAAAGCTGACCTAGGATGAACATTTCAACCAAATATTGTATGTCTCCACTCATTAACGAAGTATTGTTATATATGTTTATTTATTGGCAAAACATGCATTCACCTTTCTGTATCTAGAAACACACTGAGGCCACATCTGGCCTAATTAGGGCGTGTAGGATCAAGGACAACTCCCTTGGATCTTCCCTGAGCCCTGGCCAGGCTTTGGGAGAAAACTAGCAGGAAAATGAAATAGAAATTATGTCAGCTTGTTTGTTTAGCAGTGTAAAAACTGGGCCACTGTGACAGCAAAGTAGGAGAGCCTCCTGGCCTGCAAAGGTGGAGGCACTGCAGGAGTTCTCCAGTCCTTGGCTGTGACAGTTTCCCCCCCACAGCTGATGCCTCGGATTTGGATGATGTATCTTTACTGGGGTGAGTGGTGATGTATCTTTCTTAATCACTGCGGGCATTCTTTCCTAGTAATGATTAGCATTTATCATTACTTTATTGCAAGGACAGGATTTTAGTTCTTTATTTTTAGTTTATATTTTTAAAATGGGCATTGCCCAGCTTATCCCCTTGTAATTCTTTGCTAATGGTTAGGTGCATTGCTTAGCTTATGCTTTCGTGATTCTTTGCAGTTTTACATCACAGTAAACGCCACTCTTCCTTAAGTTGGTGTCTGTGTCTCTGACCCTACCCACCAGCAAAACAAAATTGGCATAGTCAGCCTTGTCAGAAAAATTTGTTGCTTTTAAAATCTAAATGTAAGGAATCAGTCCTGTCCAAAATTACCAGATGGGGAGACCTTCCTTATAGTTCACTGGTCCTCAAGTGGGCTAAGGTTGGAGGACCATGTGAACAATGGGGAAGTCAATTAAAAGAAGCTGAACTACTTGATGCATTGAAATGCAACCAAAAATTGCATACTGAGAAAGGAAGAGAATTTGTGGGTTTGAGAAGGCAAGGATGGATTTTGTTAATAGTATATAAAGCAAAACACCAACAAAAGGAACAGTTGTTGAAATGCTCTAACATGGTGACAGGTGTGTGAGTTGCAGAATCAAATTGTAATGCCGAAGTGCCAAAATAAGCTGCTTGCTGACAAGTTGGACACTTACCGGGCTGTAGTGGAGAAGGCTGCAGTTAGAGTAGCTCAGTGTAGGGAAAGGAGGGGGCAAGTGAATCACAAGAAAATGCATGCAGTGATTGCAGAGGCAGGTGTGCAGTGGGATCCCGATAAGTGAGAGGGACATAATTGGGATTTTGTGGATTCTGATGAGTTTGGTTCCCCAGATGAATTTGTAGCTGTGAGACCAGCATGGGGACGAAAAGTGGAATTAGATGCTAATGGTCAGCAGGGCAGGGGGAATACTCATAGAGGATTATACTCAGCATGAAGTAAATGAAACATTTGAACAGTTTAAGCAAAGACCAGGGGAACCCTTCTTCTCTTGGATGGTGTGCTTGCATGACCAGGGAGCATCAGGGATAACCCTAGACTCAGGGGGCTCTAAGAAGTTTTTAGTTTTGAGCTTGGATTCTTTTGTGCTGGATGCATTTCGGAATAACATTTGCAAAAACTAATTTGTTGGCTTTGGCTGCTTTGGATGTAACACTAAATAACCTACAGAAATGATTGGCCAGGATCTGAAAGTCAGAGGTATACTTTGCGATACTGTACACAATGAGGTGCATGAGAACATGTTGTGATTTTTTAATTTGTAGATAATGTTACTGAAGGTACAAGTAGTCACTCCAATATTTGTGCTTGTAACTTTTTCACAGTGACAGCATTTTAATTATTTATTTTTAGTTTCTATTTTTTTACTGAAATTTTTTAGTTTTTTACCTCCTGTTACATTCTGTCCATTTATGGAATCCAACTGTACGGTGATTCAAGACTTGCAGCCTACTCCCATTGCTACGAACTGGTAAAGGAACTGTTACAACACACAGACACAAGAGAATGGACAAAAGACTTTGACTGCTGTCCATCATGGCATGGCAGAAATACATCGTGTGATGGAGCAGGTGAAGAAAGGTGGAGAACACTAGTGGTGGGACACTGTTTTTGGATGGGTACCCACAGCTACCAGAATTCTCAACTGAGTGCTTCACCCTGTAGTCGTTTTATCGATGCTAATCCTTTTGATTTTTATTCTAGTAAGTGCATTGTATGTTAACGTGTGGGTGATTATGAAAATTTCACTTACCAACTACCTCCACTGATAGTAGACAATCCATGTTGTACCAAAGCATGAAATACTCTCAAGCTCTATTTGGATATTGTGAAGCTTGAGTGACTGTAGTCACAGGGTGTATTATGTGGGAAAATGACTGGGAACTCTGTGGACAGGTAACTGGGGGGTACAGTTAGAGGAAACTGAGGAGTTATAACAGTATGGAATTTTTAGGGTATGTGTTACACTGTTCCTTAAGTTGGTGTCCGAGTCTCTGACCCTACCCCCTGGCAAAACACAGGACTGCAGAGCTGGGTCCTGTGCTGCCCCTTCCCCTCACAGGGAAGTCCCCTGGCTGGATGGGAGCACCGGTGGCCCAGGGTTGATGTCTGCCCTCCTCCAGTCCTGCAGAGGGGCAGTGACAGCAGCACAGCTCTCCCGCCATGAAAGTTGCTTTTCCTGTGCACAGGAGGCCCCACGTGATGGTGCAGCTGTACTCATTCCATCTGTCTTGTGGCTGTGTTCACCACCTCCTCCCTGCTTTCCAGGTGCCAGACATGTACGTGGCAGCCATGGCTGGAGCTCTGCAGGAGGGCTTAATACAACTTATTCTGGTACTCATGGCACTGCCAGCAGATTGGTGCTGCCCTGACCATGCTGCTTGGTGTAAATATCGTGCTCAAGTGTCTGTGAGATTTCCTCAGTGTAGCAGTACTTGTGTCCAGCCTCATCTGCCTTTCTATAATTTTAAAGCCAATTTTTAAATCTGTTAAATTAAATGGTTTTTAAGTGCTTTTTTCTCTTGGTCTTGCTGCATCTTGTGTTAATACCCCATGGTCATGGGCCCCTGGGCATGACCCTACAGGCCACTGGGCTGGGTGCCAGGCTGGTGCCAGTGCAGAACAATGCTTGGTCCTAGCCCGCTGTGCCAAAACCTGCCAGCTGGAGCCACCAGTCCTCGCACTGGGACAGTGAGCCTGTGAGCCAGGAGCTGTGAAGCAGTGCTTCAAACCAGCTCCAGCCAGTGCTGCTGGTACCTGGGGAGGCAGGACAGCAGCCTGTCATGGCCCTGCCTTGCAGGCCCTGTGCTGGGAGGGATTCTGTCACCAGGTCCCAGAGCAGTGGCTACAGTAAAGGCCTTGGAAATGATACCTCCTGGGGGTGCCAGCAATGGCCTGCAGAGGAAGCCTGAGCAGAAGCTGGGCCGCATCCATGCGAGAGGCTGATGTTTTTCCAGATTTTGGTCTGGTCTAAATCAGACTTGACATTATTACCCAAAATAAACTAATTTAAGGCAGGTGGACCATGCTTGGTTTTGGCATCTCTCGCTGTTTATTGGCGGTGGTGCAGGGTCACTGCACGGTCAGCGGCGAGGGACCCTCACCATCAGCTCTGCTTGGCCCCTGGGCTGGAGCCTTGAGCCTTGAGCCCTGCCCCTGGGCTGTGCCTGCACTGAAAGGGGCTGTGGCTCCTGCTCTGCCCCAGTGTCCCGGGCTGGGGTGCCCTACCAGAGCCTCAGGCTCCAGCCCCTGGGCACAAGTGACTCCTTGGGTGCTCCCAGCCCTCCTAGCCAGGCTGGTGCCTCAGTGTGCCTTGCTGGTTTCACCACCCCACCTCGTGGGTATCTTCTGGCCAGGGGCAGCATGTGGGTCCCTGCTGAGCCCTGAGCCTGCTGTGTCCTCATGCACCCAGTTTTGGGTGCTGCTACCCAAGCCTAGGGGGCAATGGGCCCGTGATACAGCTGCAGCTGTCCCCCCCTGGCTTGGCACTGCTGCAGCCTCCTGTGCCTTTGTTTGTGCCCGTGTCCCCCATACACGTGTACACATCATGCCCATGTCTATCTGTGGGTCTGTTTGTGCCCATGGGCACGTCTGTGCCTGGTTACAGGCCATCCCACTGAGCTCTGCCGTGCCATCCCAGGCATCCTTTGGGACTGGCAGAGAGCTCTGGCCATGGAGCAGGGTTCTGGAAGCTCTGGCCAGCTCCCACCATGGCAGCTCAGCAGGGAAAGCAGCTGTCTGGCAGCCACCAGTCCATGGTGGTACAGTGGGCTGGGGAGTCAGTGCCACACAGCCACGGGTGCAGCAGCCCCGATCATCCCCAGGGCCTGGGCCAGGCATCCTGCCCTTGGCTACCAGCCTGTGGAGGCTGCCCCAGCTCTGCACACCCACTCTGGGGGGTCCCTGCCTGCCTCTCCATGCAGGCTAGCAGGGCTGCCAGGGTTGGCACCACAGCCTCTGCTGGGCAGCACCTCTGTCTTTCCCAGGCCGCGCTGCTGTTACTGCACATCTGAGCACATCAGTTGGTGGGTGAACAACACCCAGCCAGAGCCTCAGTATGTGTTGTCTACACAAACCATCTGTTCCCACTGCTGTGCCCGGTGCCCCAGCAGCCTGCTCTGAAAGCAGCCCAGGGCTCCATCCTGCTGAGAGGGGCTGGGAGAGAAGCATGTTCCTGGTGAAGCCTGTCAGGTGCTGGGGGCTGTAGGATGGGCTTCCCTTCCTGCACCACTATGGAAGGGGCCATTTTGTGGTTTGAGAAAATGAGCAAAAAGCAGAGCCTGGCTTTGCTGTTGAGAGGCCTGTGATAACCCACCCTTATGAGGAAGGAAGCATCCAGCCCCAACAAAGCTGCATGCGGCTTGCCCTGACAGTTGGGGCATTTCCTCCCAAGGCTTGATTTGTGATTTCCTTGTTGCTATTCTCCCCCTGGATTGAAAGGGGAGGTGGAGAGTGAGCAGGCAGGTGGTTAGGATGGCATTGCAGTGGAGGCCTGGCTGTGGCCACCGCCTGGTGACAATGTGCTCTGGGGTCATGCCAGGGAGGCAGTGCTGGTGGGGTGTTGAGAGTGCAGAGAGTGAGTGACTCTCAGCCTCCCTCCCCATCTGGCTCCACCACATCCTATGGCATTCATAACTTCATATCCAGCTGCTTTTGGGGGACATGGGGCTTTCCTGGTGGAGCCTTTGGAGCAGCTCTCTGGCCATGCAGGCTAGGGGCAGGATGGAGATGGGGGGCTGTGCTGCTGAGCCTTTGGAGGGAGAGCTGCAGCAGCAGAGCCTGCCCCTGCACTGCTCCCTGGCCAGAACAGGCACTGGCAGGCAGAGATGTAGCAGCAGATTAAATTTTAATCCACTTGGGAATTAAAATAGGCTGACAAGTCTGCTCTGCTCTGTAACAACAAATACTTCAATGCGAGGAGTTAATGTGCCACCTTCTTCCCTGTAAAACCAGTGAGCACCATCAGATCCCCTTCCCTGCTGGTAGAGCAGAGCTGTGGTGGCTGCTGAGTGGGACGAATCCATCAGCAGGGCCTGAGTCCTGGGATCTAGGGAATTAACTCCAGGCAGATGGGGTCATGAGTGTAACAGAGCAAACTGATTCCAGCTCCTGGTATTTCTGCAGCAGCACTGGGTTGTGCTGTAAGCCCCCACAGCCCAGAAGAGCTCCAGGAGATCAAAGCCGGTGATGGGTGAGATTCTTATCACTCCTTACTCACCTGGCTCCAGGCAGGCCCCAACCTTTTGGTTCTCTGTGGTGAGCTTAAACACACACGACCCAGTAGCTGTGAGGAGCCTGTGTGCATCCAATAATCCTCTTGGCCCTGAGCTGTGGCAGGCAGCTACACAGGATTAATGCTCTCCTCACTTTGCCTTTGCAGATCTGGCATGAGGACTTGCGGCCAGGTGGTTGCTCTTCTTTTGCTCTCCTTTCTTCCCAGTGCTGCAGCTGGTGCCCTGGTTCCCGCTCCTCTCCCCCGGTCCACACTGCAGCTAGCCAAAGGGTGGCTCCTGTCACAGCCTGTCCTGCAGCTGAAAACGTGCTGTGATGATGTCTGCACCCCGCAGGACGTCACCCTGGTGCCTCAGAGGAGTACCTCTCTTAGGAGACAGCCGTATCCCAAGGGCACCCAGACCCTCGCTGTGGTGCAAGCGAGCCCGTGAGTGAGTGGTGTGGAGAGGAGATGGCAGAGGCAGCACGGGCAGTGCAAGTGGCACATCTATGGTGCAGATGGGTAGTTTTCCATCAGTGTGGCCACTTCCTGGTGAACTACCCCTTCTCTGCCACCATCAGGATCTCCACAGGCTGCACAAGTGTGCTGGTATCCCTACCTCATACACAACAGATTTCTTTGCTAATCATAGTTTTATGGCTGTTACATCCCCCTGTCCTCCTTAAGCTTTTCCATTTTCCTGCTGTGTTTACCCAGGCAATTATTCCATTTCTAATTCATATTCTCCACATAGCATCTCACACTGATGGTGCTTTGCAAGGCTGGACAGATGACTGCTTGTGTTTTTCATTCTTAACTCAATGTCCTGTTCCACTTCACAGCATCTCAGGGGCAGCCTGCACCACAGGCTGGTCAATGCTGTCATTGCTTAAACCCACTGAAGAATAAACATGCAGTTCCTTCAAGACCTGTGACAGTTGTACGGGCACAGCAACCTGACTTGCAAAACAATCAGGTAGGGAACATTTTGACAAACTAGCTCAGTTATCAAGACTTCGGGGTAATGTGAGTGTTAAACTAATTTAACTGCCTGGTCTGCAGATGGGTGTGCAAGTTTCTATCATCCTGGATAAGATAATGCATGAAAAATCATGACACATTACTGGGCAGGGAGCAGCTGCTATTATTTACATAATACAAACCAAATTTACAGACAGAATTTAACTTGTTCAATGGGAATTACTTGCCCTAGCTGAGAGGTTCTTGGCGACAGATCAAAAAGGGTTTACATCTCTTCTGGTCTTTGTTTGGACCTAAGAACAGACTAGAGTGTGCCAGTCATGCTCTTCTTAAAACAGGAAGAAACAAAGGGAAGGGTGTTCTTGGTTCCTTCCTCTCTGAAGTGGCTACTGAGCATTTATTGTTTTATAGGTTACTCCAGTTGTGGGACAAGTGACAGGACAGAGAAAGTTGTCCTACAACTGGTGTGAAACCAAAGGACTGGTCTAATTCAGAGCAGCTGTATGCATCATAAGCAACTTGTTCATGACATCAGCCATGAGCTACTGCACCGAAGGAGAGGAAAAGCCAGCACCAAGACAGAGGTGCAGAGAAGCATGGTGAGACTTGTGCACCCTCCCAGTGTCCACCTCTGTTTCCAAGTGACAGCAGCTTTAAGACACCAACAGATGTGCTCCCCCCCAAGTCCATGTCATAGAGAACGTGGTTCTGACACAAACTGCAACTGGTGTGGGACTCACTGTTGGGAGTGGGTTGACCTTGGCTGGATACCAGGTGCCCACCAAGCCACTTGGGTCACTCTCCTCCTCAGGGGTGTCCCTGCCCATAGCAGGGTGCTTGGAACTAGCTGGTTTTTAAGGTTCCTTCCAACCCAGCCCACTCTGTGATTCATCCAGGTTACTCGATGGAGAGGGTTCACAAGCTACCAATAACCCAGAATTACACACTTTGCACAAAGCCTAGGAAAGCTAATGTCTCCTTCTTGTTAGCTGCTGGAGATATAGTTGGTATCTTGATTACATCCATAGGCACATGCTGACATCCATTTTATTTCGTCCCCAAGAACTGAATAACTGTTGGGCTTCCCTGTCTTCCTGCTGACTTTGGGCCCTGTTATCTCAGCATTGGAGCAGCTAGTCAGGATTCCACATACCTGTAATCCTTCCACATGCCTCTAAGTTCTGATGAGGTCAGACTGGGTGGTTTCTGCTTCTTGTCTGAACTCCCTCACTCCTTCCTGCATTTTCTTTTCTGAAGGTCTTTTCTGAAGGACCAGCTTCTTGATTGAACCCTTCTTCTCCCTCCTCCCTTAATAACTGATGATATAGAGCCACTGACTTCCATGTCCACTGGGGTTTTTTCACAACTGGGGCAATTGTAGTTGTTGTTGTTTGGGTCCCTATCTCTACTATCCCCCCACATGGAGTTTGTCCCCCGTCTCAGTCAAGTTATTCTCAGACGTGGCTTGGGTCCCTGAGTTAACCACAGCCCTCTGGCAGCCCTGAACTGTGGCTTTGCAGGCACATGCCAAGCCCCTGTACAGTGCCAGAAGCTGCTGATTTTCACTGGGGTAGGCACCTTCTGTCAGTTGGCATGTCAGTTTGCCAGTGTTACTTGCCTGTTCAGGTGTAGTCGCAGGCTATGGGAGGTGATAACCAGCCCAGGCACTTCCCCAAATCCTTCCACACACTGTGCCACCCACGGACCAGCCGCCTTAGGGCACATTTCAGTATTGACTCACCCAAAAATTGTCTTCTCTTACACCAGGATGACACCAGATTACACAGACCCCAGGATATGCCAACAGGGTTAATTAGTAGCATTAAACAGCTCACGTAAGGGTGAGCAGGGACCTTGTGAGCAGGAACAATAAAGCCACCCACACCAGGTGGGAGTGGGAAATGAGATCTCCACACTACAGCTCCCCCAGCAGAGCAAGGCCATCAGTGCCAGGGCAAAGCACACAGCTGAGGTTTGTACCAACATGTTCCCAAAGCCCAGCAAAGTAAAGAGATAAGCAATGCAGCCAACAAACTCTGACCTGACAGGAGCTGCCTGCTTAGTAACTACTATGGCTAAAGCACACTTAGCACAAAACTGCCCCTGTCTCAGGCCCCACGCTGGGCACCAAACAGGACTGTGGTGGGCTGGCCCTGCCTGGACACCAGGCACCCACCAAGCTGCTCTCTCACTCGCCTCCTCAGTGGGAGCGGGCAGGGAGAGAGGAAGACGGGAATGGAATTTGTGGGCCAAGATAAAAGTTTAATAAAGCAAAAGCAAGGCTGCACGTGGAAGTAAAGGAAAACTAAATATTTATTCTCTACTTCTGACCAGCAGGAGATGTCCGGCCACTTCCTGGGAAGCAGGGCTTCAGTACACAGAGCAGCTGCTCCAAAAGACAGATGTTGTAATAAGGAATGCCCCCCACCTCCCTTCTCTTAGCTAAAACTGCTGAGGAGTGCCATATGGTCTGGAATATCCCAGCATCTTGCCCCCACTGCAGCCTGCTGGTGAGCTGGGAATGTCAGACAGCCTTGAAGCTGTGGGAACATTGTTCAGCAATACCCAAAACACTGCTGGGTTATCAATGCCTTCCTAGCCACCAATACCAAACACAGCTCGACGAGAGCTGCTAGGAGTAAAATTACCTTCATCTCAGCCAGACCCAATACAACTGTTTATTTAAAAAAATTAACAGAAACTTTTGACAAAATCACACCGAACAGCGAGGATCTGAAAAGCCAGGCAGCACTGGGGGCATCATAAAGAGAAATACTCTGCAGGCCCTAACCAACCCAAGGGCTACATGTGCAGACAAGCACCTCCAAGTGGATGATAAGACCTTATCCACTTCTCTCATTCAAACAGTGATATTGTTTATTAAGCAGGTGAGGTTGTAAATTTGAAATCTTTTGTGCATCCCCACTAGGTGCCCAGACACCTGGAGGGCTCCAGGGGTGGCAAGCTTTTAAAAAAGTTCCATTTGAAAGCAACCACGGCTGCAGTTGCAGCCTGGAGGAAGCCACCTGCTCAAGTGCAACAAGAAGAGTATGTCATAGCATAAGGTGTGTGTGACATGCTGCATTTCTTCTTGCCCAGAATCCTACAGAGCTGTTCATTTTTTTCCCTTGTTGCCCTGTATCAGCACAGAACATCCTCTCTAGCTCAGAAAGAAGGGAGAATGAACACATGTATATCCACAGTCTAAGGAGGGTCACCTTTTGCTGGAACCTGGATCTCACTCCATACCCTGATCCCAAATGCGAGAACAGGGCTAGCTCTGGGAGGACAGAGGCCTCTACGAGCTAGGACCCACGAGGCAATTAATAGATTGCAGGCTGATGATTTGCCTTCTGCATCTGAATGATCTTGCCAAAGCCACCTCTTCCCACATCGTAGTCTGTCCGGTATTCATCTCGCACCTGCGGCACAGCAACAACACACGGATTAGCAGCCTGCACTGCCTGTCTCCTACCAGACTTCAGAATCATCATCCCCTCCTTGTTCATTTGGTGGGGAACTGAAGCTCAGATTAGAAGATCTCAACTGGTTTGAGATCTCTTAAAATAATCCACCAAAAAAGGTGGTAATGGTGGTGAAAATGATAAATAAGGATATATCTGATGGTTCAGATTTTTTCAGGTAAGAAGCAAAGAAGACCCCAAAATATTTTCATTTAGCTTTTCAGCCCATCTTTCTGAATTGCCAGGCTTGGCCTCTAGAACATTTTATTCCATCCAAACCTCATCTTTGCCCTTGGGGAAACTGCTGTGTTATGAGATTGGCCTGGCAGCCACACTGTTTCCCTCTACTCAAATTCTGGATCATTTCAAGGGTACTAGCTTGGACAAGGGAACATTCTGCTTGCATTGCAGGAAGTTTGGAGACCTAGACAGAAATAGCCTTAAGTTCTATTTCCATCTTTTAACACCAGGTATCAATTACCAAAACAACCTGGGAATGACTACACTTCATTATCAAGTCTTTACAGCCTGCACACTGTGCTCCGTGAGACAAAACCAGCAAATAAGTACAGAGTCTTACAGGGTCAAATTCAGAGATGAACTGGCATTGCCTTTACCTGTCCTCCAGTCTTTCCTCTCCCATACTGGCGCCCCTCCTTAAACCCTGCATCCCAGTCCGTGCGGATGATGCGGTCGTCCAGCCGCGTGCCGTTGATAAACCGCATGGCGTGCTCGGCATCTGCTCTCGTGTAGTACCTGGGGCACTCTGTAAGGACAACTGAGCGTGCTGTTTTGTTGGGTACAGAGAAAAAAAAAAGGGAACTATTGTATTTGGGCAGCAGAACTCTCCCCCTGCTGCCTTCCAGCCTTTTCTACTCTTCCCGCTCTTCGCTACGGGATCAAAACTGCATTCATGTAAATCCCAGCTAAAACCAGCCAATGCTCAGAAAGGATTCTGCACTTTAATGTTAGTACCTGCACAGACAAGACAATGGGACAAAGACATTAAAGCCTTGCTAAAGGCAAGAAATCAGTAATATGTCTTCTTGTACTATGCAAAGCTTGACTGAAATAGAACAAAAGGAGCAGGCTTCACAGGCGAGCTTTGCACAGACAGCTCCTGGCACAACCTGTACAAGCATGTACCCTCTGCTTGAAAATGCCCCCATGGCTCATCCTGCTGCTTTCTTCAGGTGTGCAGTTGAGGTGGGAAAGTAAACATATGCTCTGGACATGGAAGACATCAGGCTGACGGCTGTAACAGTTCTCATTTTGGCCCTAAAGTCATTAAACAAACTAATGAATTAAAGGGGTTTTCGGCCACCTCCAGAAAGTGCAGCTCTGGTGGCACTTGTCACGTATGGCACCACTGTACAGTCAGTCTCAGGGTGTGGAAAGGAAGGTGCAAGGATGGACAGGATGTGCCTGGCAGGAAGCACTTGGCTATCCCCTTTCCAGCAGCAGTACAGATACACTTGCTGTGCAGAACTACAGGTGCCAACCCCACGCGTGCTGACAGCAGCGAACCAGAAAGGATACTCTACAAAGCAGAAGCCACAGGGGGTTTTCTTGATCTTGTCCAGACCCATGACAATCCTCTTGACATCTCCGCACTTGGAGAAGAGCTCCTGGATCTGCTCCTCCGTGGTGTAGAAGGACAGATTGCCGACATAGAGCGTGGAGGAAATCTTCAGGGATTTCTCCTGCAGCTGCCTGCTACCCTGCGGGCACAGAGGCGCACGCCGCGGGGTCAGCGCGCTCGCCGCCCCGCTCCCACCGCCCCGCTCCCTCCCGCTGCCCGGCCTTGCCC
>WEIT01036912.1:307418-330365 GCA_013389985.1 Dryoscopus gambensis | reverse complement strand
CTTTGCTAATTCTCTGATTTCTCTGCCATTAACGATGGAGAAGTTTATTCTCATAGTGTATGGGGAAAAAAATAGATTAAAGTGCTGATGCTTCATCGTAGCTAGGGAGTAGCATGTGGAAGAGCACATAGGAGCAGTCAGATTCTGTGCATTGCATGCACCAGATATGGATAACACAGATTGCAGATGAGAGTTGTTATTTTTCTTTTTTTTTTTCCTCATAACATACTTGCATAAAACTGGTAGATCAGAAAGCTGAGTCAAATGGATGCACTTCAAGCTTTCTGTTTCTGATGTGCTCTTTGGCACGTTGTAGGATTCAAATTGAATCCTACAATTAGAAAATACATTTTTTTACCATGATAGCATCTTTGCATATAAGCGTACTGTTTGTACTGAACATCTTAAAATGCAGCTTTGGGGCATTTTAAGTTGATTTATGGTTTCTCTCTTGGAAAAAAAAAGTGAATGCATACCAGAGTGTAGAAGTCAAGCAAATTGCATTTTCACAATACTTGTGAAAAATTTACTAGCTAGTTATTTAATTTATGAGCAAAGGCATTAATTTCTTGTAAAATATATTTTAAATTACAAATTAATATACTACGAAGTATATTTCTTATTGAAAAAAGAAGCTCAAGCTTTCTTTAGGAAAAGAAATGGATCTAAATTGTCACTTGTTTGCTGATTTAGATCACAGATGCCCCTGTCATTTATATCAATTTGCTTTGTTAGTACTTGCACTGTTATGTCTGTTATGACCTGAAGGTCTGTGGTGGCTGTCTATAGTTAGATTTAACAACATCAAAACCATCAGTAGGAAGAAGTTAATGTGACTTAAATATAATTAACCCCACCTACTTGTGCTTATTTCTAGACATATATAGGTAGGTTCAACTGTTTTCAAAACCTGTCTGAATTGACCATGAGCAGTACAGATTCAAGCTTTAGTTTGAACTTTCCTACCCTTTCTTATTTTAATTGCACATAAACTTGTGCCACACTTGAACGAAATAATCTCTTTAACAGGAAGGGTGAAACTCAGATGTGAAATGTTTCTCCTGTCTATACTGGTGTGTTTTTAGCCACCTGTGTAATATCAGTCAGTCTTGTCCATTTTTTTTTGCTGTTAGGTAATGCATCAACCCCCCCTGCCATCTAAGCTCACAGCCTTTACTTAAACATGAATGCATGTTTAATATTTGCAAGCATTCTGAAATCACTCAGTGAAAAATGTGTTAAACATGTTATGAAATGAAATGTATTGACAAAAGCCATGGATTCATAATTTCTGTAGCTCCTGATAAAGGCTTTTGTTTCAGTTCCAAGTGTCTGAAATAATTTCAAATGTGATATTCAGTACTTTTAAATACGAGACATTGTTCTCAAGCATTGCTTGAAAATATTTCATTTGTAGGTAAGTGGAGGCATCCTTCGGATATTTCCAGAAGGTAAAGCCCAATTTGCTGATATTGAACCCAAATTTGATAGACTGCTATTCTTCTGGTCTGATCGCCGCAACCCTCATGAAGTACAGCCAGCATTTGCTACAAGGTAGGAGTGATGGACTCTCTACTGCATGATGCCTGTCTTAGCAAGAAATGAGAAATTAGTGACACCATGAATTATGACCTGACAAAAAGGAGAGTTATTTCTGCTAATGAATGATCAGGCTTCCCTGTGTTGCTGAGTTTGTAGTGATGCCTGATCTCTTGTTTTGGAGAAAACCTCCTGAGTGGATCAGTGGGACATTCCTGAGCATGTGTTTGGCAGAACTGGGTGGGAGCACACAGCCGTAAGCAGACCCCAGCTTAGCCAAAGGGTGCTGTCTTCATTATTTCTCTGGAGTGATTTTAAACTCTTCTCCCTTCCCTTTGTCCTGAGCACCTTACTGTGTTACTGGAAGATTGACTGGGTACTTCAGTTTAGTGTTCCCTCTTGTTGGGAGGGAGCTGTCAGAAAATAGTAATTTTCAAACTAAGCTGCCATATTCTAATATGGGAATTGGGTGAGGGTTGTAGAACAGAAACAACCATTGATACACAAACATTTTTCTGGAGTATTAGAGGAGTTGCTCCCAGTCTGAAGCGCAGGGGGAACTTGATCTCTCTTTTGTCCCTCAGTGCAGGGCATGGTTGATGCTAAAGGAACCCACATTCACTGCCCCCACATGATAAGTGACATTTCCAGATAGTGGTAATAGGTAAATCATTTGAGTCATTGATCCAGACTTCCTGTTGCCCATGTTTGGATGGCCAGAGCACTGAACATTGACTGGAGCTGAGAGATAACACAACTACCTTTGCAAGAAGTAACTTGAAACTGCCTTCAGCGCATCCTCTTGCAGCTTTTCCAGAAGCTGTACTGCTTTCCCCTCCCCCTTTCTGCTCCCAGAAGTCAGAGAGTGAAATGCCATTTACTAAAGCTCCTTAAAGTCTTTTCTCAATAGCTGGCATTTCGTATTTAAATCCTCTATGGGCAGTGGAAAACCAGGGGAGCCACGTATGAAGGAGTAGTTAATTGTCCCTTGTGGCAAATGTCCAAAAAAGATGATCCTGCAGTGTGACTCAGTGATGAACTTGACCTAGTAAAAAGATGAGGTCACAGGGCAAAGTGATGTGGGCAGAGACTTTATTCTGGACAAGAATCATAATAGCAACTCATTAGGAAAAAGAGTGTAAACTTTGAGCATCAGTGTCCCCCTTTCAATGACTTTTCAGATAATACCTACTGGTAGGAAAAAAACCGAAATCAACTGCTTGCTTTATAAAAATTTTCTTCTGTCAGACTGCAGAAGTATCATCTAATTTAGGTTGTGTTTCATGTCAAGTGCTCCACTGGTATTTTCCTTCATAGTTCAGGAGTTCTTTTCTCTTCTGTTTCCTTAGGTACGCAATAACAGTGTGGTATTTTGATGCAGATGAAAGAGCACGAGCTAAAGTAAAATATCTAACAGGTGAGCTCTTCTTAATATCATTGTTATTTTTTTGTGGAAGAGTAGCTAAGTCTAGCCTTGTCTTCTTAGCCCACCCTCTGCACAAAAGGAGAGAGAAATCAGCGTAACTCAAGAGTCAGGTTTTACAGGGAAGGTGACCCAGGGATTGCACTCCTGGGCAGTGATTCATGAAATCCAGGTCAGTGCCTGTCCTGCTCACGCTTCCTCTGAGACCTGAGGCTGCTGAGTATTTTTGCATGGAGGGATACAGGTACTCCCTGCTCTTGTCTCCCTAATATATGTGGAGGATAAATACACCAGACTGTAAGGCACTGCAGAACTGAGAGCTTTGGAAATACTTTTGATCGAATATAGGGATTCAACAAGTGAATACAACTTTACGTGACTAAAATTTTTATATCGGAAAAACAAAAGCCTAAAATTCAAATCTGTAATCAAAGAATGGACTTACTTCCTTCATTTCCAATTTCACCTATCTAGCATCTCTTTTCCTTCTCTGGCTTCTCCCCCAAGAGGAAGTTGATCTAATTTTCCTGTTCAAATTAGCATTATAAGGAGAAGTGGCCTAGGACTTCTGTCATGCTTGTAATTGCTATCACAATTTTGTGTTTGTTACAGTAGTTTAAAATAAACGCAAATCAGGTGTACTTCAAGTGCACACACACACAAACACGGTTTTGTCAAGAGCTCTGAAAGCAATGATGTTGAAGACGTGTGCCAGTCATCTCCAACTGAGACTTCCATGCACTGCTGTTAGGTGTCTGGAGCTCCTAAGCAGCCCCAGGGCCGTGCACAGTTCAGTTCAGTCCCTCCTGGTGCTCTCGGTGACCATGCACTTTGGGAGTTGGCAAGAGCAGTGCGGCTCCTGCCAGGCCTTCGAAGGGAGCCCCTCATCTCTGGCTGGGCAGGCTGTCCCACCCCTTGGTGGCACATGCCTGGCGAGACACAGTGACTTCCCAGGCAGTCAGGGCTGCTGGATAATGCCTGCCTGGTCTCCACAGGAAGCCTGTCTGTCTCTAAGCCAGCCTTCATGTCACAAGTGTGCAACTCTGCAGCTCCTGGAGTCAGCCTTGATGGATCAGAGCTGTTTTGTTGCCTCTGCACAGCTTCAGCTGCTGCCCTTTCAGAGAGAGTGCAGAGAAATGGTGCGGGGGGAGGGAAGCCTGAAGGGAAGGTGCTCTCCCCTCTGCCCCCCTCCCTCTCCAGGGTCCCCCTAAACTGCAGGCACTTAAGGAAGGAGGGCTGGGTTGTTTAAATTTGACAGAATCACAGAATCAGGTTGGAAAAGACCTCTGAGATCAGCGAGTCCAACCAATGACCGAACATCACTGTGTCAACTAGACCATGGCACTGAGGTGGTGCCACCAGAGGTGGTGACTCCACCACCTCCCTTTGCTGCTCATTCCAATGTTTAATCACCCTTTCTGTGAAGAAATTCCTCCTTCAGTATCGATTTGCTCTTTAATTGGTTTATATAACCATGTTGTTCTCATTTCAGTTTTAATTTGCAATTATAATTGCATTCTTTGCTCTGTATCTGCAGCAAGAATTGTGCAAGATGCGATTTATTTTCTGCTGACAATAATATATGAAATTATAGAATAAAATGTCATAAAATAGAAAACTGTTCATTTTTTGGATAAGTGTCTACCTAAAGCCATGCAGAATATGTGTGAGTTTTTCTTGCTTATGGGATATTGTGTTTTGATAGTAAAATTTTATTCTGGAAAGTGATGTAGCCTGTTACACTGTACTTTGATAAATGCTAAAAAATGCCTTTTTCCTTTTCATATTTCTGCAGGTGAAAAAGGTGTGAGGGTTGAACTTAATAAACCTTCTGACTCAGTTGGGAAAGACGTTTTATAAGCCTTTGATTTAGCAACTCCCCTTGCTATTCTCCCTGATAAATCTTGATGCTATCTATTAACTTTTGAATGTGAATAACAAGATAAAGGAAAATCAACAACAAACCAACATCTTGAAACGGAAGCAAACAGTGTTTCAATGTTGCATCAAAAAGAAGGTTCTTTGACTGCTGAAGCATTGTACTATGTGATTGTGACTCCAGGCCTGTGACTGCTTATGTAAAGAAGATAAGCAATCAGTAAGAAACACCATATGCATCTGGACATAAATAAGTGCCCTACATAGAATTTGTCCATCCTTATATTTTGCCAGACCTGTCATCCAGCTGAATCCATTTCATCTCTCCCTTTTTTTATATGGTAAAAGTTTGAATTTTGGGTAATTTTTGTATGACCAGGTACAGTTTATCAAAATTGAGTCTTAAAAAAAAGAAAAACTGAAAAAAAAAAAGGAAAAAAATTACAGTATTCTCCAATATAACATGGATCTATTTTTGTAAAACTGTTCATACTGTTCTCCTCTGCCATGAAAGACCTAATTTAATGTAAGGGTTGCCAGTAACTGATAATCACTTTAATTTTTTTACACCTTAAGTCAGAAAAGGAGCACTTTAATTACCAGCTAAAAATCTGATTGTTTTATATCATATCTCACACTAATCTTAACTTTTAAAGATTGCTGCTGTATTGGTTTGTTTGTTTGTTTTTTTTTTTGACTATGTTCTCTTGAACCTTATTAACAGAAGCAAATCAGTATCTCGCTATTAGTAACATTCAGTTTGTGGTTTTGTATGTCGAATCCACAGAGGGGAAGTTTCTGTCTCTTTTCTTTTTTTCTTTGGTTTCCTTTTTTTATTTTGGAGGGGGGGATGTTTGGTCGTTTTTTTATTTTTTAAGTGACTGGCACTAAGTGAACTTGACACTATCGGTTGCTGTCATTGGCTTTGGGGACCTGGTAAATACCATCAAGTTACAAGAATATACAAGGGCTTTCCTAGGCTATTAGAGGTACCCAGAACCTCCTTACTTACTTGACAGAAATTTTTGAGCTTTCTCCCTTTTCTAAAAAATACTTGCCACCCCCCTTTCCTTTGTATATAAGTTAATAGAATATCTAAAATTCACTTTTTAAAATTTCCTTTTCAAATTGCTGTCCCATGCAGTCTGTAAGTTGACACCTTGATCTATTATATAGTATCAAGGAGGTGGTCAGCACACTGAAGCTGAAGTGCATCACTCTCTAGGCTCCTTGTGCAATAATACATCTTTAAATTTTCACTGTTGCGGAAGGATTTCCCTGAAAAGGCACTGCCCTTTGACCAATACTGAGGTATATATTTAGTAAGAAAACATTTACTTTCTTTTACATTGTTTTTATTTTATCAAGGAGATGGGACATCACAGAATAAAAGTGAGATGTGCAGAAACTTTGATATTCTTATTTTTAAGAAATGGATGTTTTGGACACGGATTTATTTCTTCTTCTTCTTTCCTTTTTTTTTCCTGAGCTTTAAAAGCTTGAGAAAACAAAAGTAAACCTATCAAAGACAGCATTCATCTATACAGGAGTTTGGGGGTCGTTCACCTTACCCACTGCAGTTTTCTATCTGTCCCTTATTTCCTTACTTAGCCAAAACAATGTGAGTGTACAGAAATATTTCTGTATATATTACAACTTGTGACAATTTTAGCATCTGTATAGTTTGTATTCAATTAGAGGCCTTTTCTATGGAAAGCTCAGTAATTTTTTATTAAAAACATTACTATTGTTCATGTAAAACATGAAAAAGCTAATTGTTTAGTAACAAACTGACAGAAGGGGGAAAAATTCAGTATTGGTATATCATTTAGGAGAACCAACAGAAATCCCGGTTTTGTTTTGATTTCACTTTTCCCTTTTTCAGTAAGTTCTTGCCCTGTACAGTTCTCTTCCTCTTTCCTCTTTTCTTCCCGATAAAACAGACAGGATACCTTTACTGTAAGTGCCTCTGCCAACCTGGCCAAGGAGTGCAAATC
This sequence comes from Dryoscopus gambensis, assembly GCA_013389985.1. Taxonomy (NCBI): domain Eukaryota; kingdom Metazoa; phylum Chordata; class Aves; order Passeriformes; family Malaconotidae; genus Dryoscopus; species Dryoscopus gambensis. The sequence goes on along the minus strand of WEIT01036912.1, from coordinate 323,528 downwards.
TTCATTACTGTCTGGTCTGCAGTGCATTTAGGCTACCAATGAAACAAGCAAAAAAGTCACCTCTTCTACTTCATCTTCATTAGTACTACTTTAACGGAGTTTGGTTTTGTTTTAGAAATGTAAGCATAAGCCTTTAAACTCATTTCAGTCCCTCTGTAATTCAAACTGCTGCAGTTAAACAGCGTATCAAATTCTAATCACACTCGAGGTTTGTGCTTGCCAGACAGGTTTAAAAAGTGCTTAATTTTTCACTCCATGTAAGTCATTACAACAGGGTCAACAAATCAGGTCAGCCATTTCTTCCATGTCCTTCAGGAACTGTTCATTTCATGTCGGTTGAATATTCAGTCTTGAGCATCACCAAGCAGGTCCTTGTTTTAAAACTATTTTTTAAACTGTCTTATGATCTGTATGTGTCTAGTCCTGGTTAAAAAATAAAGCTTCATAATGCTATTTTTATTCATGATGTTAGCTGGCTGTGAAATATGAGACCTTTATCTATAGCAGGCAAAGAAATTCAGGATTCATTTACAGGTTGCCTATAAAGTTGTGTAATTTCAAAAGCAGTGTTCATTATGAAAGAGCTCTCAAGTTGCTTGTAAAGCTAATCTAATTAAAAAGATGATGTATAAAGGTTCTTGAAAACTATGTGGTTATTTGTAATCTTTGTAATTTTTAAAACTACTCTGTAGCAACTAATTTACAAATGCTCCCTGATACAGGGGCTATGTGGCATTTTGGTTGTTTTGTTGTGGGTGTTTGGTTGGGATTTTTGTTTGTATTTGTTATTTTTTTGTTGATGTGGTTTTTTTGGTTTTTGGTTTTTTTAGTCAGAGCTGTTTCTGCTCTGGAGAAGGATCTGGGACTTTTTTTCTTTAGACTGCCTACAGTTACCTGGGTGTGGTGACCATTTTCCTGATGATTTCCTCCCTCAAAAACGACCATTTTTAGGCTTTCTGAAGAGTGATAATGACATAGAGTCAGCTCTAGTTTTTTCACCACTTTTGACAGGAGTGTGGGGTACAAAATGAAAGTCACATTCAAACAGGATTTGTAAGGTTTAGTGGGATCTCCTCAGTTTTTCATGGCTCCCAATGAATTAAGTACCCTTGAGAGATGACAGAAGAATGGTAGAGTCTGCAGGTGCCAACCTGTATGAGATACCACACAATATTCCTCCACTTTCGATGAGCTTTGTAATGACTGTGTGGTAATCAAGGAAACATCTGGCTGGCTGTGCTTCTGACATAACTCTAGCTTTTGTGAAGCCCCCTGCATGTGCTTGTCTGTCTTCTGCTGGTTCAGGAAGAGTCTCCTGGATCTTCAGATGTGTCTCCAGCATTAGTGCACCTTTCATGGCACTTGGATGCCATTTGTTCTCATTTCTACTCTAAGGCGATGATTCTTGATCATTTTTTTAGGTTAAAACCCAAATGTAGCAGCACTGAGATGATGGCAAAGTGCTTCGAAGCTTTTTCTATGCTCGGTGCTGTGTAACTTCTTACAAGTTCTCTTGAAAGTAGCTCTTCCCCGTCCTTGTTCTACATTGAACAAGGAAGAAGCCTTTCTTGCAACCATCCTGTGTAGACCTGGTTTGGGTTTTATTTTGGTTTTCTTAATTATCACATTGTTGAGCACAATATGCAGGGGGATTGTTTTACATAGTAAAACCAAACACTGCACCAGGGAAAATGAAGTGTTTCTCTTGGGTGTTTCTCAGAAAAGACACTTGCAGATCTGAGAGCTGACAGCCTGTATCTTACGTAAAACATCTGGCTGTGCTGATGGCTCCAAGCTCAGGAGTGGAAAGATCACATCTCCATCATGCTGGTAAGTACGGCCAGACTGAAAAGTACCATTTCTGTGCATGCTGAATGCTTTGAAGAAGAGGGTAGAATGCCAAGTGAAAACAGCAAGCTCAAAGTCTCAGAACTCCAGGAGTCTAGCATTTGTACCTTGCCTGCAGGCATGCAGATAGCTCCATGCTCTTGCAACTACCTAGTGGGAATGTATGAGTACTGAGCAGCAAAGACTTTGAAGAAATTTGCGGGTCTAAGATGGATTTGGATCTCACCTGCTTTTTGGAGGGAATGGGGGTGGAAGTATGGATCTCTGGGTCTCCCATTGTCAGCTTTTTTTTCTTTTTTCATATGTAAAGCTTGAATGTAAGTGATGACAGCGCGTACCAAAGTCTGTTTGTACAGGAGCTGTGTTCACTCTGGAACATGTGCTGCATCAGAGTTGCTTGATCCTGTCTGTTAGGGGTGGATAGCAGCAGACAGAAGCAGGTTTCAAGGTCCTCCTACCAGTCAAAACGAGTTCCAGAGAATTTGCTCTGTTGACTTCTACTACCACTTACTGAGTTTCATCAAGCTTTTCCCGATGGCTTTGAAGTTGAGTGAATATACAGAACATTTATCCCTTTCCTGAAACACCAAAAAAACCCCCCAAACTCATAGCTCCCAAATGAGTTGGCTCTAAAAGTGGAAGGGACAGATGAGATGTAAATTGCCAACCTGTTGGGGATAGACTCAAGTCCTTAGCAGGACAGGGAGGAAGTAATGGGTTACAAAGAAATGGTAAAGTAGGATGGGAAGAGACTGGCACATGAGACCAAAATAAAATATGTTGGGTGGGTATGAGGAATATGGGACACGCCCATTAAAAATATGCTGTAGGTGTGTGCTTTGGGAGGAACATGAAGTGTGGGGAAAAAGAATGCATAATGTGTTTGTCTCAGAAAAGACAGTTGTTGATGCATCCCGTCCATCCTTTGCTTCATGGATGCATGTTGCAAACAAACATGTTTTTATCTCTGAAGATGAGATGATCATAACTTCACTTGAACTAGGAGTTGGGTTTCCTTGTCTGTATTCCAGTAGTAAGTTGTTGGACTTTGCCCTTCTTAAATATGCATCTCAGGGTTAAACTTCTATTGGGAAGAGTTTATGGGATCTTCTGGAGAATTTACTGTAAATACTTTTGTATATAACATGACGATAAATGCTGGAAGAGGTGACTGGCTCAGCCTCTAAGCCCAGTACCATCCTTTTCTCATGGATAAAAGTTTGCAGGGCATGCCTTGCAACAGAGTGGGAGCGATGTAAAACACAGAGATGGGCTAACAACTTGCCAGGATCACACATAGGCAAACTGTGATACAAGGCACGCTGCTTCAGGGCAGTGTCTGAACTGAAAACCATTATTTCATTAAAATACTGTTGGAGATGGGAAGTAAAATTTCATCTCTGAGTATTCTGAATATGCAGTTCTCCTTGTGGGCCTGTCTGTGTCAGTGTGGTGTGCCAGGGTGGAACCAGTTCCTCCCCTGGGTTTGTTTCAAGGGCTGATGTGGTTCTATTTTATTTTTGTTTTTAAATAAAACATGAAGCCAGCGTAACTAAAATGTAGATATTTGACTCCTACTCACAAATGAAAAGCCTAGTGCCTGAATATTATATTGGGTTATGAGCTGGTGTTTTACTACCTAAAGAAAGCAAGGGTCAGCCAAAAAGCCAAGAAAAAAAGCTATCAAAACTGTCTGAAGGCAAGTCACTTTGGTTGTAAATGTGTATTGCTTACATTACTGCATGTAAGCAAGCTTTATAAATCTATTAAAAAAGATTGCATTATAGCAGAAGGACGTGGTGGCAGCTCTAAGAAACAGAAGGAAACTAGAATTTTGGAGCGGGATTAATTGCTGTTGGAAGCCCGAGAATTTTTTTCATGCAGTAGCATAGGAGTAAGTGTGTCAAAAAACCCCAACCAACCACTATGGAAGCAAACTAAATGCCACCACCCCTAAATCTGAAAAGTACAGTCTGGGTGAGTGCTGTACCACGACTTACCAGAGCTGAAAGATACTTCAGAACTGTTTTTATAGGAGCACTTGAGAGCATCAAGGAGAATATTTCTTCAGGGAAAATGTGATTGTGGACACCACTAATGTTTGCCAAAGGGGCCATGGGTAATTACAATCTGTTTTCTGAGATTAGAGTCCAGTTGATGGCGTTCCCGATAGCAAAGAGCAAAGTTTTGAGCTGTCACATTAGGCATATTTATTTTCCCTTCACTTCCCCTTCCCCAGCCATGACATAAGAGTGAGTAATGTGGTGCTGGGCACGTGTTCTGCACAGTCATGTTTTAATGAACAAGCAGAAACTGTAGAAAGTTAACTCTCTTCAATCCTAAATATTTCTTGTATCTAGAAGAACTCCTGAAGGAGTGTAGGTAGCAATTTCTAAACTTGACTTTTATGTTTTCCCGCCTGCACTATAAGAACATTTTAGATGTTTGTGGGTTTGGTTTTTTTAAAAATAGGATATTAGGAAATGACTGTATCTAGCTGAGAGTTTCTGCAACTTCGCAACCATGCAACATTATGCAATGAGATGAGGAGGGATGGCACGTACTTTACGATAAACCCAAGGCTTATACAAATCCAGGAGGGCAGGGGGGGAGCAGGGGGCCACCTGTGGCCAGGCTGTGACCGAGACACCAGGAGCGGGATGCAGAAATGGTTCAGGCTCATGGGGCTGGCTGGAAGAGAGAGCAGGTGGGGTCCTGCTGTGTTACAGCCAGGACAAGGCTTTGTCTCAAAGCAGAAAAACATGTTCTCTGTGTCCCAGAGGTGACAGAGACACACTGCTCTCTTACAGGGGGAGGATGCTGTGTGGCACAAAAACCCGCTGGGGCAGGGATGGAGGAGCAGGGGAAGTAGGCACACAGTGGTCACACCTGCAGTGCTTACAGTAGGTTTGAAAATTTGCTCAAGTTTCCTCATGTGAGAGTGCCTGGAGAGCAACCACTCTGCTTCCAGCCTGCCCTTCCATTTCTGCTCCCACATCTACGTGGGGGTCTCTCTGGCCCCCTGCTGTCCCCGTGCTTTCACATCCTTCCACAGCCGCCCGAGCACTGTCCCACCTGCTGTCAAGTGAGCTGCAGGCCCTTCTCTTCTGTTTCGTCCCTTGAGTGGGGTTGGATTAAATTGTAACATACTTGGCTGAGGAAAACATTTGGAGGGGTTTTTTGTGAGATGACAGCTGGTCATGGCCTGGTGGCTGCCTTTCCAGGTGGTCAGGTGCTACCCTTGGCTGAGGGCTGTACCAAATGCCTGAGAACAGCAGCTACCACATCACGGCTGGCAGCACAGCCTCTGGCTGGTGCTGCTGCCTGCCCTGCGTTGGTGCTGCCTGACAAAAGCTCTGTGTGCCAAGCTGCTGACATCTCTGGGAGGCCAACTAACCTTGAATTGCTGAGGGTGCTCGTTCTCCTTTGCAGAGGTGGTGCGGTCATACACGACACAGCTGAACATGGCAGTTCAGGGGACATACCCTTTGCCTGGCACTGCATTCAGAGTATCTTAACCATGCAACACCCCCCAGCAGCAGCTTCTCACCAGGCTTGGGGAGTCTTTCTGTTGAAGAGGAGTAGAGAGAAGGAGACTGAAAACTGTTGCAGGTTTCATGGACAGGACATCTACTTGTCGGTCTCCTAAAAATGATGTCACTTCAACACAAATCCACAGCCACAGGTGAAAACACGCTGAGGGCTAGGATCAACCCATCCTGTAACAACTCATAGCTGACTGAGGGTGCTTGCCCAATAGCAGAAGCCTCCCATCCCTCTCCTCTTCCTGAAGAAGTTAAGGCAGTGTTTCCCTCCATACCTGCTGCAGGGTGTGCATGGACTGACTGCAACCTCTGTATGGTTCAGTGCCTGCACAGCTGAGGGTGCAAGGCATGGGTTTAGGCTGGGAGTGCGCCATCATCATTGTCTTGGAGGAGGTAACATTTCTGGGACCTCTACAGGGATTAAAAGGAAGGTGGCGTTAAGGCAACAACTTTTCAGTGTTCCCCTCTGAACTGAGGGCTCCTCATTCCTTCAGATGATGCTTGTGTTTAATGCTTGTGTCTGTAACCCCTTGCAAACAGCTCCAAAGTCATGGCATTGCTTACCACTTGGGATGTGTGTCTGCTTCAGCAATGTTGCATTTCATGGCCCAAGCATAAGCCCAAATGTTAGCAGTAAGACCTCTTGGCAGAGTTGTCTTAACTCTGCCAAATTGCCTGGGAAATGCTGCCTGATAGCTTGAATAGACTTAGGGTTTTGCAGTGCCTGAAACACCTCCTGTTTCCTCTTGTGGGATGCTTTTCTGGCATTCTAAATCTCTTCTAGGTACATTCAAAGTTAATTAAGTCTGAGTTTTAATTCATGCTGTCTGCAGGGCTGATAATCCTCTCCCTCAGTGTGACTTGGCAAGGATTCAGCAATTAGGCTTGGGAGGGCAGAGCTTCCTTGTACCTGTCCTTGTGTCAGGGCATGTACCCAGCTCCTCCTCTGATGCGTGTGACAGGAGACTTATCCCTCATCCCCATGGTCTGGGTGGTGGCAGTGATGAGAGCTGCCCATGCCAAAGCTTGCGGCGAGAGGAAGAAATGCACAGCTGGAAATCAGCTGATGGTTAGAGATGGCGTGAGCACCTCTGGGCTGTGCCAGGGCAAGGGCAAGCAGGCGGACCTTAATTGCCTTCAGCTGTAATTACAATTTGACCTGAAGTGCTCCTGGGCTTGTTAGGCAGAAACCCAGAGCTGTTTAGGTGGTAAGGGGCTCCTGGAGGTGGTCTGGCCCAGCTCCTCTGCCCTTAAACAAGGTCACCCAGATCTGGCTGCCTAAGACCGTGTCCAGTTGGGATTTGAGCATCTTCGAGGATGGAGACTCCACAACCTCTGCAAGAAACCTGTTCCCATGTTCAGCCACCCTTGCTGAAATAAAATTTCTTCTTTAAATTAAATTTCCCTTGTAGGTACTGCTAAATGTAAATCAAAGGAACAACCCAAAGGATTCTTAGCAGCATATCCTGGAGAAGATGGCAGATTTAAGACTGAAGTCCTTTCCTTGCAGCTATCCATACTCCACCTGGTACAGGTGCCATCCTCTCTGAAGCCCTTGGGGTGTTAACTTACCTTCAGGATGACACTTCCCTTTGGATGTGTTTCTGTTTGCCATCTGCCGGAACAGCCCCGATCTGTGCCGTGTCCTTCCAGAGCCGTGTTACCCGGAGCAGCCCGTGCCCACTGTGGTCCTGTGATGCAGCAGTGAGCTTTCCTTGCTGTTGCTGCTGCAGACAGGCCCTGTCCCACGCTGCACCGGCTGCAGGCAAGTGCTGCAGGCATCTGCAGGAGGGCACCTTCCAAGCAAGTCGCTTGTACAGCTCTTCAGCTTTGTGCCTGCCTCCAGACACAGCCCACACCTTCCTGGTGGATCAAAGAACTGCTTATGAATCAGTGGCAGCACACCCACCGAGTGGATCCTTTGGGAAGGAAAGCAAATCATTGCTGGGATGCTCCAGGGAAGAGACCAGTGTCAGTGGGAAGACAAGGGCAGGGGAGCAAAGCAGTGGGGAGAAAGTGGGGTAAGAGCAGAGAGGCCCTATGGCCATTCCTGCCATTGTAAATTGCTCAATGAAGCCACGAGAAGAATTAAAGCCCCCAACTTAAACCACGTTCCTGTGGCTCATACCCTGTACCAGGCCTTCTCTGAGCTCTAGCCCACATCTTGCCCCAGTCTTTTTATGCCACTAGTGACAGATCTCTGAAGAGAAGGTACTTGCAGTAAACACAAAAACTATGATCCAGAGATTGACACCAGTTAAAGAAAAAGAAAGTAATCACTGCTTTTAAATTAAGCAATGGTGAAGCCAAATACTTGTTAGGTTTTGCCCCTTCAAACATTCTTTGTTATGCAGTTTAGGAAATGTCACGTCTAGGACGTGCTAAGGCAAAAAAGCAGGTGAAATTATGTGAATGATAAGGGATGGATGGAATAGAGACAGGGCGAGCTATTCAGGCCAAGCTGCTGCACCTGCTTAGAAATTTGATCTAGTCTTAAAGCAGCCTGGCCTGGCAGAAGCTAAAAGGAAACACAGGAATTAAGGCCATGGCCAGATCCCATTTTAAGCTTTCACACCTGCAGTATACTACCCTTCCCTGTTACACCCCTCGGGCTCCCTGGTTTAGCCAAGGCACAGGAGTTCTGTATTTTATAGACCCCTCTGGCTTCCTAAGACTCTGTCCCGCATCTCTTGCGGAGCTGTGTTGATGCCAAATGGTGACAGAAAATTAGCTTTGTCACTGCAATGGGTGCAAGCAGTGCAGTATCTGTAACCCACAAACGGGTGCCTTTGGGGTTACTGCTGAGCCTTGAACTAGAAGAAGGAGCTACTCTCTCATCTTCCAAGTCTTTCTTGCAGCAAAGTTAAAGAATCACTCACAGAATCGAGTTAGTTGTAAATTTACTTCTCATCCCCAGCTGGCTGCAGATTTTCTCTCTCCACCACCACTATTCCTCCTCCTTTAACTTGCTTGTGGTCCAGCCAGGGTTGCTGCTGGTCCACATTCAGCCTGGAGTGCGGAGTAGGTGAAACACAAGCCTGCCAATTCCGCACTCTCTGTTCCCTCCCCGCACAGGTTAGAAAGGAAGAAGTCAGAACTCCTTACGTGCAAGGAGTGCCACCTACCGGCCTGTTGAAGAATCGCAGAGCTCCACACAGCCTGGGATCTTGGCTTTTTTTCCCATACACAAGAGTATATGAAATCACACACGTGTATTTTCACACATAGTGAAATGCAAGTCTCTTTCGTGGCCTGTCTGCCCACAAACCACACTTCAAGAATAATTTTATGTGGAGTCTTTATATTTTGAAAGACAGTTTCTTTAAGCCCAAGGCTTCAAGACAGCTGTAGTAATCCAGATGCAAGTAAGAACTGGAGTATTTCAGTCTGGAGTGTAAAATTGCTGAATGCTGGCTATCTGTTAAGGAGCAACTGCTGGAGACCAGCGGTTTCACTGCTGCCTTCGCCATGTCAGGCAGCAACAATCATGCTCATAGCGGGAGGTAGGTCAGGTGTAACCTCACAAGGACACCTGCTCCAACTTTTAACTGGCCTTTCAATTTAAGGTGACAAAATTCAACAAAAGGCACAGACATGGTGCTCTAGGATGACCAGACGCAGCAGCAGTGGAGCAAACTGCTGTGGTGGCAGTTGCTTGACATTCTCCAGCCAGAGTAGTCTGCATCATCCCACCATCACTACGGATTCCTCCAACCATCTGGCTTCTTCCTCAGAAACTTCCTGTTGATTCCTTCTGTTTGTTACCCTTCAGTAAAGTGTGTCTTGCTTTACCTGAAGAGATGCTGTGTGCATGGAAAATGCAAGAGAATTGAGGAGTGCCAATAAACGTGAGGAAGAAAGCCCTCACAAGCCATTTAGTCTTATTGCACGTCCTCCTGCTGCACCAAGGGAAGTTTGAAGTTTGAATAGCTACTTTGCACCTCAGGAATTATTTTTCACTTCTTGTCCAGTAATGACTAAGCTCTTTCTAGCCTTTGGTTTTGTACTACATTATTACCTGGTGCCCTTCATTACACTGGTCCAGAGGCAAGTAGCACAGCCTGTTCCAAATGAACAATACTTCTCTGGTGGTTCTCTTGGAAAATCTTCCTAGAAAGGGGGCTCAGGTAACAGGTTCCTGATTCCATACGCCTGAGGGGGCTGCTTTGACCTCAACGTAAATAGTCTCCTCATCAGCTTATGCACAGGCATTAGGGTTGAACTTGCTGTGAATACACTCCTCCCATGTGACTCAGACAGGCCAGGTGAAAACAAAGAGTGGTTGGACTACTGGAGATGCTAAAAGAGAGATGAATCCACATTGTTGCTCTTAAAACACATTATAAAGCAGACTGTTTCTATTGCATCTCTTCTTGCAAGATACTAACACATTTAAGTAGTCCTGAGAAAAATTCTTCCCACTGCTTCATCAGAACCCAAGTATTATGAAAAATTCCCAGATAACATTTCCATAAAGTAAAAAATATTTGCTAATATTCAACCTTCAAGATTTCTTGCCTGATAATCAGTTTCAAGGCAACTGAAGAGCAGTCTCTTATTATAATAATGAAAGAGCCAAGCAACCCCCACTTAGGCAGTTTTAACGTCTGGAACTCCTCTCTGAATCATTCAGAGCAATTCTAGTATGTCACCACAAAATGAGATGGCTTTTTCCTTTAGTTTGCAGAACCTTCTGTTGACAAAATGCACGCACACGCTTGACTCTCTTTCATAGCTGCTTTGCCTCAGAAATTGAGTCTATTAACTTGTTTCTCAGATTTCCATTCAGGCAACTTACACTGCACTTCAGTGAAGCATGTTTGTTCAAGGCTCACTGACAGCTTGTGTTGTTCCAGGCAGTATTTAAACTCACTCAAGGACAAAGACAAGCGATAGAGAAAATGAAATTTCTCACCTTTGACCCAAATTGAGCAGCGTATTTTAAAAACATACTGGTAGTCATTGTTATCCTTGTGGGAAAGACACTGTATTCAAGCACAACATTTTACAGAAACAGCATTCATAGTGACATACCCGAAATGAAGGTGGCCATGACCCATTAATAACAGCCTGCAATAAGTAGCAACTGCAAAGCCTTCCTTTCTGGATAAAAGAAATCCTGGCATTAGAATACTTCCTGGTAAAAACACATACGATAGCGGTGCTGTTTTTCCATAGCTAATCCAGAATTGCTCAATTGTTTGGACAAAGATCTATTTTAGGACATGGGTATATGAGGGACAGACTTGCCTACAGCTTAAGTTCCTCCCCTCCCTCAACAGGCTGCACTATTCACTAAATTCCTCACTTGTTTTCTGTTTGTCGTTCAAATGAACAATTCAGAAGTAAAAGAAGACATTAGGAAAAAATCCCCACACTTAACAATACCCACAATCCTTCTCCTTTACTCCCATCTGTCACAGTAGGAAAAACAAGTGAGGAAACTGCAGAGAACAATTGTAACGGAAGTATCTCTCAAAAATGCTTCATGACGTGAGAGATCCTTCGTGATGCAAATCTCAACCTCATCTTAAAAACATACAATAATACAAATATTTCTTGGTAGTCCTGTCCTTGAAAATGTTGAGTATCACTGGAAACACTGACAGATGCTGCAAGTTTAAGAAGGAAGTATGAAAAATTAACATAGTAAATCAAGTTTTACTATCAGTATTTGTAAAATTTTTCACAGAAGTGCAACATTAGTGAAACCGTTTTAAAAACAGGATGGAGAAAGCAGAAGCTGATGCAATCTGTATTCACCAGCACCTGTTTTTACAGGGAAATTTAATAAGGAAAAGTGTTAATACAGAAAGGTTTTAATAAACAAGACTGTTATCAAATATACAGGTGAACCCACGGGTAAGTAACACAAAATGGCCAGACTTAGTGGAAATTTAAACTTCAATAACAATTTATTTAAAGTATGCAAGAACAAAGTAATTTACATTAAACTTCTGTAGTGTCGGTATTTTTAAAAATATGAAGCATTTAAAATGAGTTAAGAGAGCAGCCGTAATACAGTACACATGTACGAACCAGGCTGATACAGCCATTTAAAGTTACAGTAACAAGATATAAGCCAATTTTTTTAAAAAACTATTTAGATAAAACAATTTTTATGTTTAAGCAAACATATTTGCCATCAGTTTTACTGACTGTAAGGAATCAAACTCTTTAATGTTTAACCCTTCAAATACCTTAGTGCAGCAAGAGAACACGTCAGGAAGCTCATATAGAAAACACATGTGCCTGGCACTCATAACTTGTCATGGCACAGTGGCTTTAGTACTCAACTGCCTGGCCTGCCAACCACCCAGCTGGCTGGCTTCCAGAAGAAGCAAAATAAAGACTGCCAGGCAATCTCACTTGAATCCTTATTTGTCCTGTATTGCACTGGAAGTATAACTGGGAAATCATGAAAGCTTTTATGACATGCCCAGGAACAGTCTTTACCAGTATTCCTAGCAGCATTCCACACAGTTTGTACTTACTAGTGTGAGGATATGGAAGTCAGTTACATTTTAAATCCCATTTCAGAACACGCACACAGGAGTGTAACCACAGCTAAGCAAACCCTGAGCAAATTACCTTTCAGGCAATGTTTCCAACCCTGGTTTATCTTTTTGAGACAGCTTTCTGCTGTTTTATGCAAGACAAGAATCAAGATGTTCATTTATTTTAGGTTCCAAAACTTCAGTCGCGCAGACAGGACAACTGACTTTTCTATCCTGCGTCACAGGATTGCTAGGACTTGCAGAGGACTGTGTAAATTCAGCTCTGGTTTTCATAGTTGTAGTGACATCAGTACCCCCCTTCTTGATGAAATACTTTTCAAAGGCAGTTTTGTCTTCCTTTTTTGGCCATTGCTGCAGTGTATTAACACATTCTAAGCCTTTTTTCTCGGGTGCACCCTGAGCTGTTGGGGTCTGCTCCAAACGGATTTGTTTTGCTGACCAGTTGGAAGATGGCACAGCCCGCTTGTCAACTGGTGAGCCTTGGCTTGATGTTTCTTCAGTAACACGAGCCATCCTAGCAGGCAATCCACAGTCGTTCTCGTCATCTTCTGCATTCGCAGCAGAGAGTTCCGGAAACTCACGCTTTACAGCTAAGTTGATCTTCTCACTGCCACCATTGGTACGAAGCGGAAAGATGCCACTTTGGGGTAATTTTTCCCGTTTTATCTCATTTTTAGGGGTTGGTATTGTCCTTATTGCTGAACGATGCAGTGAGCCGTGTGCTTCACTGTTTCCAAAGGAGCTGCTGGCATTTGTGTTTTTTTCTGAAAGTACACCGTCCCCTCCTCCAAGCCGATATCCTGTCCCACTAAAAGGCATCAGGTCTTGCATACCATGCATTTGTGTCTTGCCTGCAAAATCAGATTAAAAAATAAGTTAATAACTTTTTCACTAAAAAATCACGGCCTTAGTATTTGAGGTGCTTCGCACAAAAAAATCTGTTGCTTGAAAATAGTGCATCAAACTGAACTTTTTGTAGACAATTCAGTTGAGGAGCAGCCTAGAAGTGTACAAACAAACAGGCCCTGCTCTTTGGCTATGTAACAGTAACATCTAAACCAAGCTTATATAGTCCTCAGTCTGTATTCATTCAAGAAAACATTTGGACAAAAATCAGTCTGGAAAAGAAAAAAAAAATCATAAAATACCTTTGTTAGTTGCCTTGAAATGTGGAGGTTTTGCTGTCTGAGTTTTCTGCTTGGACTTCTCTGAGAATTTCTCTGGCTCCTTCACTTTTGTGAACGTGCCCCCACATGTCCTTTGATGTTCATCCCACCAAAAGTCATGTGCAGAGGGTGCTCTGTTCATTGAGCGCTTCACATACCCAAAGTAAGGTGCTCTGTTTTGGCAGGGGCCATTGCATCGCCACCAGTGCTGGCGGTACACATTAATCTCATCATAAAAATCGTGATAGATCTAAGTTAAAAAAAAAAACCGAAAAAACAAACAGTCATTCAGGAAGTTACAAATTTGGTATCATTAGTTCTATAATATTTTTTATAAAAATCTATTTCCATTCAGTTCCTTCCACTACTGCTGTGATTTTTATATTAGCAGTTAAAACCTGAATAAAATTTTATCAACATTTAGCTACCATTAAAAGAAAGCTTTAGAAAGAAAGATAGGATGTGTAGGAATATGTCCTGGTTATCTTGTTTGAACTGCAATAAAACAACTTTGGAAATCTATCTACGATTTCACCTAGAAGACAAACTGTTTAGAATGCATTGCAAACAATACCAGTATTGTATTCTTCTTTCAGCTGTTACCTTAATTGATCTTATTAGACACATTATTTTTAAATATTGATGTAAATATCATTACTCTCTGTTGACATAAACCTTGACTGCTCTGCACATGGAGCTCTTCTGTCCCTGCTACCATTAAGCTGTTCCAAGTTTACCACAAAAGCTTAAAGAAAAGTTCTTGCAGAGAATATACCTGAAAATTATATGACTAACAACTCACCACATCTTCCTCAACCTGTTCCCACCACCGTCACCAGCAAAATAACTATGGAACTGGCACGCACTTGGATGCAAATTTGTATTGGTACCAGCTGTGCAGTGTCTAACAAGAAGATTGCTCATACCACAACGGGCAACTAAAACACCAAATCAGGAAGAAAGCTGTATTACACCAGGTGAAAAGGATTATTCTTACTGTGACATTGGCTCCAGTCAAGAGATTAATGCGACGCATGTGCTTGCAGAACTCCGGTCCGTGAGACTCACGATCTTTGTAGTTATGAGTAACAAAGAGCAGGGCATGGATCATTTCGTGCAACAGCGTCTGAAATGATGCAACCATTAGATATTTACTGAAAAGTATTGCATTTTCAGTTTCTTAATTAAGCTGCAGCTATTTTAGTCCTCTACACTGATTATGGTACTGATCTTATCTTTGATTATTCACATGTTCAGTCGGGGTCATAAGAACATAATACTTTGATCTATCAAACCAAATCGCCACTATTCCCACACCACCAAAACAAGCTGGAGAATTATCACTTCAGTAAGCAGCATTCCAGAAAGGAGAAATAATCCTCAAACTTACGTCACATGTTTAAAGAGATCATCCCCTACACAACTCCAAAAAAGAACCACTTTTGAGCAAGTTGAAACTATACAGCATTTCTGTCCTTAGGCAAACCAGAATGTTCAGTCAGCTGAAAGCAGCAGCTCTGGCAGATGCCCAAGAAGCAACACAAAGTCATGTTAAGTTATATCCTATATCTTTATTTTCTGCTATTGGCCCTTTCAAAACTACAGTCCATGTTTGGTTTGAATAGTAAAGGATAATTTAAGAGTTAAAAACTTAGGGTGGTTTTTTCCTCTTTATAAAGTTAATAAAATAAACAAGTGACTTTAGACTCCTACTTGGAGTTGCCCACTTAGAAATATAAAACTAGAGATTACCATGATACTGCAACACAAGCCACACTAACATAACAGTAAAGCCATCACTATTTTATGATCCATAAGTTATTTCATATAAGAATCCCACTATGAAGTCTAGAATGTTGGTATGGAGCAGAGGAGGGGGCAGGCACAACACACTTTATGTGCAGATTCATAAGCCATGTTCAAATACCTCCACAAGATCCTTCCTTGGCCTTAACTTTAGAAGCGGCTCACTGAGACGGATGGAACACAACCCACTTCTTTCGTGATATGAACAGATACCAGCAGAGCTGAAAGGAAAAGCAAAAGGAAAATATGAAAATCTATTTGTTTCCGTAGCACATGAAGAAAACAGAATTTAAATTAAAATGCCATCCCCTGTAAACACATGCTAGGTCACGCAGAACATGGCAAAAAACCACTCTGAGGAGTTACTTGAAAAACTCAGCACCATTAAGCAAAGAAAAAAAATCCACAAGTTTCCCAGAGAAGAAGAACCTGTTTTGAAGGCAGAAGAATGTTTCCTTTAGAACTCATGATGGAGTGAAATACACTACACAGAGGCTGGTGATTCACAGCAGCAAACACTGACTTAGTTGCTGGTTGCTTCAATTTCATTCCCCACCCTCCCTCAAATTTTGACTCATACCGAACCTTCATATACCTTCACTTCTGTGTGCTAATCCAGCAGGCACCACTTCTTTTGTCGCTGTGTTACTGAGGCCGGTGCAACACCCATCTCCAAATGTCTAAAGAATACTGCAACAGCAGAGATAAGAGGGGACAGGACTCCAGCTGCCAGCAATTGCATCAGCTGCAGAACTGCACACTGCACTTCAAAGATTCCTGGTTTTGTATTACCTCAGATTTCTTCTATATTCCCCTTCCTAGCCTATTCTAGGTTTTTCTAATATACTGTTATTGGTTCATATTTGCCTTTCTGCCATGCGGTAGAACTATCCTAAAGACAGAGAACCAGAGCAGAACACGAGTACGTGAGGTTTCCACACACACCGTCTAAGACCAAGTAACTTCTTCCATTTTACCATCCCTCCGGCTTGCCCGCACCCCAGGGAAAGCCACTGATGGCTGCCAGGGACGACAGACGCAAGGCGAAGGCGACAACGACCAGCTCACGTCCCGCCGCACGGGCTCTGCCAGAGACGCGGGACATTCGGGTGCCCGGGAAGAGAAGCCATGGCACCAGCACGGCGCTAGCGGGGCGCAGCGCAGAGCAGCACAGAGTGACAAGGGGCAGCTCTTCCCCGCCTCCCCGACACCGCGCACGCTGCCGGG
>WEIT01036912.1:277571-306412 GCA_013389985.1 Dryoscopus gambensis | reverse complement strand
CGACCCCGCGCTGGGCGCCCGCCGCGCCGCCGCCGCCGACCCCTTCCTGCCTCTGTCGGCCAAGGATGCGGCGGCCAACGAGGAGGGGCGGCAGCGCACTCTCACCACGCTCCTGGAGAAGGTGGAGGGCTGCCGCGACCTCCTGCCCGAGAGCCCTGGCAAGTACCTGGTCTACAACGGCGACCTGGTGGAGTACGATGCCGACCACATGGCGCAGATCCAGCGGGTGCACGCCTTCCTCATGAACGACTGCCTGCTCGTGGCCACCGCCCTGCCCAACCGCCGCGGGGCCTACCGCTACGATGCCCTGTACCCCCTCGACGGGCTGGCCGTGGTCAACGTCAAGGACAACCCGCCCATGAAGGACATGTTCAAGCTGCTCATGTTCCCCGAGAGCCGCATCTTCCAGGCCGAGAACGCCAAGATCAAGAAGGAGTGGCTGGAGGTGCTGGAGGAGACCAAGCGCAACCGTGCCCTCAGCGAGAAGCGGCGCCTGGAGCAGGAGGCCCTGCCCCGGCCCGCCCCAGCGCCCCCCGAATCCACCAACCCCTTCGACGAGGATGAGGACGAGGAGGAGGAGGAGGACGAGCCCTCCGCTGAGGACGAGGTTGTTGACCTCTCGCTTGAGTGGATCCAGGAGCTGCCCGAGGACCTGGACGTCTGCATTGCTCAGCGGGACTTCGAGGGGGCGGTGGACCTCTTGGATAAACTCAACGAGTACCTGGCCGACAAGCCTGTGAGCCAGCCCGTGAAGGAGCTGCGGGCCAAGGTGGACGAGCGGGTCCGGCAGCTTACAGATGTTCTGGTGTT
Organism: Dryoscopus gambensis; assembly: GCA_013389985.1. Taxonomy (NCBI): domain Eukaryota; kingdom Metazoa; phylum Chordata; class Aves; order Passeriformes; family Malaconotidae; genus Dryoscopus; species Dryoscopus gambensis. The sequence continues at coordinate 305,602 of WEIT01036912.1, read as the reverse complement.
CGAGCTGTCCCCGGACCGCTCGCTGCGGGGAGGGCCGCGGGCCACCCGCCGAGCCGTGTCCCAGCTCATTCGCCTGGGCCAGTCCACCAAGGCGTGCGAGCTGTTCCTGAAGAACCGGGCAGCCGCCGTGCAGACGGCCATCCGGCAGCTGCGCATCGAGGGCGCCACGCTGCTCTACATCCACAAGCTCTGCCATGTCTTCTTCACCAGCCTCCTGGAGACGGCCAGGGAGTTCGAGACGGACTTCGCCGGCAACAACGGCTGCTACTCGGCCTTTGTTGTCTGGGCCCGCTCGTCCATGAAAATGTTTGTAGATGCCTTCAGTAAGCAAGTATTTGATAGCAAAGAGAGTTTGTCAACTGCGGCAGAGTGTGTCAAGGTAAGAGGGTCCAAAGAGGGGGTTGGTGGGACACAATAGCTGAAACCAAGGCTTCAAAGCTTTAAATTCTCTTTTCTAACCCTAGTTTAGTTGTTGACTCTTGTGTGGGTCTCCAGAGAGGTTTCCTGCGTTGAAAGGTTAATATTCATTCGAGGTTCGTTTGGTTTTTTCCAATTTAACAGAGGAAAGCCTTAAGACTATGATACATGCCGAGAAAAACCCTGTCTTTATCAGAAAGCAAAATGCGTTTATTCTTAATTTGCCTTTAAACTAGTAGGAGATCCTAAAATTTACATAAGCTACATCTGAATTATAAGTACTTCAGAACTTTCTCTTTGTTTTCCAAGGCTGTCCTGAACTACATTTTCATATTTTTTTGCAAGACTAACTTTCTCAGGTTATGCTTTCTTTCAGGTGCTAATTGGGAGGGGAAAAAAAAAACTTATGTGTGAGTGGGTTATACTGTAATTGTCCAGAGTATTTTTGACCACCAGGGTTTATCTTTTGGTTATTAATTTCTCATTAATGAGATTCTTAAAGCATGAGAAGTAAGTGAAGTAAGAGTAATGCTTCTCAGTTTTCTGACGGCGATAAATTTGGTAAATGTGTAAGATGTAAAGGGGGCCTGCACACTAATAACATCCTTTGCTTTTCTTTGTTATCCCAGGTAGCTAAAGAGCACTGCAAGCAGCTGAGCGAGATTGGACTGGATCTCACCTTCATCATTCACGCCCTCCTGGTGAAGGATATCAAAGGTGCTTTACAGAGCTACAAGGATATCATCATCGAGGCCACCAAGCACCGCAACTCTGAGGAGATGTGGAGAAAGATGAACCTGATGACTCCAGAGGCGCTGGGGAAGCTCAGGGAGGAGATGAGGAGCTGTGGGGTGGGCAATTTTGACCAATACACAGGTGATGACTGCTGGGTCAACCTTAGTTACACTGTAGTAGCTTTCACCAAGCAGACTATGGCCTTCTTGGAGGAAGCGTTAAAGCTTTACTTTCCAGAGCTGCATATGGTTCTTCTGGAGAGTCTTGTGGAAATCATCCTGGTTGCTGTCCAGCATGTTGATTACAGTTTACGGTGTGAACAGGACCCTGAGAAGAAAGCATTCATTAGGCAGAACGCCTCTTTCCTGTATGAAACTGTCCTTCCTGTTGTGGAAAAAAGATTTGAGGAAGGAGTTGGAAAGCCAGCCAAGCAGCTACAGGATCTGAGAAATGCCTCAAGATTGATGCGTGTAAACCCGGAAAGTACCACCTCTGTGGTGTGAAGTGAACCTAACTGTTGCTGTGAACAGGGTGGCAGCACTTACTGAAAATGTTGTACATTGAATAGATGAGCTAAGCGGGGGTTTTTTGAGTCCCTGAAAGATGCAGAACTCTTACTGCTGCATTCCAGAAGCTGAAGACTTTGAATCAATGCGTGCAAGCGTGCAATGCTTTACTTGGAGGATGGGGTGGAGGGAAGTGATAAGGTGGAGGTCACATATCCTTGGACAGCATATCCTGTGCAAAGGGCTTGTGTAGTATTTGTGACTCCGGAAATAACAATAATACAAGTTTTGGCCAATTGTTTGTGCAAGTCTTACATATATACAGCATATGGCAGGAAAAGATCAATTCTCATCATGTCACTGTAGCAATTCTTTTTTAAGGCAGGGTTCTGGTAGGAGGGGAAATGCTGAAGCATTCCCAGGGTGTGGCACATCCACCATCCAGGTGTGACTCAGCACTGCAGAGAAATGACATGGATTTGCCCAATGTGATTTGTGTGGTAGCAGTGCAGAGTTTTAGTTTCTTATTTCAGAGGCAGATTGAAATTAAAAATGGTATTTTAGTATAGGTTCTGGTGTTTGCATGAGAGGACTTCTGTTTAATAAACTGGCCTGTCAGCCTAAATTATAGCTGTCTGAACCATTTGTTCCCTTCAAGAGAAGTGAGAATAAATTGCTTCCCTTTCTCTTTGTGTTCCTCTTCCATGTTTCCTCATGGATCTAATTGGGGTCACATCCAGTGCGAAGTGTGCGCTGTTGCTTGAGGTGCTGTCACAAATGCATTATGGGCCAGTGTCTGCTGGTAGGGACCCTCGTGAAGAGGCATAAATGCTCCTGAGACAGGCAGGGCAGGGAGAGGGCCTGAAGGGACTGTTTCGTTTGGAAGAAATGGAATGCTAGTTTTGCTGTACAGAAGCAGCACCTGGTGAAGAGACTGTGAGGCTTTTTGTAAGAGATGTGAACTTTGAAATACACCCTGTCTCCTGCAAGAACTAGCATCATTTCCTGTAATACAGCAATAAGAATGATCTTTTTTGCAGACATCACAAGGATTTGGTTGGCAATTCTAATGTTGATGGGGAAAGTTTATACAAATGCTCTTATGTTTGGATTGAATGGTGTTGGCTGCCTTGTGCAGTATATGTCTGTGACAATAACATAAGCCAAGTCTTGTGTCACGGCTGGCTTTGGAAAGCTGTCAGCATCAACTTTGAAGCTGTGCAAACTTCTTCCCCTTTGGTGCAAACTTTCTTACTTGTGAGAAAATCATGTTGCAGCTAAGGAACCTTGTATTAGGCCCTCAAAAACTGTCCTTAACTGGAATAATTGGGTATTCTATTCCTGTAGCACTTCCAAAATAAAGCTTTTGCAGTTTGTATCATGGTAATGAAGGCCTTGTGACTGCCTGAACAAACAAAAGGTATCATCAGTAAAACATTCTTCATAACTGTTATACTGAAACTTCCTAATTTCTCCCTATTTTCACAGTGCTACTTCAATGAAGTTTTCACCTCAGTGGCTGGGTCTTGTTCTCTGTATGCTCTTTGTATGTCTTTTGAACTGTCAGATTTTGCAAAGCATCCTATTGTTTCTGCTCACTCGCTTTTCAGTGTTTGGGCCCTTTGCTAGCAATTCACAAAAAAAAAGTCATACAAAATGTTTTTAAAAGGTAACTTCGCTCATTGCTCCCAGCTTAAATTGATTGAAAACCAGTGAAATAGCTCTACTTTTATTTTAAGGGACAGGGACAGTGAGAGTTAGAACTTGTGTAACATGTTATGTGTGAGAGAGAGAGGCCTATTGGTGTTATTTTGGTAGCGAACTGTTTCTGATACCGGAACCTAGTGAAGTATAGCACAGTAATATAATCTCTGTCATCTGTTTAAATTGGGCAAAGGTAGCATTCTACAAGTGTATTATTAATGAGAGCTCTCTGTGGTGATGGGTATTTTGGAGGGGAGGGAGAAGAGATGGGGTTTTTTTCTGTGAACACAGGTTTTGGGGTTTTTTTGAACAGCAGAAGAAAGCAGAATAAATACAGATGAGCCTTACCTTTGTGTGTGTGTGTCTTTGCAAGAGAAGGGTTAGATCTGGAACTCTAGACTGATTATTGTGATGCTTGAGGATTTTATGCAAGAAGCTGAACTGTAGTTTCCCAATTCCCAAGCATTAACATAAGGCTGAAAAAGAGGAGAGCCCTGTTGATGCTTCTCTTGCAAGCTGGTGTAGCACAGATTACCCTCATCAGAGGGTGAAACGTAGAATGTAATTCTGCCACATGCTCTGTTATGCCTCTGTCACTGAGCCCTTCATCAATCTATTTATGGCACACTGAGCCTACTGATTTTGTCTCTGCTGTCATCCACGGAGCAGTGGGCTTGTGTTGATGTTGGTTTTAATGGGTCAGGGAATCTGGCTTTTCACTTGGGTCATCAAACATGTTCATGTGCCTGTCACAATTCAAACAGGTGTGGATTTGTATAAACTGCTCTAAGTGGCATTGATATTTTGTAACTTGTGAATCTATTGAGGTCATAATGAAAAACAATAACATAAAGAAAATTGTGTGGAATTAAATTAAACTAAAGACCCTTCTATGTTAATTTAGTTAACAGAGAAAAATCAACGTATGCTGAGTCATGGTTTAATAAATTTCAGTTTTGGAATGGCACTTTCCTTTTCCTGAGCTGTACACTTGTGGGGATGGTGGCGTTCATGCTGGGATTTGCAGTAACTACTGAATAATACAATAACAGGTCTCCTGATTTGAGAAAGAATTAATATTGGGGTTTTTGAGACAACTGCATATAAAATCTGGTTTCCTTTAGCTGCTAGGACAAAATGGTGTAAAATGATTTTTTTTTCTTTAACAAATTTATGTATTAGAATTTAATGCAATAACTTTTCTGAACAGTGAAGATCATGTATTAAAACTTTTGGACATACAGCACTAGTGGTGTATTTGTTTTAATCATCAGAAAAAGGGTGTTGGTTTGAAGTTGGACTTGCAGTGGTCAGAGAGCTTCAGGTCAGTCCCTTGTGAAGGAGAGGTGAGCAGCAGCCGGCTGATGAAAGCCAAGTGATGTCACTTCAGGTACTTTCTTACAAAGTCACTTCAGTGAGGTGACGCTGGAAGAAAATGTTTCTGGACACAGGGGAGAGGCTGTACTCTTTGTCTGATGGCACTTTGGGTGGGTGTGTGGTGGATTATCAACCCCCAGGTAGTGTAATGCTAAAGGGTTTGTTAGCTTCCAGACTTTTTTGTGTCTGGAGTTCGTCCATATTTCACTTGGATGCTGAATGTGTAGTACAGCCTGTCCCCTCACTAGGTGGAGCTTTGTGCCCTGAAACCTCAGCAGGCTGTGAGCAGGCACGGGCGTGGAAGCTGTGCTACCCTGCAGTGTGGCTTGGCAGGTTTTGGGTAGCCTGCTGGGGGGGAAAAGATGCTGTAGAGAATGATCCAGATATTAGGTCAGCTCTTTTTCATTCCTTGGCAGGGCTTGTGTTCTGCATTTTCTAATTCTTGTACGGTTCGTTTTTAGTTCTTCGTGTTTTCCTGAGGTGTTTTATCCCGTTGGCAGGTGTCCTGCAGAGTATCTCACCTTTCTGCCTTTCCTTAAGGTAGGTACCAACGTGTGACTTTTGTTCTGCCTGAAAAACACTGCTACACTTCAGGCCCCTGCAGAGATGTGAAAAGTCACTTGCCTCAGCTGCAGTTGTCTGTCTCATGTAGGATGTTCAGATTAGTGACTTCTCAAAGTCAAGCTCATGTGACCTCTGGTCATTTTACTTCAATATTGGACTGAAGTTCCTGTGAAACTTCATGCTTACAAATGCAGCTTTGCACTCCAGCACAGTAACACACAAGGTCCCCACCACCTATTGTTATAAATTTACACACTTTATATTCCCTTTGCTGCACAACTGTTACAATTTAATTGGGTTACCTTTTACTTAAAAATGCTAGTAGTTTTGCAGACTCTTCAGTGTATTTTCCCTGAAGAAAACCAAATCTGGGATGGGGCTTATCTGTCAAGCAGCTCTGTGAGCATAGACATTTTTTTCCTCACAGGTTCAGGAGTTGTGATACACCTTCAATCCCTGCAAAATCTGAGGGATAATGGAGAGAGAAACACTGCAACCTTTGGAGAAACTAGATTTATGTCATTTATCATTTCAAGGGATGTTGACTGGAGTAATAGGTCAGAATTTGATTGAGCCACCTTGGACACAGAGTTGTTACCTCTTGTGTATTTAGGAAACCCTGCTTATACAGCTTCAGCAGCCTCAACATGCCCTGTAATACAGTTCCCAATTTCAGGGTTACAAGCTGAACTGGATTCTCTGCTACAGATGCACTCAGTTTGACACAGCAGAGAGAAAGTGCTGGCAAGGGACCTGGCCTGTGCTGAGCACTGAGCAGTAGTACCCTTCCCAGGGGTTTACATGGCTGATCAGGGCAGTTTTAAGGCAATTTTAGACCACCCTTTTGATGCCCTGTGGTATTTATTCTCTTTCCCTCCCCATGCAGTAGCCGCACTCCTTTCGATGGGCAGAGCATCCTGCTTCCCACCGAAGCAGAAGATATTGTGGGAGGATGGAGAAAAGCTGCTCCCCGAATTTCCTGAAGCGAGCTGCGATGGCGCAGGGCCACCAGCGGGGGTCCCACGGCACCTCTGCATTGGTGAGCATCCGCTCGGCGCAGGGAACACGGGCACCACCCGCCAGCAGACACGATTGCATTCGATCTGTTCTCACCATGCAAGACCTAGAAGCAGGTATGAAAGCTGAGAGATTGATCTCTCCGTGTCAAGGCAGGAGCTGGGCTCTGAGGCATCGTCTTAGACTGCCCAAAATGTAATGTGGCCCTCCAGCTGCTGGGATCTTGCTCAGATGTGCTACTATGATGGCATGTGATTAGTGAATACGGTGCACTAGGAAGGTGGACCAGGGAGAAGATCAGGTAGTGTTAACTTCACTGCTGCTTGGGAAAACCTTGGAGATGCTTGGATTGATGATGTTTTCAAATTATTAAAAAAAAAAAACCCTAAAAGCATACAGCTCTTCATCTAATTGCACCAACACACACAGTTCTTCCTCCGTCCTCCCAGAAACTGATCCAAACAAAATCAAAATTCTCATGAAGGTGAGAGAGAGTTAGCCAAATCCATCCTGATACAAAGCATGTGAATCTAAACCCCTGCAAACTTGGGCAAAATTAAGATCTGGTCGTCAGTCATTTCCCAGACTGACTGGGAAGAGGGAAAACTTTGCCTCAGACTCTTCCAGACTTCTGGGCTTTGAGTTCTCTGGGCTTTGAGTCGTTGCTACTGTTGCTAAAAATCACAATTCACAGACAACAGTCTGTGGCAGTCAGACTAATGTGGTCTGCTTTGCTTTGCTTTGTTTTGTTTTAATTATAGCTTCACAGCACTGCTGCAATCTGGGGATTCCTGTTATGGTAATTTTTCAAACCCAGTATTCTCAATAGGAAGGAGCCCAGCTCCCAGCCCCAGCTCCTGCAGGATGGGGTTGTCAGGAGAGCACTTGAAGCTCTGCAGAGAATCCTTCCTTTCTCAGGATTCAGTGAATTTTTCTCTCAAAATGCAGATCTCTGATAACCAGCTTCTGCTCTGCTTTATATCCCTCTCACTAACAATCGGCAGGATTGTTTGTTTTCCCACTCCACAATACAACTTCTCCAGCAGAGGTGCCAGACTGGCTTTGTGGAGGAAGGATGTCAAACTGAATGTTGAATTACAGTCTGTACATCTGTCCTAGCACAGTTCAGACTATTAACTCCCTGCCTGCTCTTGCCATTGACAAAATTGGTGGGGAGGAGGGGGACTGGGAAACTTGCAAAGAAAGACCTGAAATCTTTGTCCCTCTGACTTCCACCCAGCAAGGTGCTTAAACACACACTGAAAACGCCCCCCTGAATTTGGGAAGCCCACTCCTACAGTCAGAGGCAATTAGATCCTAAAGTGCTTTTCACAAAGCAAAGATCAAAATTTCAAACGATCAGTAAATTTCTTTTGAAATTTGCAAAAACAGCTGGCAAAGAAGGGATGGGAGGGTAGCATTAGAGCAGTGGCAGAACATGAGCAAACAAAAAGTGTGGTTCTGGGACACCTCAGCTCTAGTGTGGCAAATGGTGATGCCAAACACAGCCTGCCCCTTCTTCGGTGGGAGCAGTAGGCTCCATAAATCATCAGTGCTGCAACTTTCCAGGAGGCAGCAATCACAGTGTTGGACATGCTAAAGTAAAGTCACTTCCTCTGACTGGCTGTAATATGTGGCACCATGTTAGGGTGTTGGAAATGCCCTCAGGAAAACGATGACACTTCAGGAAGGGTGCGCATCGAGGCTGGATCACCTGCTGTTCTGAGATGTGGCTCCACCTGAGCCTGACACCAGTGCTGGCTGGTATTGTCCCAGCCTCCTGACACACCCCACCCTCCCCCATTTTACCCAGCTCCAGAACCTCCCGTGGTGAGCATTTTCCTCCTGCTGTCCACTGGCCCAAAATAGGCCTCCTCCCTCCCCGTGGGATTAAGCCCCATCTTGTTTGCTTGGTGACAAGAGATGTGTGCAGGGAACAGAAGGCCCCAGTGCCGCCACCGCCCAGCAGCTTCACACCAGATAGCCCCTCTCCTGGTGTGCCACTAATCAGCCACTATTTTTTGTCATCCACTGAACTTTATTACCATTTAAATAGCCTTTCAGCCTGAGACGTCCCGTGGGGTTTCTGCCTCTGCTGCCGCATGCCCTGTGAAATTAATTCCCGTAAGAGCATGTCCTCACAGGAAAATGGTGAGCTCAACTGAGCTGGTTTAGAAACTGTTTTAAACCACACAAATCCTTCTATGGCCGTTTAGTTTGGACTGGGGAACTTTCTAAGTACTTGGCTTGGGGTAAAATATGCTTAGACTGGAAAGCGTTTATTTCCAACCAAAAGTACTGCACTGAATCCTGCTGTCTGGGGCAATGTTTTTGTGTACTGTGAGCAAATTCCGTATTTAACTCAGCATGTGTTTTTAGGCCTTGAAGATTTAAGGGGCAGACTGCAAATGCCTTTAATCAGGAAGCAATTAATTGCACAGATTTCCTCCTTGCAGCCAGTGCAGCACTCAAACAGGTAATACTCCCTGTGAGGCAGTGGCTCATGCCTGCACACTGCTTTTATTACTGTGTATCTCTCCTAATTAGTGCCTGTTGGATGGTAGGCCAGGTTGCTACAGGCGGTTCAGATAAAAGGTATGATCAGTTAAGACAATCTAAAGATAGCTTTAAGAAGAAAATCAAACGTTTTGCATTCCTGATGAGCTTTTTAAAAAATTATTATTACCATTATTTTTCCTGAAGAAAACTCGCATGAAGGATTGATGCTTTTGATGGAAGTAAGGATCTGGTTTTGACTTCAAGGGTTGTTCCAAGTAACTTGCAGTCAAACACATTCAGCTGGAGCTTTTTCCAGAGCAGCATGATGCTCACCCAAGGCCAACCCCAAGTAGGAAACACCTAGTTTGTCTCTCTTGCACTCACCTTCATGCAAAGGATCACAGTCCTGGTTCTCCCTCAAAAACGATGCTCAGCTTCACTTGGAGAGACGTGTATGCAGAACTGGGGGACATGTTTAGCCCTCACTGACAGTCCCTGGGGCAGGACACACACAATATCTCACAAAACAGGAGGGTAAGGCTTAGTTGCCCCTCTGCCCCATGTTCAGGCCAGGGCCATTGCTCCACCTGCTAATGCTGACACCAAGCTTGTTCACTCTCTCAAACACAAGCTTCACATCCTTCCTGTCCTACACGCTGGCTATAAAGACCAAATTCGCTCATTATGTTATTATTATAATTTACTAGCAGAATCCTTCCTCTCTGCACACACAACTCTTCATGTTTGACTATTATAATTGCATTTCAAAGTTATAAATAACACGTTAGCCTGGTTTATGTGTTCATGCAAGTCAGGCTATAAACAGGTAGATGAATGAAATTAACTGTCTCCAGAATTCACATTCCTGTCACTTATTCAATTATTTGATCAACATAATTGCTCAGAGCAAGAGCTAATTGGAAAATGACATGCATTTACCCTCTCTATAGAGGAGGAGAGGCTTATCAGGTATTTTACTGCAGGCACTTTCATTTCTTCTAATATTCCGGAAGAAACAAGGGTTTTAAATGAGCCAGGCCCAAACACATAAGGCTTGTTTTTTAGCCAGATGCTTCCCCATCCTTAAAATAGCTCCAGTATTTTCCAGTGCAAGGGTTTGAACAGGCCTATACTGCAGCACACGCAGGTAACCTGGCACGCACGTATGCGAGCTGCAAGCCAAGCTTGCCTCCAGGGGTCTGCAGCACAAAATGTGTTCCTGCTCTGTGTATCTGTATTCATGCTGGTGCTGCAGCTATACGTGTTTGGTTCTTTCTGTGACAGACTCCCATCCCCGGGTGCTGATGAGGAGAATACTGGCTGGCTGAGGCTGAAGAGCCTGTCAGGAATAGGAGAGGCAGAAAGTGATTCTTTTGTGTGTTGCTACTGTAGAAAAGATTGTAAATCACCACCTTGCCAGCTCAAATCCTACATCAAGGTTACAGCTTGAAGCAGCAATACCTTTCAGATGATTTTTCTGTCCCTCACCTCACCCAGATATCCTGTTAAACATTCTGAGTTTGTGCACTTTCTTATTAAACTAAAATCTAAGAAGGGGGTGCTAGAATAGAGGGGGTAGGGATAGAAAGAATCAGGAGGCAGGAGACTCAAGTCCTAAACTGGTCCCTCTTTCCATTATTAGCTTTAGCATTGTCTAGAGTTGGAATATTTCATTTGTTTAAATAAGAGACAAGCAAGCAATTTTCCAAGCTGTATGGAAGGGGAGGAAGCTCATCTATCAATGCCAACAGTTTGCAGCCCATTGTCTGCAGGCCCTGAGGGTTATCTGTAGGGGAAAGGGAGCTGAGAAAATCAACCCTATCGCCAGTTGCCTTAAATTTGTGACAGATGGTCTGTACCTCTGTTGGAAAATATGGGGGTGTGCAAATTAAAAATTGGATAAAAACCAGTGTGTTTTCCTCCTGCTGTTAGTGAGCAGTTCAAACATCAGGTTTTGCATGCTTGAACAAAGCTCCAGAAGTGGTCCATGGAGCATGTGGGTGCTGAAAAACACTGCCAGGTCTCACTCCCTGAGGTGTAGTGGTGCTGCTAGCACTGCACAAGTGGTATGGGACAGCTCTGGGAAACTTGCTGTACTGCATACCATGTCTGAGGGGCTGGCACTGCCTGTATTTGATGAGTAGTTAACCAGGTGAGCAATTGTTTAGTTCATCCAAGAAGAGATGAAGAAAAGAGTACAGCATAGCCTATTTGTACCTACACCAGGACATGCCTGACAGCGGAAGTTTTTTAGGATAGGAAGCAAAAGTATCCAATAAGGAAATAAAAACACCCCTGCGATGCAGTGCTTGCATATATGTCCCAGTCGTCCCCAAGAAAAGGAGAGTTAAATTCATTAATACCTACAAGCAGAATTTTGTTGTGGTGCTTAGTGGGGTTGCTGTGCAACTTGGACAAGAGGGATGCTGAGGGCATCAGGTGCCATTCCTGCTCACAGCTCTGCGATGCACACGGCCACAGCAAGCTGAACACAAGAATGATGCCAAGGTTTGGTGTCCTGTGAGTGACACCAGCCAGCGGAAAACTGGCCTCAGAGTGCGAAGCTGTGATCTCTAAACTGTGGCTAACGGAATAAATCAGTAACCTGATGGTGCCACAGGACACCGCACATGGGGCATGCAGGCTCCTGTTGCCAGTTATAGGCACAAAGTGAAAAAAAAACCCCACCAAGATATGGTGGATTTCTCTGTGAATTCAGGCTGCTGCTACGGCTAAAGCAGGGCACAGGCGTGCAGGGAAGTGGCCGCTCCAGGGCCAGCAGAGGGAGCCCGCCGCTGCCGCATCCCGGGATCGCCGCTGCCACCCGCGCCCAGCGCGGCCCAGCCCAGCCCTCATCCCCCCACCCGCACCTTTCACAGCCCAGCGTCCAGCCTCGCAGCCCCGCAGAGCCTCTGCACGCCGCTCCGCAGTCCTGCAGCCCCTCCATCCAGCACCCCTGCCGCCTTGGATCCCACAGCCCTCCGGCCCAACATTTCCCTGTGCCCAGCACCCAGAAGCCTCATACCTCCCCAGCTCATACCTCCCACAGCCAAGCGCACCGGCAGACCTGCATCCCAGTGCCCTTTTCTGTAGCCCTGCAGACCCGCAGCCTTAGCACCAAGCCCCAAATTCCCAAATGCCTGACTTTCAGCATCCCAGCAGCCCTGCAGCCCAGGAGTCCCGCAGTGCCTACCACTACCACCCGTGCCCACAGCCCATCATCCACCCAAGCTGTATAGCAGCCCCAGAGCCGCACAGCTGTGCCGCTCCATGTGCCGGCAGCCCCAGAGCCAGCGGCTCGGCCCCAGCAGCTCAGATCCCAGCCCAGGGCACACAGCAAGCGCAGCTGGCACAGAACTGCTGCTCCTGGGTCTAGGCTTTATTGTGGCTTCTCCCCTCAGGGGCAGTGACAACTGTGACTGCGGAGGTGGCTGTGGTTATACTGGGGTTTTTTGCCTGAGGCCCTGCTATGAGCTGTATTGACAGAGGTGCTGTTTCATTCCTGGGAGCTGGAAAAATCTTTCTAATGTAATCTTGCCACAGCCTGAGCCTGAGGAGGCAGTTTTACACGTGTGCTGGATGCAGCCAGCGCTACTGATGCCACTCCTGGTCCCACCGCTCTGCAGGGCTGGAGGCAGGCGTGCAACACGGGAAAGGCAGACAGCAGCTGCCTCTGCAACTTCTTGGCTCCAATATTACAGCTGGTACTTCACTGTGAGCTTTGCCTCCATCAACAACAGTCCCTCCCTATACACACAAACAGATTTTTCTGTGGGATTTTAGCACTGGAAATGAATACTCAAAAACCTGGTGCTTTTGTTAGACTGGGACATTCATCCTGCCAACTGTGAATCAACATGATTGCACTTCTGCAATGGAAAAATTCAATAAACTAACACAGAAAAATTATTCTACCCCAGTTTTTGTCTTGTCCCGTCCACTTTGTTGTCCTGCTGAACCTCATGCTAGCAGCTCCTTACAGGAGGGTGGTAGCATGTTCAGTCTGGTGGAGCACTCCTCACCTGGCTGACTTACAGCAAAGCCTTGCTATTATATCCGAAGCCATAGCGCAAGTGTGCTGCTCTGCTGTGAACATATTCCAAAGGCACATGTGGGCTGTCTTAGCTGGAATTTCATCCCATTTTTTTATTTAGGCACAAAATATCTGGTTACTATTTTCAGCCAAGAGAAGGTGCTTGAAATGGAAAAAGTCAAGTCACAAAATGGGACAGAAAATGAAGCCATGGAAAATATTTGCAGGCAAACAATAAAAATGCAGTTTGAGTCAACTGTAATATTAAATTTCAGTACTTTCAAGATTTTTATTATTATTACTTGAAAGTAAAATTATTTAAATTGTAGAAGACATTTGAATAAAGAAAACATTATTCTAAATGTCAACAATGGAAAAAGTGATGCTTTGATATTCGTAATTTTTTCCTTATTACTTTCATTTGAGAGATGTATTGGGTATGTTTTCTTTTGTAGCTCTCATAAGAAAAACAATCATTTTAAGGAATCAGAATTTTTCAATTAGAAAACATTTTGCTGAAAACTCCTATCTGGAAGAAAGCTGGAAATAGTTAGTGTGAAAAGTCTAGCAGGAACCTTTTAGTTCCAGATGTGTTGTTCTGCTTCCCCTGGTATGACAGAGGTACTTCAAATTAAACTTCAAAGATGCAGCGCCGGTGGAACTAACTACATATTTCCTGACATTTGTGCCTGTCAGCACAGGGGTGGTTAGACTGCTATTTATAAATCTGAGCTTAATTCATTCTCATACCAAAGGGAGCAATCAAAACCCCAGTGATTCCCAGGGAGAAATCAGGGCCAGTGTACAAGAGGCTTTTCCCTAATTTATTTCTGTCTGTGTTGTGTTCGGAAGAAAGATACACATAGCAAACACAGTCCAATCCCAGCCCTTCTCTGCTGAGTCAGAGTCAGCTTCTTAGGTCTTATGGATCTCAAGTCAGGAAGGCAGGATGGTCTTGTGGCTTAGGATATGGACTGTGAGTCAGGATAGTCTCTTAATGAAAAAAAAAATGTTCTTTTCATTTATTAGCAGGTCATTCTCTAACTGGCAAAATTGCCATTAGAAAATTTCAACTGTAGGCATTTTAAAGACAGAAGAGGTAAAAAAAAGAAGTCCAATTGACATTTGATTATTTCTGCATCAACATTACATTTATCCTTAACCAGCTGTCCTGGAAGGAAAAGGACAAGCACCAGGGTAAATACCAGAAATATCCTGATTTGCATTTTAGGCTTGCTAAACTCCCGTTGATTAAGCTGGGAATGTTGATTAAGGACCTCAAGCTGTGACCCCCAACAATTCAGTCAAGTTACTCCTGCTGCTTAGCAAGGCTTGAGTTAAATTGGAAAGCAGGATAGAGTGTCAGTGAGTTTATCAGCTCTGAGCAGTGTGTTTCTATGCAGATAACCTGCAAGTACCTCCCTGCTCAGCCCCAGAGTCTTACAGCAGATTCAATAGGTTGTCTGTCTGCTGGTAGGAGATATCAAAGTCCTTCAGAAAAAAAACCCTAAAAACCAATCCTGCTTTGGACCGATCCTCTGGAAATCAGTCATTCAGTCAGTAGAGTTAATGATCAGTTGGTGGGTTAATAGCCAAACCTGAAGTCAAGGATGATTAAAGCTTAAAAAAACATTAACCACTCAGTGACTGTAGTCAAAGACAGTATTCAGTTATTTTTTGATGGTTCCTTCTCCATCTAGGCTCCCACAGAGGCTGACAAGGGATATTTTCACTTGTCAAGGCAAGAGCACCGTAGCAACAAAACCCTAAGAAGCCCATCAGTTTGCTGCACAGGACTGTTTTGCATACTACGCCTTTGATCTTTGAGTGCATTTAGCATTGCCATTTTTAAATGAGTGTAGTGAGGAGATGAAATAGGTCCCTTACTTAAGTAGGAGAATTTATTATTGTCACTTAGCTTGTGAAGGACAAGCCATGCAGAAGAGCCCCAGTCGGGGGAGAGAGGCCTTGAACACAAGAACATTTACGCTTCAGTTAGCAGGGAAGCAGGCTGCATGTGGGTTTGCAGAACCCAGTTCTCACAGCATTGGGAAAAAAATGTTTTTATTTCTTCACCTCCAATTCATGCTTCCTCAGTTTACTGACAAAGAAATTTTAATTATTTACTAACAAAGATAGGGGCTTTCTCCTTCTGCTTCATGCTATGGCAATAAGATTGCTGGGGAAGTGTTGACTGAATAACCCATGGCGCCACTAGCTACTGTGCAAAGTCAAAAGAATTTACACCAATTTCGAGGGTACTAGCTGAACCTTCCAATCCAGCAGGGAAGGAAAGAGGAATCACTGCAAACCAAATGGAGATTTTTCCAGTGAGACCATACAGAGATGCTGTGATATAAGTAAATGATATAATAAAGCTAAGAACAACTTCTACTTTCAAACACAAAACTGTAAGAAATAAGTGTCATTTCTTGTTTCTGTCATTTCTTGATCCTTCTCTGATGGAGAGCAATCTAAAACCCAGGACAGACAGCACTTAAAAGCACCTAGCTGCACATCTGACAGGTCTTGACTATGCCTTCTCTGCAGGCAGCGACAGCAGCATGAGACCAGCAGGGCTTTGCTCAGAACCCAACATCCATGTGTGCCTCATCCACAGAGACAAGTGGTTCCCTGGGCAGTGCCTGGCACTGGGCAGCTGGGCACACACAAGGAAGGAATCCAAAAGGGTTCCTATGAGGGTATGTGGTCGTGTGGTTTTCAGGCTCCCCTTCAGGGACACACTGGTGATCCACAGGACAAGAGGAGCTGGTCAAATGAAGTGAATGGAGAAAAAGTGAATGGAACAGGAGCATCTACTTCCACACACACACACAAATACTACAGTGAGGGAGCAAAAGCACTGAAATGCACCCTAGGCTTTGTCTGGTTTTCTTTGTGTCAGTGAAAATCACCATGGAACCACAGCATCTGACAGTCTTTGGATTGTTTTACACAAGTATGGTTAGAAGAGCGATTGTCAGGAAACACCACTGCATCCCAGCTACCTAGAAACAAAATCAGCTGTCCCTAACCATTCCTGACAGCCCTGGGCATCTCACATTGCTGGAGATGTCTCAGTCCCTAAAGACAACTCCAAAATGCAATTGCCCACATCTCTGGAAAGTGTCTTCTGCCGTCTGTATTGAGCTTTCCATGTGGCAGTTTGAGCTCATTACTTGCTTCCTTATTTACATCCACGTGCTGTAGAGAACGGATCATTTCCTTTCTCTTTGGTGTGGCAAAAGTGAAGAGTGTTCAGTTGTCTGTTGTTCATGAGGCTTTTTTGCAGGGACAGCCCACACTTCCCTCACCTCAGTGCTGGCCAGCGAGCAGCACTCTTCACAGCTTTCCTTTTCTGTTGCCTTGCTTTTATTCAGCGCTGTCTTCCCAACTCTAAACACCTGCTGGATTTGCCTCTAGTTTTGAGTGCTTCTCTGGTGCTAATTCCTACCCCTAGATGTATTTCCTTAGGAGCAGCCAAAGCACATTCCTGTATCCTCTGAGCCCACTTTGCTCCTTTGCTGCCCTTCAGGAGGGCCTCCCTTCCTTTGCAAAAGGCAGCTTTCAAACCCGTGGGAACTGCACCACACACACACATACACACATGCAACCAGCTCTACATTAACCAAGACCCAAGACAACCCAAAGCACGGGAACAACAAAAAAAGAGAGCCCTGTGTAGTAGTCAGTACCTGGAGCTAAACAGAGATATTCTACTCCTCATACTTTTTTTGTTAATTGTCGCTCTGGACATTTTTGTTTTATCAGATGGGGAAGGACACTCGAGACCTAGCTAATTTGTGTCTCTTGTCAATGGCTCTTTGTCTTCTTTTAGCTTTTTCCCCCCTTATTTTTTCCCTGGCCCTATAATAATTTCTTTGTTCTCTTTGGTAAGCTGGCCACTCAGAGCATTACATCCCTGTCTTAAACCTGGCTGCAGTACTGTTCATAACAGCAGCAGCAGCATCTGCTGGGGTGGCAATGATGCGTGGCCACCGAGGCTCCCTCTGCCAGGCACTGCACAAAAAATCACACTATCTGCATCGACCAAGCCCAGCTCTGCAGTGACCAGAGAGACTGAACTGCAGAGGAGAATGCACCTTTTTCTTATAAAACAAATAAAATGCTTTGAACTTTCCCCTCACAGGAACTTTATTGCCCTTGCTCATGGCAAGCTCTCTGTCTGTACAAGTGTAGACTAGCAGCAAGGTACTAATAAATTAATAAAGTGGAGGCAGGGCACAGGCCCAGGCAGTTGCCCATACAGTTAAATGGTTGGCATTGTCCTTGCATGAGTTTGTCCCAGACCAAGCAAATACTCCTGCAGCCAACGCCCAGGCATGTTTCAGGAGCCAGGGTGGTTCTCAGCAGGTGGTTTGGGCACAGCTCTCCCACTCTGGGGGACAGGAACTTGTCTCCCTGGGGATGGCTGGGCATGCCAATGGGTCTTGGGGGTGGAGAACATTCCCCAGCCTGTCTTATTATTTTATGTGGCTGTAGACTTAGTGTCTCAGCAGTGCATAGCTTTTAAAGGATTGACTCACCCCAGCATCCCTGAGGAGCAAGTAAGTATTGTTAAGCCCCGAGGTCCGAGGGGAGAAGCAGACTCACAGAAATACTAACAGGGGTACATGGCTCCAGAGAAGCCTTCAAGTCCCACAGCCCTCTTTTTTCCTAACCTCCTGCCCCAGCTCCAGGGCTTGAAGCCTCTTGGGCTGGTGAGGATGAGCCAGCCATGGAGATGTGCCTCTGATCTGGTGGGGATGCTGAGCTGCCCAGGACCACATGGGGAAAGACAGGGACCATCTCCTTTGAGCCGTGCAGCTGAGATGAAACCCAGCCTGGTGAGGCTGGGCAGCTTAAAGCACATGCCAGGCAAGCCTGGTCCAGAGAACAGGATCAGGCTTGCACTTAACTTGACCCTGAGGGACTTGCAGAAGCTTAGGCAGGGACATAGCTTCTCTACCCCATACGTTTTGACTTACCGAGACATCTGAGGCCTCAGGGCCTCTCAGAGGCCACATGTCAAATCCATACAGATAGTCTGTGCAGAGGAAATTGGTGGGGTCAGGAAGAGTGGAAGCTGCTCAGTGCTTTACAGACACATTGCCTGAAGTTCCTCTCCTGAGAAAAACAGAAAGCAGTTCAGCACCATGGATTTGCCATTTTCTCCATTCCAATTTTTCCATTCATTTTACCCATGCATGTGTTAAGATGGAGATGATCAGTCACTCAGCTGCTGAGTCATCTGTCTCTGTTCTTGAATCATGTCCATCACTGTGGTCTCAGGGACTGAAAATACTGAGAAAATGGGTTCCTTAATTACGGCATTATACGAAAATGCACTATTTTATCAACAATCCTATTTTGAGATTATTTTTATGAGTGATACCATTACTTTGATGCCTGAACAACTGGACATTTTGACAGACCACCTTCAGGTTTCCATGGCCAGCTCCCAAGCACACGGCTAAAGTCCTTGCAGAGCCCTGTGCACCTGGTGTGGGGATTTGCAGCTCCCCGCTGGTGTGCAGTGGGTGGCCCTGCCCCAAGACACCCAGCTGCAGTGAGCCCAGCCCTGCCCATAACCTGGTGATGAGCTTTGCTCCGGCCAGCGGCCAGCCCGAGGCTCCGCAGGGCAGGGATGGATTCAGGGGCCATACGGATCCAGGTTGTGAGGCTTCAGCTGTGTTTATCCCAGCCTGTTTTTTCTCCCAGCTCACCTCCCACTGACACCTGCACACCTGTGTGAAGGGAATATTTGTGCCTTTCCCTGCTCCAGGGCACTGACAGCAGAGTTGCAGTCAGGGCTCATTACCCACTCAGGGTGGGGCTGCAAAACTGAGGGAGGAGGAGGCAAAACCTAACTATGGCCTTACCTTAATTGTTATTCTTCTTGCTGAGTCTTCTTCTTCCTCGGCATTGCCTCTGGTAGGAAAGATGATTTTCTTGCATACAATTGCTTAAAAGCAAAAGGAAAACTCAGCAAAATGAGAAGTACCACCACTACCACCAAAAAAAAGAAAAAAAAAACCACACAAGAAATCTGGGATTCATCCACTCTTCTGTTAATAAGCCTTAAAGAAAACAAAACCAGAAAGCAAAGGAAAAGCTGATGAAGGTAATTGGGAGGGGCTGCTGTAAAAGCAGGAGCTGTGCGAAACCAGGACATGGCTGCAGACAACATCACCTTGTAGAAAGCCCAGATTTCTGAGGTCTGCATTTCCCCTGAGTCCTATTTTGTGGCAAATCATAGATGGTGTAATTATCACAGCTGTGCTTTAGACTGGTTTAAGAGGTTGTACTTTCCTGACCACCTCTGGAGCACAACAGCAGTGGCAGGCAGATTCCTGCCAGCACAGCTTGGCTAAATCCACCAAAACAAGCAAATAAGCCTTCTGGAAGAACTTGCTGGGTGGTTTTTGCTGGATGCTTGTTTTCAATGACAAGTTCTGAGGAAAACAGTAGCATTTTAAAACCTACATGTACAGCCAAGAAAGCTTGTGGACTTTTCCCTCCTCCTCTCCAGCAAATACTTTGCTGCCTCTTTTACAATGCCATTTCTATTGACGTAAGGCGAAGATAAGGAATGTTTGCCCGTGCTGCCTTGCTCAGTTTTCCACGTGTGGCTTCTGGTTGATTTGCCATGTGTCCCTGCTGAGGTCTCAATCCATTTTCAACTGAAAGCGTCTGGGTTCTTGCTTGGCTTATCACGCCGACACAGCTGGCAACCCATTAATCTCCTGCTCCCAATGCCTTTACTTCAGTGGGAAAGCTCTGGTGCTTTTTAGTGGTTTGTATTTACAGCTAACAGAGGCTGGTGCTCAAAGCCCCTAGGTCACTTCTCCACAAAACCCCCGCTCCTCAACTACCAGAGCTGGGAGAGAGGTTCAGCATTTTTGTCCTTCTTGCTCTAACACTCTCTGTCAAAGACATGGAGATACATAAAGCAGCAGGAGAAGCAAGTTTGAAGCCAGGATCACATTATCTACCAGTAATGTTTTGCCCTCATTTACATCTTTAGTCTGAGGACTTCAAGACATCTACAAAGTACCTTCTCAAACAGTGACAAACTGAGGCTCAGTTTTCACTTAGTAGAAATTTTCCTGTAAAGTTTGGGGTTTTAGCACATGAATTCTGTCTGCTCCCTCCCCAGCTAAGAAAGTACACTAGTCTGTCAAGGTTATCCAGCAAAGGAGCCCTTGAATTTCATTCTATTCAGAAAACTGTTTCAAACCAGACTGGTAGTCTCTCTAATAGATATTAATATTACTATTGTGCAAAAGTAAACCATTCTGGAAGGGTTTGCCTTGTAGAGCCATGCTCATAGTACTGTTTTGGCAACTCTTTGTTTCAAAATCCAGCTCCAATGGACTAGAATTGCCATTTCTTGGGCCCAGCCTTGTATGCTAGTGAGGAAGCCCTAGAAAGAGATGGGGTGCTTGAAAGGGAAAGAAAGCCTTATACTGGGGCTGGCTTCTATGTGTGATTATGTATACCTATTATGGTTGAAAAGTGCTGTCCTGAAAACTTGGGAATCGAAGGTTTTAATTCTGTCCCTGAAAAGAGAAATATAATGCCTGCATAACTGCTTTCTTGAGTACCCCAAGCCTGCTCACAGTTCCCTCCCAAAGCAGATTTCTGGTGGGGTGGAGCATGGTGTGCTGAGAAGTGCCTGCTCCTCCCTAGCTGTGGCTGCCAGCACCCGGGATGTGGGATGAATATAGCTGGCTCAGCTAAGCGGGAGATCAGGGAGGCACCTGGGAGCCTCCATATACAACCACCTGAGCCAGGACAGTGCTGATTTGGATGGCAGGGTTTGCTCTGCACCACGTGAATCCTGTTCTTTGGTTTCCTGCCTTTGTGTTACCATGCAGCACAGAAAAAGCCATGACTTTCCTCCTCTGCTAAGCTGCCCTGGAGCCACCTGTGGATGCCTTCCTGTGATTCCTGCCCTCAAAGTCAGGCAGCTATCAGGGAAGAACAGCCTGCTTACTCTCAATAAAACTAACACTTGCATTGGCTTTTTCCAAGCCTTTTAATCCCCACCAAGGAGATCCTAGCAACCGCTTTTGGAAAAGATCTTTAAATGTGGAAAGGGAAAAGGCCTTTCAGCAGTGGCTATGGGGTTCTTCCAAGTTTGATACCAAGAGGAAGCAGCTGGCTCCAAAAGAGATAACACTAAGACAAATTGTTGTTTTTCAGAACTTCAGAGTAACCAACTAAAAATGCATGGGACAAACTGTCTGCAAAGGCAGATCAGCACAGATATATTGGCTGGGCCAAGCTTTCAGGGGTGGGAGGGTGCAGAAGCAGGCATGGGAGCATCCCTGCAGAGCAGACATCTCTCTGCTCTCCTCACATCCCAGCACTGTTAATAAAAGTGAATGGTCCCATTAGGAAGCTGGTTTGACCCCTCATACAAGGATGTATATGGCCCAGTGAGAGGTGCCCCTGGGGACACCCCACAGTGGTGGGGAGGTGGTGGATTTTCCCTGGGAGTACTGATGTACTGAGCTCTGTTCACTCTGGCTGGTGACCATTTCAGCCCAATCAGAGAGTATTTTACAAGTACCATATCACTCAGCATTATAAGACTGTTCAGTGTCCTGGTTCTTTATGCCTAGGGGACACATGCACTGATCACTCTCTTGCATTCCCTTTCCTTTCACAGTGTTTGCATTTGGGTTTAAGATGCCAAAAACCTCTCTCCTGTCTCACTGCTGACTCCCTACCTCTGTGCTCACTGCTCTACACCATTAGCCTGGGTTGTAGCTGCCTCTCCCCGGTTCTGCAGCCAGGTCTGATCACATCATCCTCTGTCACAACTCATTTGCAAACAGGGACCTTATTCTTACACACAGTCCTGCACCTGAAATGCAAAGAGATATCCCTGCACTTACTTTATCAATGTAAAAGTGTCAGCATTTTTAGGCCTGGCCACTGAAGACTTCCTGGTCCAGAGACAAGCTCTTCATCTCCTATTGTGCAGCTGGAGTCTCCCTGGCACCTCCCCGCTATTTCTCTGCAGGCCTAGGAGATCAGACCACTTATACCTGTTGTGCCATAAGGAGGGACATTTTGGGAAAGAAAGCCCAGGTCTGACAGGCTGCTCTGGATCTTGACTCCCCTTTGAAACAGCCCTGAGGCCTGAAACTGGAAAAATGAGGGGTTTGGGTATGGTGTGCAGGTGGGGTGCACAGAGTGGGCCGATGAATTTTGGTGCACACAAACTGCTGGGGTTCACCCCTATGCAAGGAGACTTTGGGTATTTGACCAGTGTGAAAACAAAACAGATGCCTCTGTTTAACCCTGAAAAGAAAACTGATAAAGGCTTTTTAGCCTGTCTATAAAAGAAAATGTCTGCTGTACATAAAATACGTCTGAGATAGACAACTTCAGGAATACAGATTACATCACTGAAGACTGGGGTAGGAGGGTACATGGGAGATGCTGGACTGCAGTCCACTTGGGCATGAAGGCCATGGAGATCTATCTGCCTGCAGGGTCACATGAAGACGCCCATAAATGCAGGTCACCTCAGTTCCAGCATGGATTGAAGAGAGTGGTCATATCAGGGATGAGAGCAGGGCTGGAGCAGGAACCAGTAGAGGTTTCTTCCCAGGAGTGCTACAACTGTCAGGAAGGCTGTGGCAGAAAAGTTACTCACTAGCCTGCTCTAACAGCAAAGGGAATGCATAGGAAAAAAAGGAAAGTTTTCCCAGCTGCTGGAAAGAACCCCTAAAGAATGGGAGCATGGCAGACTAGGATTTTGACAGCTATACTGGGAACTAGAGGGGTTGTGCCAGCTAAGGAAAACTAATAAAGGGATTCACCTGTGGGCTGACAGGCAGTCTAGCAAAGAGCACATGTACTGCAGATAAGACGCCTGTTCCGAGTGCAGGCGGCTCTGCTCTGGCTCCTCAGAGATGTGTCCAAACTGAGCTGCCATTTCTCTCCTCAGCTATCTCCTCTGTCACTCTCACCAGCTGCACTGGTGTGCAGCACATTATCCAAGCATGTTTTCTTCTCTTCCAGCTTAGTCCTTGGATTTCCTGACTGTCTCCAGGTTGTCTCTCTAAACAGGGGCTCCTGTGGCAGAAATAGAAGAATAGTTATAAATCCTAGTGAGCAGAAGGGCAGTGAAATGCAATATACTAGAGGGCAGGGGCAGTTCCTTCATTTAGATGTTTGGCAAAACTGGTATCTTTGTTATTTCTCTTACCAAGATATTTATCTGCTACCACTGAGGTCTTATCCAGTGTGTCCCCAGCAGTGCCCAGGTGACCTGCTGGGTCCACTGCTTGATCCCTGCTCTGAGCCGGCAGAAAGAGCCCTGGGAAGAGCTCCCACCTCTGGTGAACCCAGAGGGGTGTGGGGCAGCCCTAAGGCAGTGAGGGGCTTACACGAGAAGCTGGCAAATTGGTGACTGTCACACAAAATCAGGACATGCAGTGCTTTTCAGCATCTGTGACCCCAGATCAGCTGAAAAGGATTTTGGAAGTGAGATAAAGGGCTCACCTCCCACCGTGGTTCTCCTGCAGAGGGACTGCAGATAGGAGGCTAGGGTTAATTTGTTTTCTGAATTAACTAGGAATTTGGGAGCCTTGAAGCAATTGTGCTTTGTTTTGGTTTTGTGGGGGTTTCTTCTAGGTTTATCTCAACAACAGGTTCTGTCTGTGAGTTTTTGGTACCCTGTCCTAAATTCAGTCAGCACTTAGTTGGCAAGGTCGTGAGAGTTTATTGTGTTAAAAAAAAAGTGCTACTTACTGATACCATTCCCCAGGTAGTGAAAACTTCCCTGAAATCGATACACAGGGCATGAAAATGTTACTAAAAACAAAAGCTCTGGCAAATATATAATTCTTTAAAACTACAAATAAAACATATAAGTAGCAATATCATGTACTTCTCTAGCCCTTTCCCCGCACTGCTCTCATAGAACAGCCTCAAAGGTGCTTTTCTAGAGTCAGAGCAGGTCAGAGCAGTCCTTTATATAAGCTGCCTTTTCTTTCCCGAGGTGCTGTCCTTTCCTTGCTCTCTCCCTCCCTTCCTTTTCTTCCCTTTTCTTTTCTCACCAATTCGCCTGCCAGTGACAGGCTCAGTTGAGTCACTGGGATTCAACTCTTTGAAAAATGGATGGAGGCATCACAGATGGGTTTTTTTCCAGATCTTGGGGTTGCTGTTCTTGAGAAAGACCAGTAACTTGGTGACAGTCCTGCAGAGCAGGCCATACCCTTCCCCTGAACAAGCAACAGTCCATCACGTCATGTTCAGAACATGCTGCCTGACTCCCTCACCTCTCTCCCTGTCAAGCTTTTCAAGTTTCTGCAAGAAAAGAAAAAAAAAGAAAGCTTTCATTCTCCAAGGCCAGAATCCAGTTCATATTTTTTGTATCATAGGGAAAATGATAAGCCAGGGTATAACAATGACCTACTTCACGTCTTGATAAAATAATTTCCTCTCTCTGTCATTTTTCTCAAAGAATAATATTTGACTAACACGAGCATGTAGGATAGAGCAAGAGCTTTTCTGTGAACTGGCTGATAATGCGTCAAATTCAGCCCTGAGACTGACAACTGCCACCCTGTTGACCTGTGCGGAGTTAAGCCTGTTTATCCTCCAGCTTAGAGCTCTGAAAACAATTGGGTTCAAACCTGTAAGATGTGTGCATATGATAGGATTGAGGCCAAAAGCTCGGAAATGGGGGCTATCTGTTACAGCATCCCTCCATCAATGCCCCCTCAGCCCACTGCCACCACGGCTGCCCGGGAGCTGCTCTGACTTGCTGCTGTGGTGCAAACGGGCCCACCCCTGCAAAACAACCAGTTAGCTCATCCTCTTACACAAAAGGCTACTGTACTGGGCAGGGTACATTACAGTATAGGGCAACCATGCAGCTCTGAATCCACTCACGCCCCCCTCCCCGAGCACAGAAACAATGCAGACTGTTAGAGCTATCCCACTGCAGCCCACTTAGCTCAATGCATCAGCTGTACTTGTCTGCTGAAGGTGTTAAAAAATGTACAAGCGGCATTTTTTGCTTGCAGCATCGCATGAGGAGATTTCTCACATCATCCTTCAGTGCCCTTCCGATGGGTTGTCAGCCAGTGCATACTGCCCGCCCTCTCATCTCCCACCTACAGGAGTTTTCCTTGTGGTTGTGCATCTTTTCTCTTAACGAGTTCTCGTTGTGGCATTGATCTAGGACATGAATTTGCCATTTGCCACTGCAGTTAAGGGGTGACACGGCTTGCACATCCTTGTGCCCTCAGTTGGGCCACATCCTGGCGTGACGTCAGAGATTGCGGTACATCTGCTCACCTTCTCTTTGCCAAAAACAGACAAAACAGACAGAAATTTGTCCGCTGTCATGACTTCATCATGCCAGAACACACTGCCCGAGATGGCCAAAGCCAACCAGCTTACAGTCTTTATTGCGTATTCTGTCAGCATACTTACTGTATGCCGACTTCCAGCATCATATGCCATTCCACAGCTCTAACAAGGTACGTGATTTATGGGATGCTGCTGAGAGTAAAAGGTAGTTGAAATATAATTATAGTGCTCCTTTTATTTCTTTCATTGCATAAATGTGGTATGAACCTAGTCTGGTCTATTGACTTTTCTCCAATTTCTTGTTCCCTGAGGTGGAAAGTTTCTCTGGATTTCAGGAGATGGAAAACTACCAGCTGCTGAGCTCTGGCAGAAGGGTAACACAAATCTTGGCACGGAGATGGAGACTCCTCTTGACAGCTCTGCTCCTCAGGCACAACGGGCCTTTCTATCAAAGCTCATGTGTGTGAGAGACAACTTTCTTGGGTGCTGCTTGGAGCCTGAAGAATAAACTCTGAGGAAACTAGATCCTGAAAAGCTGTACCTCTTCCTGTTGTACGTGCCTCTCACCAGCAAAGCCTTGTCTTGTGCAGAGATGCAGCTATGCATACACTTGGAACCAAGCAGAATAAAAATGAGACACTGGGCTGCAAACGTGGCTCTGCCCCCTGCACAGAGCAGTAGGGACGAAATGCACCGGAAGTAACAGTATCCAGTGTCCATACTCCATGCAGTTTATCAGAAATTACTGAAGGTATTCCTCGTTTTATGCAGATCCTGACTACCTTCAGAGTTTCACTGAAAAGTGACTCGTTTTTAATTCAGAAGAAAGGACACAAGCCTCTGTGCAATTAATCCATTTTTGTCCTGTCTCACTTTAAGGAAAAGGAGAACCTATAACAATTTTTGGTACTGGGGTTGGTACCTGACTTTGATCAGGGATGTGATTTGTCACCTGTATCACTCTAATACTGAGCTTGTAGGGTTGAAAGAGCATCGCTACTCACTACTCAAGATGTACCACGCCACAGATAGCTCTGAGCTCCCTCACATTACAGCACAGCAGCCACACAGTAATCTCAGGCCCTTCGGTGGAACACCTGCTGGGCTGAAGGTGCCTAATACCGAATTAAACACTGCGATTTTGCAGCCAGGTGGCTGTGGAGCATGCTTGCTGTAAAGTTCTGCTATGGAGGCGGCAACCCCAAGAACAAGTGTGGCAACAAGCTGCCATGGAGGTAACCTTTCAAACAGCTGCAGCTGTTTGCAAAGTGAGCCTGCAATGCACACATAATGTTTTTCCCCTTCCCAACAAGAATAAGCCATATTAGCATTATCCCGGCACAATTGCATCCGTACTCTAGGGAATTAGCTGCAGTAGTATTGTTAAAGCAATTCAGCTTTTCTAGGTAGACAAGCTATAATTACACTAAATTAAAATAGAACGCTTTTGTTTTAACTTCGGCTTCCCCATGAGGACTTGTATCAAAATAACCAAAGGTATGAATTAAGCCATGTCTGTAATTTTAGTATAAACCTGAGTGCAGGCAGGCTCCCACTCCTGTCCTTCTACCTGTCGATCTTGGCAGAGCTCAGCTGTCTGGGTGATCTCTCACAGGCTTCATCACAGAGGGATAAATGTATGAAAGCATCCAATGGGAAAATGTTTCTTGGTTGTAGCTGGGTGCCCTGTGATGGCTCTCTCTGGGGCTAATGCCATGTGCGACAGCACCATCTTTGTTCATTTAGGGGAAGGCAATTCTGCAGGACTGGGATGTCCCACAGGAAGGGCAATGGCCCCTATGGGTCTTGAGCATGAGGGTCACACTGAGCCTGTATGCTCTGCTGGTCGCTGTGCTCCATCCCTGCCTGGCTGTGCTCTCTGCAGGGACTGGGTGCTGCTGCGCTGGCACAGGGCTCCGGGGAGATGTTTCTTCCCTACACCTTCAACTGTGTGCACAGGGTATCCAACCTGGAGTTTTTGCAGCTGCCTTCAGCCAGAGATGACCTTGGCTTTTGCCCTGCTTCGGAATGTCCAAAATGTCTACGTGTACAAGAGTCATGGCCCTATGGAGAGCCAGAGAAACTCTTCCCATGGAAGAGGCCAGGGCACTTAGGAAAAGATCAGCTGTACAGAGTTCTTTATTCCATGAGACATGAGCCTTTGCAGGGCCTTTGGTGGTTAGACCACACTGCTCCAGGGTTTAAAGGAGCAGGAAGATGTCAGCTCCAGTGACCATGGGACATACAGACGCAGCATGATGGGCAGCTGTAGCATGTGCTGCCTCACATGGGTTTCCATTTCTCTGAGGGAAATGGTGAAACAGCAACTTCAGGACTCACTGGCAACTCAGCGATGCTGAAAATGGTAAACTGAAACCTCAACTTTACCATAGACTTATCAACACTGATTTGGATAAGTTGTAAGCAAGATGCACTTGCTGCCTGCCAAATGAGTCATCCTAGATTCTCCATGCAGTGCAGCTCATATTTGGATGGTGCTTTTAAGGTCCCCATAAGAAATGCGTTAATAATGTTCCCAATTGAGAACAGAGCCAAGCTATTCATCAGTCTTTCATTTTCAGTGTTTAACTACAAAACTTTCCACGGTCAAGTTATTTCAAAGGCGCTAAAATTAAGATGCCCCCTTTCCCACGGCACATGGCGCAGTTTACCCCTCCCCAAGCGTGCACGTGGGAGCACACTCAGCGGCTTCCAACACGCTGAGAGCACCCGCTGAAATACCAGGGCTCTCCTGCCCTGCTAAGCGCGACGCGCTCCACGGCACAGAGCCAAGCGGCACCGCCGGCCGCGCCCGCCCTCACGGCGGCTCCGCGGGC
>WEIT01036912.1:128181-276871 GCA_013389985.1 Dryoscopus gambensis | reverse complement strand
GGAGCGGCACGTCCCGCCCGTGCCGGTCCCGGGGCCGTGGCTGGGCTGCGCGGGCGGGGGTGGGGGCGCGATGTCCAGGTTCGGTGATTTCATTAAGTATTTATGGGGAGCAGGACTCTACGAAGCAGGACCGAGCTTGTCAGGCTGCCATCGCAGCCAGCAGCACCGGCCGGTGTCCGGTGTAACGGAGCCAGGCTGGCAGCGGGTGTCATGCCCGGCCGTGCGGCCAGAGCCGGGCTTTAACTGGGAACTCTCCGGTGTAAAGCTTAGCGCTCTCGGGGACATCGGAAACGCCTGAAGGGCGGGTTAAATACCCTGTCTCGCGCTTACAAATGGGGAAGTCCCCTGGTTTCCCTGCGGTTCAGCGGGGACTTTTCGTGTCCCAGGCATGCTGAATGTGTACGAGGGAATAAAACTAAATCTTAGTAGCAGAAGAATATCCCGGACTGCCGGGCTCGCTCTCCCCGCTGCCTGCGGAGGACTTGTGCCGCCACTGCTTAACTCGTCTCTTGTAGTAAAATGAATCGGAAAGCCCTGAAGGGCCAGTATGTGCCCAGGTGTTAGCGACGGACCCCCTTCCAGCTCTCCTAAGTTGTTAAATCTAAAATAATTGAAGAAAAGGCTATAAGAGCTAAGAGATGGTAAATCTTCATTTTTAAAAATTTTTCTTTAATGGGAAACATGTAAAGTTGAACTCACCACAGTTTTCCCCCCCTCCCTCCTTTCTCTCCAAAGCTGTTGTGTCTGTCGATGGCAAGCCGGTGAGACTTCAGCTCTGTGACACAGCTGGTCAGGTCAGTGGAGCCACTTACTTGATCTAAGTGACAGTGGGAGGGGAGAAGTTGTTGCTGTTGCGCAAAGTAGTCCTGCAAATGACTTCATGGATTTGAAAGTATTCCCAGTGTTTGATCATGTTATTGTGCTCTGTCATTTTCACTGCTGCTTAACTCACTGGTTTGCCTGTCTGTTGAAGGGTGGAGGACGTACTGTACCTCCATATAGAGGCTGGGCGCAGGCTGCTGCTCTGCTGGCTCAAGCTGCTGCTCTGTTTAGCCTGACTAGAAAGGCTGAACATGTTGGGGATTCAACGGCCACCCGGTTTTCTCTTTGAGCGGTTGTCACTGTCTTTATTTTCGTTAAATAACTGCAGGTGTAAGAATTAGGGTGTTTGGGATGTACGCATGCAAAGCATCCACAGCTGTAGGTGTCCAGAGATAGAGACTGTGTTTTTGAAGGGACGGAAGCTGGAGGGAGAAACAAGTCCTGTTGGGTGTTGTCAGTGGAGGCTTCATATTCTCCATTCCCAAAAGTGCTGCTGCCGCAAAGCTGAGGTTTGCTGTAATCTAAGACTTGAAGAGATGAGGCTGGCTGATGGCTCTCATCTCCTACTTTGCCTGATACATAAGAAGAGCCCTTTTCTTACCGCCTTAGATTTTCTGGAAGGCCCAGGCTTGTACCACCCTGAGCACTGTACAGCCCTGCTTGCCAGGGGTCAAGGCTGGATAACCAAAAGTAGCCAGAAATATTTTGCTACCTCACTGCATTTCAAGGCAGTGGGAGTTAGGATCCTGTGCAGCTTTGTGGATCCAGGTCTATGCCTTCACCAAAACCACACTGAAAAATCTCAGTGGTCTTAACATACAAACCTATTTAGATGAGTAGTAACTGGGTGCCCTACTTAGGAATGGGGTTTTAAGGGCTGTGCAGTATTAGACAGCAGTGTAGGACTCCCATGTGCCCTACAAACCAAAGCTAAAATCCTACAAACAGCCTTCTGCAGGTAGTGATAGGAAGTCAAACAGCAGAACTGTCCCATGATTTTGTGTCCGACTGAAGAGGTGGGGTGGTACTGCTGTGCATGTTCAGTCTTGGCTGTGCATGTTCAGTCTCGCCTGTGCATGTTCATATGCAGAGCAGGGCAGGTAAAATTGCCATCAGGTGACAGCCTGTGCACATGCAGTGCCTGTAGAAATGCAGCTGCAAGCTGCAGGAGGGATGGACACCTCTTGCCTTCCCTGCCTTTAATGGTTAAGGTGTTTGCCCTGGCTGCCTAAGCGCAGCTGGAATGGGTAAAGTTACTTAAAATGAAGGGGTTATCTAAACTGACAGAAATTGTAATGAGTAAAGATTCCTGGCTGGATACTTTGGTAAAACTGCTGCTGGGAGATGGCTGCTGAAATCTGCAGTTGAGAAAAGCACTCCAGGCAGTGGGAAATTCTATTTCAGCATCACTAGCCCAAAGAAGTGTAGAGTCCCTGCAGGCCATGTACCTAACATTGAAATGGCAGGAGTGTACTTGGGATAAAAAGGGCACTATTTCATCTTGGTAGAAACCCTTCAGATCTGGGGTTTGCTTCCAAACCCATTGAATTGAGCCCTTTTGAGGTTTCTCATGTTGCAAGGAGAGGCAATTACATGGCAAGGTGCCTTTCTGCAAATAGCCTTCTTGTTCAGAGCAGTGTCTCTCAGTAAATGTGGGATTTTTCTTGAGCTGAGTGATGAGAGCCTGGTTTCCTCTGAGGCTTAATCTGAGAATCAAGAGAGCTAATGAATCTTACTTTCTTGACTGGTGTTTTATAAATCGCTGTCTCTCTCAGAGATACTGCTGCAAGAAATTCATTTGAGCAGAACAAGATTTCCAAGGCTTCCAGGGGGCTTAAACAGCGTATCCTGGGTCTCCAGAGGCTTTAAAGCAAAATTTCACCTATCAAAAATTCACATGCAGCTTGCAATTCATCAGTAAACTGGTACCAGAGAGATATATTCAGCTTTATGTTTCTGTGCACTTTCAATTCCAAGCTTTTGAGAACATGGTCCATTTTAATTAAAATGTCACTGCCACTGAGGCAAATCCTACCTGTTCAGGCTGCTAGTGTTACCCTGGTTTTATCCTGATGTCAGCATACAAGCAGCCTGCCTGGAGTAACCCTTGCTTCTAGCTGCATTCTTCCCTGAGGATCAGCACACCTTTGTTGCCATGAGGTGTTTGACTTTGTTGTGGCTCCATCCTGAAGCTGAAAAAGGGCCTTGCTTTGCTGGAGTTTGCACTAAAACAAAAAAAAAAAAACAAACCAACCCAGAAGGGTAGTGCTGAGAGGCCCGTGTGCAGTTTGTTTGATGTGGCATGGGTGGGAGGGAAAGGTAAAGCTCTTACTCTATGCCATTGGCATGTTAAGCCTGCACATTGTAAGTCATTATTGCTCCCATCAGATTTAAATCCCTGGGCACAATGGCAGGGAAATTATTCCCATATCCTGTAGGATGTTGCTAAGTAGTTACCAGTTTGAAAGCCGACTCCAGGAAAGGTACCCAGAAAGGTACACCTGCTGCCGCATGCCTGCTTTGCCCTTGGCCTTGCCTGTCAGCAGAACAGCTTTGAGGTACACCGTGCTCCTCGTCAGAGTGGCTCGCTGACTCACCCTAGAAGAGGTGAGCCTGTAGAACGTTCTCTCTCCCTCTTCAATTTGTGGCTTTGTGTGCCCTAACCTGCTTCCCGAAGCTTTGCTTCTTTGCTGAAGTAGGGCGGAGGGCCTGTGTACAAAGAGCAAAGGAAATATTTAAGCACTTGAAATAACCTCCAGCATTAGCTGGAAAATCTCAGGTACGCGGGGAAGCCGCCACCTTTGTCCTGTGTGCCTGACAGTGGCAGGGTGCCTCCTGGCTGGCAGCCACGAGACCTCAGGCTGGCTACAGGTGGCTTCTGCTTGTATCGCTCCTTGATGACTGGTCTGGGTGCTCATTTTGGGGTGCATGTCAAGATGGCAGTGGCAGGTGATCCTCAGCTTCACCAAGGGTCAGGGCAGGCTAGAGCTGCTCTTTCTGTGGAGTGCTAATACTGTTTTGTTCTGTGCAGGATGAATTCGACAAGCTCAGGCCTCTGTGCTACACCAACACGGACATCTTCTTGTTGTGCTTCAGCGTGGTGAGCCCTTCGTCCTTCCAGAACGTGAGTGAGAAGTGGGTTCCGGAAATTCGCTGCCACTGCCCCAAGGCACCCATTATCCTGGTTGGGACACAGTCAGACCTCCGGGAGGATGTCAAAGTCCTCATCGAGCTGGACAAGTGCAAAGAAAAGCCTGTCTCGGAGGAGGCTGCAAAGCTCTGTGCTGAGGAAATAAAAGCTGCGTCCTACATCGAGTGCTCTGCTTTGACTCAGAAAAACCTCAAGGAGGTCTTTGATGCAGCCATTGTGGCTGGTATTCAGTACTCAGATACCCAGCAGCAACCAAAGAAATCCAAATGTAGGACTCCAGACAAGATGAAAAACCTCTCCAAATCCTGGTGGAAAAAATACTGCTGTTTTGTATAGGGGTTGCAAGGACCTGAGTGCTGCTCTGAGGAAATCAATAGAGGCTATATTAGCTGAAATCTCAATTTGTGTCGTCTTGAGTGTATAGTGTAGATCTGTATGTATGTGTATATGTTGCTACTGGATAACTCGGTTGCCCTTCCAAGGGTTGCAGAAGGATTCTTAGTTAAATAATTGCTATATATCACGTCTGGCATCCGGTTTTGTGACCAGAACTTCTCAGTAAGGAAAAAAAAAGCACCATGTGTCTGTGAGCGTAGAAGGATTTGTCCAAAGGATTCAACTTCTTCTGTTGTAAGGTGTATGTGATGGGGAGGAGCACAACAGAGGCCTTCACTGCCAGGGCTTTGCAGGAGGAATGCACAAGCAATGGTGGAAATGTAGAGCTCTGTACATGGACGATCAAAGGGAAAAATAACACTGTGCCTCCTAACTGACATTTGTAGCTTTAAAACCCCACTCCTGCTCTCTTTGTGTCTTCCCGAGCCAATGCTCTTAGGGATCACTTTAGAAAGGGTATGCAAGAGGTGTAATCTATACGCAAATGCCATGGTTAAAAAGGTCATGAATATACCTTCAGCTTGTGGTGAGGGAACATAATCCCTTACGGAGCTGACGTCTCATTTGTCACCTCCTGACTTTCTGAAAGTCCTTTCAGTCCTCCTTCCCCTTGCCTTTCCCAGGAAGCCGAGTGGAAGCCCAAGAACATGACCAAGCTTTAACTCGCTACCTCGAGCAGTGGCGATTTCCTCTGTGTTTTTGCAGACATGACGACAGTTCATCTATTTCAACTCAAAGGAATGTAAATACTGTTGTGTTGGGGTTTTTTGTTTTTTCTTTTTTTCTAAGCGATGTAAGGAATACCTGTGCAGCAGCATATAAACTGCATCTGGTTTTAAGTCTACAGCCAAGAGTTTCAGGATGCCCCTCTTTACCTTTTAAGGCTGCTAAACAAGTAACAAATCAGGCAGATTGAGATTTATAACAAACTGGACTCTAGAAACTGAGGCTGCTTCATCCTCTTCATGGTGCTGTTTCCAACCAAGTTAATGTTTCCCTTCTAAAGGCAACAGTAACTTGTGGTTGAATCTTATCCAAGCTCATAGTTGTGAAATTGTCTGAGGCCACCCCAGAAATGTAACTGATAATTCCTTTTTTTTTTCTCCAGATCAGTCCAACAGATTAACTGAAATGTGCCTAAAATGTAGCTGAGGGATCAACGTAGAGCTGAGTGTGACCTGTTCTCTGACTGAATCTGGTTCCTACTGAACTCTAAGCCTAATTGCAGTTTTAGTGAGTTTGAGAGACCCAAATGGTAATATGACTCTCCGCAAGAATCGGTATTTAAACCTGTTCTGCAGAGGACACTTAGTTTGTGCTGTCTATCTGACTTTTAATGGCCACAACTACTTCCCCCCTCGCCCCCAAGATAGTTCAAGATCAAATTATACTTTTTTTTCCCTTTGGCCCTAGACTTGAAGTGACCTTTTCCTTATTATTAAACTAAACTGTAATGACAGAAGGCCAGAACCTTTTTTCATCAGAAATGAATCCGTGCCTGATATAAGGAACTGTGGAGGCCATTTGAGTTGATAAAGCTGACCACAGTTTACCTCCTGGCCCATTAAGGAAAATGACACTATGTAAATGGATTCTGGGCTATTGGCATAGGCTCCACAGACAGTACTTTTTCCTTCTCTTCAGAAGAATGAGTGCAGAATGGGTAATGTTCCATCACTGAAAACTTGAAAATGGGATGGAAATCTTTACCTAGGGCCCAGTTCAATAAAAATATGTTGGCTTCTGCACTGGAAGAGCCTGGAAAATCAGTTTCCATAGCACAGAAGCTGGATGCATTTGACTTGGTTGCGTCTAGCTGGTTGGTTGGTAATGGTTTAATGTCCTGAAGTTAACGTCTGGGCCTTTATATTTCTTACTCAAATGCTTTGACAGGATTTCAGATATGCAGTCATACTGACATTTTGGAGAAAAACAGAAAGCTAGATTTCTCTTGGGTGCTTTGCTTCTCTGTAAAAAACAGTCTTGGTCGATCAAAAATATGGGTTTGAGAGGAGACAGGCTTGAATCTGAGCAGCTTCCATTTACAAAAATAACAAAATTTCCTCTGCAAGATCATACTGCTTGGTATCATGCTGTACTGGAAGCAGTAGATTATACTTTGTTAGCAGCCTGTTTCATAGTCTGGAGTAGCATTACTTTTAAATGTAGCCAGCTGTGACTGTTTCTGAAGATGTGATTTATATACAACTTGTTATAGCCCTTTACTAGGTGTGTGTAAACTGAGGTCTAATAACTTTATGGATACTGTTCTACACGGGGCTACACAGGGTCTAGGTTTTAGAAATATTACTTTTAAAATTACCAGTATTTTACGAGCGCAAATGAGGGGGAGATGTCTCTATGTAGTCTATAATCTGATGTGCCTTATAAAAAAACTCTCTTCTGTTTTCTAAGTGTAGGCTATATTCCAAAAGAAATATTTCATGTGAGAATGATATAAATGAGGTATTTGGAAATAAATTCTGACCTGTGTATGTGTCTGCCTTTGCTGCCTGCTCGAGGAAGCTGGAGGGCAGTCCCTGGCCATGCACTGTGCTGACACCCGGCAGGGAGGGACTGCGCTCCCAGTGCCCCAGCAAAAGGCCTCTGCCCAGAAAATACAGCCTTTTCCCTGCACTGCCCCATCCCCAGGGGGCTGGGCTGGGTGGGAAGGGTATGATGGCCAGCTTTCTGTCTCCCTGCCAGCACAGCAGCATCTTGCTGTGGCCCTGTGAGGCATGGACAGGCTCCTTGTGCCTGGCCCTGAAGGTGGGGTGTGCGGCAGGGAGCACAGCACAACTGAGGTGTTTTGCCTACTGCATATTGTGCCATATATGTCCTGGGGGAGCCAGAGGGCATTTTTGGAAGAGCAGAGCCTGTTCCCTTTTGGCACCATGGGTCTTGTCACTCCTTTCTGGGTCCTGTCCCTCATGCCAGGGCCAAGGCATGTGAGGTTTGAGGTTGTTCGTGCCCAGAAGCTGGACGGCCATGGCACAGAAGGCTTCCACCCTTCGGTGCCACTGTGTTAGCTGACTGGGGAGCAGCATCTAGACCTCCAGACATTCCCACGGATCCAGTGTCCTGCTCCCAAACTGCTCCAGAGAAGGAGCTTTGCTCTGGATCAAGGTTGGTAAACCGTCCCCATTGTGTTTGTTTTTCTGGGAGCTGAGAGGAACAGGCATGCAGGGGTGGCATACCAGGTTGCCCTCCCATGCCACCTGTCTCTTGGGTTATAAGGCCAAGCCATTTTCAACCATGGGAATGCACACAACCTGCCCAACATAGAGGAAGGAGATCAATGCTCTGTTCGTCTTTCTCATGGTTGGTTCCTCACTGGAACAAAGCCTTGGCTTCTTCTCTGCTTTAAGTGCCACGCCAGGCGCTGCTGGGAGGCTGGTTCACCTGGTCGTGCCTGCAGCACAGCAACCCTGCCTGAGAGCCCAGCTTGCCAGTGGGCTCCTTTCTGGTGAGTACCTGGGGTTGAGTCACCACTGCCTTTGCTGGTGCCTTCGAAAAATCACTTCCATGGGGTTTCTGTGCTGTGGGGAGTGGAGTTGGGATGCGCTGGCTGGAGACCAAGTCACCCCACGTTTGCATGCTGACTTTGCAGGAAAAGGGGCTGTGCTAGCTTAGAGTCCAGAACCTGCTGCTGCCAAATCCTGGCACAAAAATACCTCTGCTACCTGCGGGGTGTTTCTTTTCTTCTGAGGTGGGCTGCTCTCTTATGCATCCCAGCATCTGGACAGGGCTAAGGCAGTTCAGGTCATCCTTTACCCCACGGTAACTTTGTGCCTGGATGTGCTGCTGTGATCAAAAGGCTCCCTCAGCTGCCCTGCTTCAGATGCTGGATGGGCTGGCAGCTGAGGCTGATAAGGGCATACTGAAGTAAGCCCACTGTACATAAGGCTTCCCAGGAATGCTGAAACAGCTGATGGTTTGTGATGGATGGAAGTTTCCAAGAGTGGACTTTTTTTTCTTTCATATGCAATTAAAGTGCTCTAGGAAAGTTCTTTTTTTGTTGTTGTTTTGGTTTGGTTTTTTTAATGGAGAAAAGTCACCTTTACCATTTCCCCCCTGTGTTTTGTGGATTGCACATACTTCTAGGGTATAATTGAAGGTTGACTAGAGCTGAGACATTGACAAATGTGACAGTTTGTCCTTACAAGGTGTCTGTAAGGAAACTTCACCACACTCTTACTTCGCTTTTGATTTTCTTTCTAGACACCAGTTACTGACCACAGAGAGGGGGGCACTGCTGCAGGAGACAGGGTTTTTGTACAACCACATGGAGCTGACCTAATGTTGTCACACGTATTATGCTTAAACACTGAACCTTGCTGAAGCATGTTAGTGCCTCTACAGTTGAGCAACCTTTCTGAGCTCTAGTAATTTATGTGCTCAGGGATTTGTACAGAAGAGATCTCTGTCAACTGCTGCCTTTAGTGTTGCCCTGGCATGCAGCAAGGTGAGGAGAGCAGAAAAACAACTGCTCAGGAAAGAGTGAGACATTATGAACCTCAGGAGAACTGGCAAAGGGGCTCCAAGGCAGTGGGGAGTGATAGACACTACTTTTACCTACTTTAGTCATAAGCGGATTAAAAGCCCAATTAGAGTAATGCATGAGGAAATGAACAGCCCCAAGGAGGGCTATTAGGCATTAAAATACAGCCTTTTTTTAAGAAAGTCTCAAAGCTGTGGATAGCTGGAAGCTGGGAGGAAAAATCACTGTACACAATAGGGAAAAATCACTCAGCATTTGCTTGGTTCTAACATTCTCTCCTTAAGCATCCGTGTTGACTAGAGACAGGATGTGGGATGAGGTGGACTTTTGGCATCAATCAGCCTGACTGTCCCAGTCTATTTAATGTTTTTGAAAGAGCAGGATGTGCTTCAGGCCAACAGCAGGGCCCCAAGATCCAATAAGACCTTCTGAAGCCTTAGCTTCCCACAATGCTGGCAGCCAGCAGGAAGATAGAACGGCTGAGGGTTGTTCATTACCCAGTTAGTGCAGTCCTCTATGTATAACCTGGGGAACAAGCAGTTGTATAATCCGATGAATTTTACCATCTGAGGCAGAGTATTCTTCAGCATTGCCGACTTGTTTCTCCACAGTTTTAACAGGATGAATAGATCAGAGATGTGCATGAAAAAAGGCATAAAACCTCAGCTTGGAGCAGCTTTTTATTCAGCCAGGGAAATGTGTCTAGAGAAGGAAGCATGAGGAGCAGCCCTGCTGATCTACAAGGGACTGTACCAGTCTGAAGAGCTCTCCTGGCTGAAGGAGACCTGTGTTAGATACTGATTCAGACTCTAGTGCTGAGAGTGTCCCCAAACATCCCTTGTTCCCTAGCTCTGTGCATTTAGGTTGGATCCTGATCTTACTATTTGGAGACAAAGGAGGAGTCATTTCACCCAGGTCAGCATAGTTGCAGACCCGTAAAACTTTATGTAGCCTGAAAAAGACTCAGGCAGGGATCCCTGTTGATCTTCTAGCACTGTGGGTATGCTTATAATGACATTGTCTCTCTGTGGCACTTTCCCCCTGGCTTCACTGGAAGGGAGGAATACTGATCCTCTCCTGCTGCTCAGACTTTTGCTACTCTCTGTGGTACCCTGGGACGAATCTCCCATGTACCTATCTGATGTTTGTGACTCCTGGTCCACAACTCATTCAGTTAACTCCAACCATTTTTCTAAAGCACTTCTCTCTGGGAGGGTAATTTAAGCAGCAGTGGAAGATTTGGGTTAATACAGATGGGATAAATATGGCATGGGATAAATTATGGTCCTTGTCCAGACAGCCACTACTTTTCCTATCATGGTGGAACATCCCTGGCCATGTGTGTGCCATGGGCTCTCTGTGGCCACCTGGCCTGTGTCCCTGGTCAGAGAATCACTTAGATTGGAAAAGACCTTTAAGATCAAGTCTAACCATTAACCCAGCATTGCCACGTCCACCACTAAACCCTATCCCTGAGAGCCACATCTACATATCTTTTACATACCTCCAAGGATGGTGACTCCACCACTTCCCTGGGCAGTGCCAGTGATGCTAGCCTGTTCCAGTGATGCTAGCCCCTGAGATGCTTGTTAACATTAGCAGAAAACAAGTTCCAAGCAAAAATGTGACTTTTATATTTGATGTTTCCAGTTTCAAGTTGCTGGTGGCATGAGAACTGCATACATGGTGTCCTGGCTTTTGTCCTGGCAGGCACTTGTTCTTCCATGGTTCAGCAGGGATAATAACACTATAAAACAGCTGCACCGTATTCCTCTGCCTCGCTACACCTCATAGTCTTTCGGTAGAGAAACACTGAACAAGATTAATCTGGGGGCAGTGCTTAGGCAACAGCCCCTGCTCCGTCACCTCTTTTTCCACAGCTGCCCCTCCCCTTCATTCCCCTCTCTACAGGCTATTTTCTCATTTATTTTTAATTCAAAATGGCATGTTGCCCGAAACCTGGTGCTCAGCATTTTTCTGCTGCCTGTATCCCATTCTTCCATCTTTTGAGCTCTGTCATGGCCTCTCCACATTTTAATTACAAGCTCAGCAGGCTTCAGGCTTCCCTGTTCCTCAGGGCTGAGCAAAACCACTCCTTTTATTTTCTGCTTGTTTTGGCGTAATCTTCTACAACCCACCTGGGTGAATCTGGGGAGATGATGGGCAGTGTGTTGCAGAGTAAAGACTGAAGATTGGGTTGTGATAGCAAGGGGTAAAGTCTCTCCTGCTGCTCGCTGTTGTGGTGGTGATAAGGCGGCTCTGAACGCAGGGGTGGCTGTTGACTTCTTGGGGTGAGGGTGCCTGTATCTGCTGGGTTACAGGCAGAGCCCTGGCCATTTTCAAAGGGCTTTGAAGTACCCTCCGACAATCTTCTCTGGGAGATAAGAGATTGCAGGGAGAGGAAGGCATTCCTGGAAACAGCTTTAACAGCACGTATGTTTATCTAGGCTGGGTAACCCAGAAGGAGGCCAAAACCTGGGCTGCTGACACCTGAGAAGATATGCAGGGACTTAAGCAGAAAATGCAAAGTAATGCCAAACCTAGGGGTTCCAAAGTTCAAATCAGTCAATTTTTTAGCATCTAACTCAAGACTGCAATTGAACGAGGCAGACATTCATGGGTACATCACTCCCTGATCCTTTCAGTATCTGCATGGATCTGTTACTCATGAATTTGCCTTCTCCCTTGCAGATGTGGCTGTTGCTGCTCATGTGGCTGCCCAGGACAGCCAGCCCCAGAGGTCCCACACCTCTGGGTGTAGAGAAGCATTATGTAAAAAAGTATTTGCTTTTATTTGTTTTAAACTGAGCTCCCATTCATTCCATCACATTACTCCTAGCTCCAGCATTAGGATGGTGAGTGAAGAGCAGTTTACGGGTAAATATGTGGCCAGGTGACCAGGAAAATGTCACAGTCACTTGACTGACTGCCTTCTCTGTTTCGTAAACCACCATTGTGTTTGATTTTTTCCTCCTCAGCTGAAGAGTCCCAGCTTTTATAGAACATCTCCTCATAGAAGAGTTTCTTTATCCTCTCAATCTCCTGTCTGCTGTCCCTTTGGGTCTACCCAAGCCCCACCATCCTACTCCTGAAGGGCAGAGAGCAGAGCTTAGAACTGCAGCAGCTTTCCAGAAGCATTTCCCTTCAGAGAAGACAGACTGGCATTTTCCCAAATGACCGTATTGTCCATATGGTCCATTATGTTTCTTTATTGTAGCATCTACCCTCCGTGTGAACATATGGGAAATAGTCTGTTGTAAGAGTGGTACTGAGAAGGAGAAAATGCCCAGGGGCTCTTCTGATCCAAAATTTTCAGTGGGTCTATCATCTTGAAAAATATGAAAGTCAAGTGACTGCTTTCTGCATCATCCCCTGCGTTGGGAGGACACAGATAGGGAATATTTCCTATTGCACCACAGTACTATATGGCTCTGGTACCCTCGGCCAAGATTTTCAGGTGTGATACAAGTCTTTGCCACTTAGGTGGGTAGCTGACCAGAGATTGTTCAATAGTTTTGGTGATCACTGACCCCTGTGGAAATCAAGTCCCTTTATCATTATTCCAAGTCTGACTGCACTAATCCCCAGTTGCATTCTACCTTTAGGAGGCCACAAATTTTTGTGGTGCCTGAGGTGGGAGGCAGAGCAGCATTACAAAATAAGGTTTTCCTGCCAAAGTTCTTTGAGAAAGAGGTCTTCATGTCCTTCTTCAAAGTATAACTTAAACTGATTTTGACTCACTGGACAAATATTTTGCGCAGGATGTGTCATTTGCCCAGTTAGAATGGACACTCATTAGATGTTATAAAAATTACATTGAGAATGTTCCCATCATAGATTTGGTTGTTAGAGGCACTTGTGCAAATATGTTTATGGTGACAACCCAGAGAGCAGTAATTTGAAAATACTCTTAATTTTCTG
This sequence comes from Dryoscopus gambensis, assembly GCA_013389985.1. NCBI lineage: Eukaryota > Metazoa > Chordata > Aves > Passeriformes > Malaconotidae > Dryoscopus > Dryoscopus gambensis. The sequence goes on along the minus strand of WEIT01036912.1, from coordinate 264,080 downwards.
GGAGACTGTGATCAGAGATTTTCAGCTATGTACAACTGCTCTAGCTTGACTTCGGGCAATGCATACACTGATAGACTGTTGCTCTAAGTCAGGAAAAAATGGAGAATGATATTATTAAAGCTGTTACCTTTAGCAGAAAAAATGCAAAAGAAACAAGCAGGTTGGATGCTAACCTGACTCTTAAAGAGGTGAAACTTCCCCGTTTTGCATTGGGAGCTTACTGTCAGGATGCAGACAGCAGCCTGTGAATGTGATCAGGCATTTTATCTCTGTGAGTCCAGAGAAGCAACTGTTGCATTCAATGGTTTTGGGAACAAGAAAATCAAAATGATGAGAAATGGACAAGGGGCACTTGGCAAGCCTGATGATGGAAGGATGCCCTGATAAGCACCATTATTCTTAGGGATCCAGGCCAGATTTTTGGAGTTCTTCATCTGAAGGGTCAGCTAAAGCAGTCACTAAACCCCTTTAGAGTGCCGCAAATCCATCCTAATTGAGACCAGGTGGTTCTGACTGGAGGCTGCATTTGCTGGTAAAGTTTTGTGGTGTGAGCCAGGACTGGCTGACCAGGAAGCAGCCCCAGATCCTCATCGATCTGCAACAGTTCAAAGTGAATCCACATGTCCCAGCAGCTTTCTTAGGGGTCCTTTGTGTCCCTTTTCTGTACATCTGAGGTCTTAACATTTATGAGGCTTGAAATGTTGACCTATGCTTTGGATGCAGAGCACCACAGAGGAGAGAGTGGCACAGCAGAAGAAATGGAAGTGGCACTGGGCAGGGTCTGGGCTGCAACCAAGCAGTGCCCTGGGACTGCTGGGGCTCTTTGCAGTCCTGACATTGTCATTTCTGTAATGAGCAGGATAAAAAGGTGTTTGGGGCTGGGGAATGCTAGAGCCTAGGCCCTCATTTGCTCTGTAGTCCAACCTATCACCATCAGAGGTGTGTTTCCACTGGAGGACAGCAGTTACTGCGCAGGTTCCTATTCATTTTCCCCTAAAACTCTGTATTTCTCATCCAGGCACTTCTGTTTCTGGTGATTAGGAATAAAAGTGGCAGAAAGAAAGCACACTCTGGTGTTTACAAATAGCTTTGTTCCCCTGGGTTGACCAGAGTAGAGGTTCTCAGGACATATTGCCCATAAAATCCCCACTATGGAAGGGCTTGGCATTGCTCTTTTTTCCCTCATTTCTCTTTTCCTATTCTGGTTGGTGGTTTTATTCCCAAGAGCAATATTCCAGATTGATAATTTTCCCGGATGCCGCAACCAGACTGGAATTTACGCTTCAAAGACTATTCCATTTCCTCCCGCAGGTATCCACAGCCAAAATGCATAGCCTCTCAAAAGTGAATACTTGAGTGGGAAAATATGTAATAAATGGAATGGCAACACTGATGGTGCTCATTTGGAAAAGGAGATAATCTCCTTTGTTTACACTACCACATGTTAACGGGTGAAGCATCTGCGACATTTGCTCAATAAAGCTGGTGCTGGATTTGTCTCCATTGCCTAGAAAATCCTCTTTAATCTTGTGAAATGCTATCTCTGTAATAAGAAGTATATCATGACTTGCATCCCTTTGCTTTTCCCCCTCTATTGTTTAGATCCGATGTGGTGCCAATTTGCAAATATTTAGCAGGATTAAAGCATTAGGCTTGTTGTGGGGGGAGAAGCATCATCTAATGTGAAGAGAAAAAGAGACAGAATTTACTGTATAAATGTGCTTCCAGACACTTTTTACTTAACACTTAAAGTATTTTTGTTTTACTTCTCTTCCAGCAAGCTTTCTACCCAGGCAATTCATGCCCCCACCTTTTATAGCTGCTGATAAAAATTAGATGTTGTTCAGTCCTGTTGGGCTGCATTTTGACACATTAGTTAAATAAAAACCTGATTTATCTGTGATCCTTTTAGCAGTGCTTAGGGGTGGGATTGCTCTTTCTGGGTAGCTTAGGAAGGCCTTAGCTTTGTGAGCTTTTCTAAGCAGGCAGATGGGGCTGCTTACGTGAAGAGAAGGAGAGTTTAGGTGAAACGAAGGAGAGAGGTGGGGTTTTCCCTTTGCAGTCTGGTGCTTTGGCCTGCAGACTCGGGCCCCAAATCTGCTCCCGCTTACATTGTGTAACTCTAAAATAACTTGATTTACAACAGCCCACTCTGGATTTAACTCAGTGTAATTGATGGCAGAGTCTGGTCCTTATTATTCGTTCTGCACCCAGCCAGTTTAAAGGGTCAGGGAAAATATCTGAGGAACAGAACTGCCTTTGATCTTCGGTTTAATACTTCTGCTAAGTTTTACATACACAAAGAGCTATCATGGCCTTTTGCTAAGAATTGTTTGGGAAGGAGAGACATGTAAAGTGGTCCCTGTGATGGTGAAGAAGCTTCTGGGGTGAGTGAAGTGTAAAGCAGAAATGGGTGAAAGAAGAAGATGGATTTCTCCTGCTGTTATTCCCAGTAATAAGGCTATATACAGGTAAAGGAAAGAAAGATGATTAGTAAGTACACAGCCTCTTTCTTAGATCTTTTCATTTGAAATTGTTGGTTTGCCATGACACAGAAAAGGACACTGTGAACACCAACACTGTCACTGTAATACATAGTGGGGTGGTTGCACCTCAGAATTCACATTTGCCAACATATACCCTACATCTGCACTACCCAGTCATTATTCTAAGTAGAGTGGGGAAAGAAGAAAAAAGAAAAAAGAAAAGCAAAAAAAAAGGATAAGACATTTCAGTTTACTGAAACTGAGCCATGTTTGCACATGCTCACTTTTGTGACATTGCTGGTGATATTTAATTTCCCCACTGTCCCAGAATGTAACAGGAAGTGTCAAGAGGGTTACGGAGAGGTAATACATACATGGGCAACATCTGTTCCAGATATTCACCAGCGCCCAGCTAATAAGTTGTATTTGACGCTATTTGAGCATAACTTGCTTTTCTTCTTTGCTTTGCAATTCACCTGTAGCAAAGCAACAGATGGAGACTTGAGAGGTGTTTTTCAACACCTTATGAAAAGCTGTGCAGCGTGGCTTGCCTGCCATGCCAGCAGCTCAGGTTTTCCTTTGGAGACTCATCCTCTTCAAATCAAGTTATCAGCCGTGCAGAGCAACCAGTGGTCAGAGGGTCAAGATTAACCCTCAGGGACTGTTTTAACAGGCTTCCAGATATTCCCGTTATCCAGCAAGACTCCAAGCCAGACAGACTGTGGTGGCCACTATGGGTTTTGAGGCATCAAAGAGGAATGAAGACCATGGTTAGGATTGTCAGAGTTTAAGTCACGTGCAGACTGTGCAAATAACTTTGTAATGATCCGGGGGCCCAGGTTTTGCCCAGCAAGGTGGGAGCGAACATGAGGTGGGAAGGAAAGCAGCACATAAGCACAGGGTCTGCTATAGGGAGAGAAAGCCTCGGGCAGTGGAAGGGATGGGCTTGGGCTTCAGAAGTGTTTTACTTTTAAATTCTTATCCCTGGTTAGAGAAAAATCATTACCATTCTATGTTGAGATATCTGTGGGGGACCTGCCTGCAAAATGATATTGTCTAGGAAAAAAAATGACATAAGCATACATTTTCAACAAATTCCTTGTACTGATTAGAAAAGGAGGCTGTCTTTAAAGGCTGTTCCAATCTTTCAGCTGAATACATACCAGGAATGAAGAGATCTTCAGGTCTGTATCGACATTTTTATCCAGCAGCATATAAAGCACTGCTGCCCCATAAAAAAAATCAGTGTATCTGCTGTACATGTGTGCAAATTTTGTGTCTTCTTTTGCACATTATTTCCATGACTTGTTGATATTCAAGCTGACACTGTGGAAAATTGGCTATTTTCACTTCACATAGGGAATTAATTATACTTTTGCCATTCTGACTTGCAGAATTCATGCCAGATAATTTTCACGTAAGATTAGGGGACTAAGCAAACCTATGAAAAGCCAAATAGCCCCACTCCCCCCACCATATTGAGGGACAGGCAATCAGAGGCCAAATAATGTCCCCAGGAAGGTTTATGCATTTTGGCTTGCATCCAAGCACAAACATGATAATGGCTGGAAAAAACACATTTGTCCACAGCCTATGCCAACTTTTAGCTTGAAGTCCATGAATCTTTCTGTACGTGTCAGACTGATAGGATAACCCATGGATGGACCTGTGGGTCTCTGCTCTCAGAGCGCTGGGTGAGCAGCAGCAGCCCATCTGGGTGAGTGAGGTGCCTGCAGCCCTGCTTGCTCATGTGTCCTGCAAAAAGAGCCCCATCCTACTCCATCCTGTTCAGGAGAGGCGATCAGCAGGATGTGCCAAGCCCAAATCGCCCGGATCCCTGGGTTACAGCTGCACAGAGGACAAGTACCAGTTCCAAGCTCCCTGCTCTGGGTGCTGCCCCAGCTACACCCAGTCCCTGCAGCGCTAAGTGGTCCAGAAATCCCCAGGGTGTGCTGCACACACTCTGCCCACACGGGCCAGGAGAACAGGAGGGCATTGCCTCACCTGGAAATACCTGAAATACCTGGAAACCACATGGTGCTCCCTCACTACAAGCTTAACCAGCACCCCCAAGGACCTTCCTTCCCTGTGCTTCAGCTTTTCCTCTCTGCCTCCTCACTCCTGCTCCTGCCTAACCTTGGCAGGGCAAGGGTTCACCCTGTCCTTCCAGGGAATGCACGTCCTCTCTTGGACAGTGCAAGGGTTTGGGTTTGGATTGAAACTTTGCCTTGTGGGGCCATTCCTATGGATTTGGAGTGAATTTTCCTTTCCAAGAATCTGCTCTCCAGTACAAGCACAGTGAAGAAATTTCCTCTTGTAACTAGTCCTTGAGCTTTATAAAAAATACAGCTTTTCTTTGAAAAAGGCTGGTTTCATTAGATAAGTTTTCAGTTTTAAACACAAAGACCAGTGTGGGGCTTATGTCAGCTCTAAGAAACCTTCATTTACCTTTTAAAGAACTTTAATTTACCTTCTAAAAACCTGCAGTATAGTTGAACCTGGAGGGCTGAGCAGGATTCCTCTCTCAGAATTCCAAAAAACATTCTTCCTTGTTTCTCACAAGGATTTTGAACACCTCCAAAGACGGATCACAGTTTCCAATAGATGCATTATATGGGATATCGTACCCTGAGACTGCCCACAATGCAGACCGAGCCTATAATCCCAAAGTTTCCATTTCCCTATGTGTAATCTCAGTGCCAGCCTGCTTGGGGCACACCAGTTTCCTGTCTAGAAATGCCACTTGGTCAGACCGTGAGCTCAGAGATTTTATAGCAATTTTTTCTTGCAGCTGAGTGTCTGTGTGGTCATCCATTCCCTCCATCACCTGGACAGTGTTCACAGCCCTTGCAGAGCCAAGCACACATACAACAAGCAGACATCCCCAGGCATTTTGATCTTCATTTCACCCAGCCTGAGCACACATGGGTGAACACACACAAGTCACAAGTGAGTGACCTGTGCAGGAAAGACTCTCCCAGGCCTCACAGACAGAAGTGGCTGTCAGTGATTTAAAGCTGCTGTCTGCAGAAAAAAAGAGGACGATGGCTCCATTGCTCTGCACACAGCAGGGAGCAAGGGAGCAGATATCAGGCTCAAGCAGGCCTCGCTTTGTGTGAGCAATAACCACAGGGTCACAGGAGGATTCTGTTATTAAAGAAAATAAATTTGGGTAAGTTGGGCAGTTATTCTCCAGTGAGCTGTTTGAGACTGATTAATTGGCCCACAACTGGTACCAGGATCATGAGGGCTCTCTGGCCGACTGCTGCTTTTACAGCCATACTTCTTTTCTCTCATCTCCACTTTGTTTTCTTTAATAGATGAGCAGAATAAAATGCAGGTGAACTCTGTGAACTGCAAACAATGGGAGCTCAAAGCTTCTTGAATTGAGACATTCAGGGGCAGTGCAGTATGTACTTTGTGCTGAGGTGGGGGCTTTGGTACCTCTAGAGGAATGTAAGTCACTTACTTGGAGCATGCACAGCATTACAGAGAATAAAATAATCGAATTTGAGAGAAGGAAAGGAAAGGAAAGGGAAAAGGAAAGGAAAGGGAAAGGGAAAAGGAAAGGCAAGGGAAAAGAAAGGCAAGGGAAAAGGAAAGGCAAGGGAAAAGGAAAGGCAAGGGAAAAGGAAAAGGAAAGGGAAAGGGAAAAGGAAAAGGAAAAGGAAAAGGAAAAGGAAAAGGAAAAGGAAAAGGAAAAGGAAAAGGAAAAGGAAAAGGTGAGCTCTGGCCCATGACCATGGAAGGGAAATCAGCCCCTCCAGACTCTGTTTGGTAACTGCAGCACGGCACAGATTGGAAGGAGATAGCAGCTGAGGACTTGAGAGGAGGCAGGCACGAGAGTGCTGAGAAGAGAATTAGTACGTGAATGCACAAAAAGGAAAAATCAAGGTGATAGAGGAGGTTTCTTCAAGAACTTGTGTACAGGAAGGGATGTGATTAAGAGGACAAAAGAGAGGAAGACCTCTAGAGGAAGTAAGCACAAGTTTTCTAGGTCTCTCAGTGTAAACAAGAGCAAAAACCATGCCAGTGCTAAACTGGGTCACTGGGAACTGATGCATTTCTGGATATAGACCACAGTTTAATATAACTTAAAAAGAAACTCAGTTGTGTATGTAAATGGGGAGGTAGACTATGTTGCCCATGAAATAGCTTGGAGAATCTGGAGAGACCAAGAGATGTAGCAGCAAAGTTCTGCATCAGGAAAAAAAGTAGTAAAATGAAGGATGGTACCTAAAAATTTGTGTCCTACCTGACTCAGAGAGCAAGAGGGACGCAAAACAACCAAGGATAAATGCAGGTAGGAGAGAGGAGATAAAAGGCACTGCTGTCACACAGGACACGTCCTCCTGCTCAGTGTGAGCCTGGCCCGGGGCAAAAGGGTGAACATTCAACAGGATAGAGCCTGTTTTAATAGCAGGGACTGTTTGGACTTCAGTGTCCGGGCACAACCCACAGCAATCCAGCGTGAAGAGCAGCTTGCATGCCACCTGCCAAGGACTGAGAAGAGCATCCCTATGACAAAACATCAAGGAGGAAAAGAAAATACCCATTGTTTTCTTGACATAGGAATAACATTTTTATGGAACTGGAGATTGCCTGGAGTCTGTGGAAACATGGGGAAAGGCACTATCACTTCCATCTCCTCTGGACAAGGGGGGAATTTGTCACTGAGAAGGGTCTGCCCTCCCCAGGCACGAGGCTGCAGAGGGAATTGATCCCTGCAGCACTGGTCCCTTAATATCAGCAGTAACGAGGCATAGTGTGTGATCTCTGATGGCAAAAACCTATTTTATCATTCCAGTCCCCAGAATGTATTTCAGGGAAAAGACTATTTGAGGTCATGCTGCATTGGGTATCACCACAAGATGGGTCATTTTGTTGATGTGCAGGGAGTATTTTTTCATGTTGGACAATGGGCTGCTCTCCACAAAACAGCGAGGACACCGGGGTTTGTTTAGCAAGTAACATTTTTCATCTTCTATAGGAATGGCATGTGTGGTGAGCAACTAGTGTCCAGCAGAAATATGATAGTGAGGTGGAACACAAAATGTCTTCAGTCACACAGCAGATGTGACAGACAGCTGTGACTGCAAAGTCACACCGTTTATGACTTGAGTGAAAGACAAAATTGGAAAGTAAGAAAACAATGATTCCTTTTAGGAAAACAAGGTGAAACTAATACTGGTAAAATCTAGCGGTGTTCATCACCTAGGAAAGAGTTAATTCCTGTAAGAGCTTCTCCTAGTGAAGAAGCTGGGAAGACTGACATCTCCCTCAGGCAATGATCAGCCATCGAGATTTTTTCCTGATGATGTAACAGTTGTAACGTGACATCTTGCACACCTTTCCTGGTTGGTTTGGTTATCTGCAGAACAGGGATGATACCCCTACACATTGCTCTGGCAGCTGAAACCCAGATGATTTATTTTCTTTATAATAAAGCCAATTTTTCCATTTAATAAAATCAGTTATTATTTTATTAATCATTGCTTTATTGTGTAATGCTGTGGGCCACATTCTTGGGTTTCAGCTATTCCAGCATGAACCATTTATATTAACATTTAGGATATAAATGAGGGGGTACAATGGAGGGAAATTAATCCAGTACTCCAAAAATAGTGACCCTCTTTGTGTTGGTAACAAGAGAGTGAATCCTTTCTGTGGTGTTCAGGAGACATGCTGGAAGGGCATTTGTCTGCTGCAGGCTCCTGTACATGTATGTATATACTTGCCTGCCTGTGTAAATGTCTAAAATAAGGTGGAGCAGCTCAAAAAGCACCAGGCAACTGAATACTCCAACACACATCAAGGGCTGGGCTGCTTTTCCAGAATAAATTTATTGTTTGTGGGGGGAAGCAATCATTTTGTGATTGCTGTGGGCTATTTTAGGTAACTACCACAGAAGAAGATGAATTGTTTCCTGTAAATGCCTGTTTATCTCTTTCAACTGAACCCAGGGTGTCTGGCTCACGTGTAGATGTCACTCACATGTAAAGACATTTCAGACAGTTCTACTGCAAAGTCTGGGAAGAGACCGCAGGCAAATTTCCCAAGACAACTCAAGCCCCATTTAACAAAGAGCTAAATGAATGGGTTCTTAGATTCCAAGGAAACAACTGAAAACATGGCTCCTACGGCTCCTGAAATGCTTCTTCTATGTTAACTACATGGTTGTGGAAGTCTTTGTTCCATCTTCCCTTCAGAAGTGAAGTGCTGGTAGCTGAGCTCAAAGAGCAGTGCTGGCAGCACAAGCATTTCGGAGAGTGTTGGCTGTAGCACAGCCCCGGCCAGTCTGTGGGGTATCTGCTCTGGAGCTTGACCGGGTATTTCACAGAGAATCACAGAATATGCTGAGCTGAAAGAGACCTGCAGGAGCATCGAATCCAGTTCCCAGCCCTGCACAGCATCATCCCCAAGAATTCCACCCTGTGCCCAAGAGCACTGTCCAAATGTTTCTTGAACTCTGTCAGAACTCTGGTGCTGTGACCACTTCCCTGGGGAGCCTGTTCCAGTGCCCAACCACACTCTGGGTGCCCAGAGGCAGAAAGACCAGAGCACCTAGGCAGCTAAATGCTAAGTATTTCCCCAAGTTTCTGAAAGAGGACCTAGTGAACAAATGTAAAGGTTAGCAAGGTGCAGCACCTGGCTTGGGGATACCTTTGCAGTAGGTGTGCAGCTCTGGCTGCTACAGAGAGAAGCCAACCGAAGTAGAAAAAGTCCAGCAGAGCATAGCCAGAGTGCTGCAGGGGATGGAGAAAAGGCAGGAAGTTTAGCAGTCCTGGATTTGTCCTCTCAGGGGAAGAGGAGGTAAGGAGAGGAGGCCATCATAATAAAGAGTGCTTTGCTTTTCTCTTGCATTTTCCAACTAAGGGCATGAGATATTCACATCCTCATGTCACTGTGGGGTTGCTACTTGTTTCCACCTTTACAGAGAGAAGCAGAGAAGGACTGTTGTAAGTGAGCTTACACAAAGCAAGGCAATGGCAACACTGGGAAGAGAGCTATAGCTTCCAAGCCCTCATCCTCTACTTCGTTGGCAGGTGGTGCCACATATACTTAAACACTGGGGAGCCCAGAAAACCTATTGAGCATCATGCGCAGCAAGATAGATACTACTTGAGGAACATAGAAGGGTCAAAAAATTGAAAGAAACATTTTAGAACTTTGCTTGCCTAGGGCAGTGGGAAGTTTGCTGAGGTGATGAGTGACTATGAAGACAAGTGGGGTGGGCACCAGGATTTGTGGTCACAATCTGAAAGTGTCCTTTTGAACATGAATCCTTGTTCAGTTTCAATTAAGATATGGCAAGGGCCACCCACAGTACTGATCAGACTAGACAGAATCATCCTGAGCCTTGAAATGATCCATTAACTTTGACTTCTTTTTACTTCCTCCGTGAGAGCCATGTCATGGCACCTGAGTGTGCCTCAGTTTCCATTCTAGGATGGAGATATCAGTACTCTCTGACTGGGAAAGTGAGGGGAGGAAAAAATGTCTCTGACATAGTCATTCCTTTAGTTTCTGATACTGAGGTAGAAAATGCTCGGAGTACAAAACCTAGTAGTTCCTGCTGGTACAGAGCTGAACAGAGACTTTCAAGAAGTTAAGAAGGGCATCTCTGGGCTAGGATCATGGGATCACAGAATAATTCTGGTTGGAAGGGTCACCTGTGGACTCTTTAGATCAAGCCCTGCTCAAAACCAGGCCAGCTTTGGGGTCAGGCCAGGTTGCTCAGGGCTTGATCCAGCCAGGGCTTGAAAGCCTCCAGGGGACAGAGACAGCACAGCCTCTGCTTGTCTGAGTTGACTGGTGGGTGAACATGGAGGTAAGAGAGAGAGACCCGTCAGACGTGGTTCCATTTCAGGAAGATATTAATGAGCCACAAGGCTGAAGGATTTCCTGCAGTCAAAATTCCATGCCCACTTCCAAGCCTGCTTGTCCTCAGTTTCACTGCAAGACCCATGGTGCAGTGTGGTGTGGCACTAGTGTGACTCTCCTGGTGCAGAGCAGTGGCTGGAAAATATTCCCAGTAGATGTTGCAGGCTATCCTGACCTCAGACTGTAACTATCTGACTTTGGTTTTATTAGCCTACTGTCGAAGTCTGGATGTGTTAAATTTATTAGATCAAAAGTAAGGCCGGTATTCCTACTACTGCAAATCAGCATGGTGACAGGAAGACATGCTCTTAGAAAGAAAGCAGGTAAATATTTAGAGAAGATATGCCCCTGGCTTCTGAGAGAAAATAAATGATACATAGTGGTATATGATGAAAGAAATGAAATCAGATATTCCTTTTGGCTTCTTTTCTACTTAGAGCTTTTTCTTCTTCCTAAATGAAATCCCAAAATATTCAGGATTTATTCTGCAGGAGACTGACATTCCCTTCTTAAAGCCCTGAAGGCTTAAAAAAGTTAAAACCCAGACATTTGTCAAATGAAACATTATGTTCAGTTTGAAACTCAGCTTAGGCGCTGTCTGTGTTATCCCGTTAGCGAGGCTTCCCTAAATCCCATTTGCACATCAGAGCTGCATATTGCCTTACAGATTATTATGGTTACTTACAGTGGCCTCTGACAACACTCCTAGTTTAACAGTGTCTCATTCCTGCAAAAGGGATGCTTCAGACAGGATTGAGGGAAAGAAAAAGAAGTCTAGGAGTAGCAGCATGTTTTGGGCACATATTCTGTATCTTCGGCAGAGACCAACACCTTCATTTGGGGCCAAAAGTAAGTCTTAAGACCATCATCCACAGGAGCTGTCCCACAGTGCCAGCCTCCCACTGCCCAACAGCAGCCAGTTCCTGCCTTCTCCACCACAGTTTCTTGTCTCTTCCTAGCTGTGACCTAAAATCGTCACTAGGTACAGATTTGATCCTATGAGCTCTGTCCAAAGAGTCTCAGGGTTTTGAAGTGTTAGTCTCCAGGCAGACAGAAACCCACCTCTGCTGCTCGCTGCCTGTTCTCCATAGAAAGCAGAGATGAGGCCACCTTGCATGCTCCCAGCATGTCCCAGAGCAAGCAGGACAAGCAATCTCCAGTCACAGCTCGATTCTGTAATAGTGCAGTGTGGTTTTGGACATGTGCAGCTCTACACACGCTGCTTCCAGTGATGGGAAAAGAGAGGAACTCTCTTCTCCCATCACTCGAAGTAGCTTGGCAGGGGATATGGGGAGGACCGCCCTGCCCCTGTTAGTGATGATGAGGAGCACCACAAAGGGTCTGGCTCTCTGAGCAACATGGGGCCAGGAGCACTTGCAGTTGCAGACTGCAGCTTGCCAGGGTGGGGTTTGCCACCACCCCGATATCCTCCATATTCAGATTGTCACCGTTCTGCCCCATCCCCAGCTGGGGATGAAATAGGTCTTGGCAGATATTTAATAGACTTCAGGGTTTTGAGGAGGGAAGGTAGAAAGGAGGAAAGGATTCAAACTTGTCTTTTTGGCTCAGACAGCCTTTTTTCCATTTTGTCCTTGTGCCTGGAAGGCACTGGCCTGGCGACTTCGCATTAAGTGCATCCACAGCTGGCAAACCCAGTTATTCCCTGTGGCAAACCCACCAACTTGTGCACACAGAATTTCCTACAAGCTCACCTTCTTTGTGGAGTCAAAGCAATGACCTTTTCAAACTCTTTCAAGGTCCTCATTGAACAGCAAGGCAATTGCAGCCAAATACTTGTATATGTACTCGCCAGCGTACTTCAAAATTTCCACGCAGTGACTCTCAATTACAGTTGTCTTTCTTGGATGTGAGTTGTCAATAATATCCACAGAAAATGTGTGCATCTTGGATCAGTCCTTGGTCAAGGTGGAAGTAGAGAGTGGAGGCATCACGTTGTACATGAGCTGTAATACATCTAGATTCATGTTGAGAATGAAAACAGAGTTTGGTCTAAGGGTCCAAATTTCTGGCTGAGCTGTTCTTACCCACTGTTTCTCCTGGCTGTGCATATAAGTAGGAGCACTTAGGATCATTAGATCCTATTTGCATGATCTTAAGCTTTGACCTTCCTATACTTCATGTCTAACTTTGTCTCTCCACTGGGTAGATGCTTGGAGGAGAACCAGGGGACTGTCAGAGGGACCGGAGCAGGAAATGTTTTCATGAGCCAAAGAGAAACTGGAGAAGGTTAAAAATTAGCTATGTGAATTCTCTGCTGGTATCAGTTGGCCTAACATAATGAAGCTGCATTAATTTACTCTAGGAAACCATCTGACACTGCTCTTTGTGCAGGACTGTGCTGACAGAGTAGCAACCTCTCTGGGAGTGACAGGGAAGGCGTCTGGGTCCCATTCGGCGCTGACCCTTTGGTGTGGACTTTGCATGCACATTTGTTACTGCACAGCCTCCACAGCAAGAGACAGTGAGTTTTGCATATGTGAAAAATAGTAAGTCTGGATGCAGAAAAGCCTTTGGAAGCCCTGAATCACACTAGGTTTTCTGTAAGTCTTCCCTAAATCTGGACCAGTGTCCCTCAGTAACTTGTTCTGTAGATTTACAGTGTTTTGGTGAAAACAGTTTGTATGAAGCCTGACCAGCTGAAATAGAGTCTGAGAATATCTCCAGCTTGCAGTAACAGTGAGCAGCTGGGCCTTCCGTGGGCTGCACAGACTTGCGCTCCTGTCACTGCTGGTGGGAGCAAGCCTTGTAAGGAGAGGGAAGAAAACACACCCTGGCAGGCACAGCCCAAACCATGAGTCACATGAACAGAGGAGCAATGGGTTTACACCAGCACTTCCTATCTCTACCTTTGAGGATGAAGTGGGAGGCATGTGTCCCTAAGATGAGAGGCTGGGTTGTGCTGGGATGGAGCTGCCCCAGGCACAGCCATTCACATTGCTTTGCTGTTCACATCACTTTCCATCCAGCTCAGCACTGCAGTGTGGTTAGGCAGAGAGGACACTTCACAGGGGCTCAGGTCCAACAACAGACTACAGAAAGAAAAATTAAACAGAGGGGTTTGGCTAGTGATATTTGAGATGGGAACCTTGTGGTGTCCCTGTGCTATGCTAGCTGATCTGAGCAGTTTTAGGATTATGCAGATGCCTTCCCATGACACGGCCAACACAGGAGCTGGACACTGCCAGCCTGGGCGCTTTCCAGGCGACAGTTCACAGCAGGTAACATTGATTTTTGCCCTGTAGACCTCATTTTCTGTCGCAGACAGGTGATGGCATTTTCTCCTACTCATACAGGACCAAGAGTGTCTCTCCCGCCACCAGTCCAGACACAGTTTGGGAGACAGCTGTGCTAACTCCCTGGAAATCCTTCAGAAGAGAATTAGTGGGAAAAGGAGATGAAGATAGAAAAATGCTTAGGGGCTCAGAACATGAGCGTCCCAAGCTGGATTTGCCATGTTGTGCATTGTTCTGTGGTGAATGCCCGTGGGCATCCACTTACTGTTAGGGCAAGTAGCTCAGCCAGCTAAGGAGCCTCCCATCATCTGTGCCACGATATAACCTATGAGTATGGCACAGTGCTGATGGCTTTTGCCTTCCCTTGGGTGTGCAGCCATACCTCTGGGCTTGCCTTTGAAAGCCCCTTGGCAATCATCTCAGGGATGGAAATCTGAGGTAGTGACCCTGCAGATCACCACACCAACCTGTCCAGAGCCCTGACCAAATCATCCTGCTGGCCTCTTTGCCTTGCGGCTCCGCACCAGAGCAGTTTGTGCAGACTGGGGCTGAGGGCTGATGGCTGCAAAGCATGTGGCTTCACCCATGTTGGTTATAGTGGTACCTTGCCCCAAGCCTCAGAAAAGACACACACCCAGCCAGGGAGGTGACCTGCAATTGGGTAACCAGTCTAAGTATACCCTGATGATCCCATGTTCAGTGCCTCTCCTAAATGAGGTGGAGCTTGTTGATCCTGTGAAGACTGCCTGATGACTGATTTTCTATGACTCAGTCAAAGAAAACAAGCTCCTGGGTCTGGATTAGTAGATTTATTCAACCTGAATTCTTCTCTCCCAGCAAGATCTGCTAGATACTGGTATCCCATCCTTATTCACATAAAATACGTACGATTTCCCTTGTGTACATGCAGGAGTCACTTGGGGCAGTACCACTCAACTCCACAGAATCAAAAGGAGCTGGGCTCAGGACAAGCGAGCTCTGTATCAGTCCCAGCCCCTGTCTACACAAGAACTTAACTCTGCTTCCAAAACAAAGTAGAATCCACTCTCTTTTGGAGTGGATTTTCAGAATGTGATGCCACAGCTGCATGGGTGGACAGGTAATTTCAGCAGAAGTTCATGAGAGACATGAAACTAAGAACTGCCAAGCCCACAACTCAGCACACTAATGTTTTGAAAATATACCCCTTAACCTTTTCTTTTTTTTTTCTTTATTTTTTTAAGTTACTGGAGGTTTCTTGGAATGGACACATTTTTTTATAGACTAATATGTGCTTCATGGGTAACAGAGGTGGTGTTTTTCCAACCTAGACTCAATTCAGGTTAGAGCACAGGGGAAGAAAATACACAGGAAGTCTTAAAAATACAAGACAAGAGCACGTGAGTTGATGAAATAATAATTGGAAGCTCTATTCATCAGGGTATTAAAGCATCTGACTGATTCTGCCCAGAAACAGTTCCACTCACTTCCCTAGGATTAATCACGAGACTACAAATGAATACTTTAAAGTATCCTGCAGAATCAGAATCATGGCCTGAGCAAACAAAGCTCATTCATTTGACTTTTTTTTCACATGTACTTGTTTCAGGACCGGCACGGTGCTTGCTGGAGACTCTTGCAAGAGCTTGTTTACTGGCAAACCTGGAGTACATTTCAAAATCCTGCATGAGGAGTCATGGAAAACAGATTTTAAATGCCCGTCCTTGAGCAGTTGTGCCAGGAGAGCTGGTGCCAGTAGGCGAAGGGTCCCAGTGTCATGTGATTTATTTGTCTGAACAACGTAGCTTGGATTTCATGAATCTGCAATCCAATATTTAATGGAATAAATATCCGAACTGAGTTCTGTTTTAGTTACCTGATATGTACTAGACGCTTGGATAATTAATAAATCTGAAGAAATCCCAGTATTGTCCAGGCTATTCCACCCACAGGGAAAAGGAAGCGAAATGTTTCCCTACCCTGAGAGCCACTCACTCAATTGCAGTAATAATACTTCAGTTTTCCAAATGCATCTTCCATTTCAAAGCACTTTTCAAATGCTAATTAACTCTGACCATAACCTTGCCAGAAAGGGAAATATTATCCCTTACTAGACAGGTGAGGAAGACAAAGACCTAAAGAAGTTCCCTTTCCTTGCCCCAAGTCCCACAGGAATCAGTGGTGGACAGAGCTGGGGAGCTCTTTTTTCTTTTTCGATTTTTTCAGTGTCTGGTCTTGTGCTTTAGCTGTTTGCCTAATCTGTGTCTAGACGCTGCTTCCTTGTCAGAGCAGGGCCACTGTGGGGGCTGCCTGCCTGCCTCTGAGCGAGGGTAGCGGCGGGAGCTGTGCACCTCCACGGCACCAGGCTCACGCCGAGGTCACCCGTGGGTGGAGAAAGGAAACAAGGACTGAAAGGGCTTCAGCCTCCACCTGAGACCAGGTGGATCGATGGGAGATGGCACAGAGAGATGCTGTCCAGAGGAGTGCAGACCCACTTCTCAGCACCTCCAGCAAGGCACATGAGTTTCCCTAAAGCACTCTGCCCCCCTTGGCCCAGGGCACTGGGGCAGCAACTCCTGGATTGGCTCCTCTCCCCCAGAATGAGGTGGGGAGGGACTGGGCACTCACTCTTTGGGTCTCCAAGCCCCACTGGGAAGGGAGCTATAGCCTGGATTGGCACAGATGGCAGGAGTGCAGCAGGTCAGGCTGACAGCCAAGGCTGGATGATCTCTAACCCTCCCTGAAGGGCATCACTTGGAGAACAGAGCGTTAAGTACGAGCCAGGACACAGTAAAAGGGTGAACCAAGTAACCTCTGCTGTAGAAGGGAAAGTCTTTAACCTCAAACTGGGTGCTCAGTGCTGGAAACAGTTCACAGCCCCTTTTTCCCTCATCCTCCTCCTTTCGGCATGGCCTTGCATGTGAGAAGGGAGAGGATATATGTTAAGGCTATTCACTTTTACAGTGTGAGAGCCAGGAGTTTTAGGGCTTGTCTGTGGTGAAAAGGACTTGCTGGTCTATCCCAGTGAATACACAGCTCCATTCTAGCAAATAGAATCCAGATTGTCTTTCAAGTATAGTCCAAACCCATTCCTTGATGGAGAAAAATTGTATCAGCAGCACCACACAGTTTCCTGTGTAGTTACACTAACACTAGGAAGAGCATAGGTTAGGGAAATAAAACGTTTTTCATTTACTCCCATAACCGATGTAGCTATACCAAACTACTTTTTAATTACAGTGCTAGCACTGCCCTACTGCAGCAAACCTTGCATTTTCCCATTATACGTTATATTTTTCCATTTCTCTGCCCAGCAGGTTGTAAGCCACTTCAGCTGTGGTTAAAGCATCTCTGGGCTTTTTTGCTGATGTTATTATGAAAGGCATTTAGTGACACTTAAATCCCCACAGATGGGCCCCCCCCAACCCTGAGCCCTATACTGGCCTTCAGCACAGGGCAAGCTGGCCCAGGGGAAGGGCTCCAGGAGGGTGCTCCTGGCAGGGACCATCCCTGTTTCACAGATGAGCAAACCGAAACCCAGGAAGATTAAGAAGTCCTATTCCCTCCAGCCACCACTCTGCCGTGATTAAAAACACAGGTGGACTGAGCTGTCAGAGATTACCGAGGGGAGGGAGCCCTCTCTCCATCACGTTATGACAAAGACAGTTATGCCAGGGGATGAGCTGTTAGAGGCAGATCTCTGCCTGCTTACAGCCCTAGGTCACTGGACTCAAATACTCACACAGTTCAGTGTACAGCTCCAGGGAAGGAAGGTACCAAGGTACAACCATTAGAGAGGGACTTACACAGGGTGGAGATGTGAAGTGGGCATGTGGGAGCCTTGTTGGGATGGGGTCGCTGGCACTGCAAGGAGATGGGAGCCATTCCATGGCCTGTTGGCAGCTCCCTCACTGCTCTTTCTCCTTGTAGGAATGAATGAGAAGTGTGTCTGTGTGTGTGTGTGTGTGTGGGGCGGCCAAGTTGAGCCGCTCATGCTGACAGTTTTACCACAGAGAATAGGGCAAATCCAGCATAACTCACAGAACAAGGTGTGTGGGGGCCATAATGAGACTTAAAAGTGGGGAAATTAGAGCATGAAAGTCTGTACGTGCATCTGGTTTAACTCCTATTTGCGTGATAGGAAGAGACATTGAAAAAAAAGAACAGTAGAGCATGTGTGGGACAGAAACATACCTTTTTATATTCTCATAATTCATGCTTTACATAACTAAATAAATGTTAGTGAGTTTGTTGGAGAGGGTGGAGACGACAGTCTGTGCTCATCACAGAGAGAGAAAGAAAATTTGCTGGATCCACCTATAAAATGAGGATCTTCCTGATTTTTTTTTCCCTTGGTATTTACAGAAGGTTTGTTCTCACTAGAAAACTCCAGAACTATCTGGCAGGTGTGTCCTAAAATGTTTATGAGTGTACTCATGACTTCACATCTGTGAAACATCGACTGTGCTGGAGCCTGAGGGATAGCTGTAAGCATCTTTCCTGGCAGTTCCTCTACAATCCTCTCAGCAGATTTTGGCACCTCTAGTTTTCACGTGAAAAAGCAGATGGGAGAGAGAGAACTTCTGAGAGGGCCCAACACCTTCTTAGCCCAGAGATATTTTAAGCATAAATCTAGAAGACCTCTGGAGGTTTCAGGCTCCAAATTCACCCAAGCAACTGACTCAGCTCTGGTGTCCTGTGGTGTAAAAAATGCAGAAATTGTCATGAAGGAGGTCCAGAGGCAGTGGAACCACTCCAGCCATAGCAGAGTCACACCAAATGGCACCAGTGTGAAAATTTAGTGAGCAGAGGGGGAGAGCCAAATCCTTCATGCCAGAAAAAGTACCCAGATGTCTTGAATTGATAATAAATTTTTCAGTACAAAAGTGGCCAGATGAGCCTCTGAGGCTGGCCTGAATGAATGTCAGGAAAAGCAAACACAGGATAAAACCAGGGTTTTGGAGCTGGATGTCTGCCTGTGCCATTGCACAGCTTTGTTTCGGTACCGGCGGGAGCACAGTGACCCCAGGGGAGGAAGGCAGTGTGCCAAAAAGGCATAATGGCACAGCAGGGAGCTGCCACCCAGGCGTCAGGACAGGCTGTACCTGTGCTCCTGATTTGTTCCCACTGGGTAGCGAAGGTTCTTCAGCTTAGACCATGTTGAGAGGAAAATCATTTGTTGAGGGAGGAAATACACCAGCAGCTGTTGCTTAAATGAAGCAGGGTCTATGGTTTGACCACAGGTTGGAAGGCAGTTTTGTACAAGGCCTTTTCAAACCCACCACACTGCTCACCTCTCCTTCCCTGTTAATAGTTACAGTCACAGTGCTGCTGGTGTCAGGTTGCTATAGAAGCACCGACTAAGCTTCTTTGCAAGCTGTTTAATAAATAGAAAAAGATCTTTCCCGAGATTTCCCAAGCTTTCTTTTCTAACAATCAGCTGCAAAGCAGCCCGAGTCCTCTCTGCCTCCCTGTCCCTGATGCAACACCCCCTCAGCTCAGCACCCTGGCCCACTCCAGATAAGTTGCCCCAACTGCAGTGCCAGGAAACCTGCTTTCTGTAACGAAGTCCTGCCGACTGAAGTTTAACACAAGTGCCTCTTCAAGTGGAGTTGGTGGGATGCTGCTCAGCTGGTGCCAATCTGTTGGCCCTTGGGGCTGGCACCATTTACTGATGTGCCCCGATGCATTGTCTCCCTGTGTCTCTCCTGTACAATGATGGGGCTTGCTCCTCACCATACTGATGTCACTTCATAGACCAAATGCTTAGCAAGCATTAACCCTTAATTTCAAGGGGAGGTTGTTTTTAAGCTTCATGTATCTCCCCAGTCCACTACACAGTGCCTATCCTGTCTGTCTTCAGGTTTCAGCCTGCCCCTGACTGAGCTGCAAACAGCAGTATCCCAGAATGACTGCTGTTTCCTATTCCCATCACTGGCCATAATTAATGGCTGCTAGAGGAAGATCAGGACTGCCTTTTATATATATTTACCCACCCAGCACTCCATCAAACTTTGCGTTACTCCACTGGAGCCTCGCTGATTTATTAGAGCTCAGGCAGACCTGTAGTCATAACAGGCTGGGGAACATTTTTTCTATAGTTTCAGGATTAACACAGGGGTTCAGACCTCAGTCAGAGAAGGGATTACAGTGTGGGTAAGTGGACCCTGGTATATATATCTAATGAGCCAAAAAGCAGTGGCTGAGGAGATGACAGAAGACACTGCACAGAGCCCAGGCCACAGAGTCAGTGATGCCTGAGCTTCAAGCAGCTCTCTGGGTATGCAGCATTCCATGTCATGGCATGGGCATGGGCACTGCTACCACCCTCACAGGCTCACGTTTCCCTCCCTTGACTTCTTTATCATCCACCAAAGACACAATCAATTTTTCTGTCCCTTCAGGAGGCAGAAGATGAGGTGTAACATTTCACACGGGCATTTTCTGCCCTGTAGAAAGGCACATTCCTTTGCCCCTGTAATCACTGGACACATTCATGCCATGAATTATTCCAGTCAAGCCAGTAACATCCTCCAAGGAGCAAGGTGTTCCCAGGTGCACCCAGGAGGGGTGGTCCACAGTTTGCTGCCTTGAGTACTTACTGCAAACTATCTTCCCAAAGCCACCACCCTGAGCTGAGTTACATCATATCACAGTGTAATGCCTTCAAGTCATTAATCTGTCTTGCTTCTGGACTAGCGCCAGAAAAACTGATGAAGGCCAGGCTGAGTTCAGATCAAACCAGAGGACATTGTGGTTACATTTATGGTTTTTCAAGGGATCTCTCACCTGCAACCACAAATCTGCCTTTATTTGGTTTGAGCATGATCCAAAATTACCTCAGAGGTCAACAGTGCATGCCTTGTGGATTAGTGAAAACTACTGACTAACCTAACGTAATACATTATGACTATTATTATTCCGGGAAAAAAGGGTGGCTAAAGTCAGTTGTTTTGTAATAAAATCTAACATTGATTTTTCCCTTTTTGCAAAAATACCCAGAAAAAAGGCCAGAAAAAAATAAGGCGTGGGAGTGTTCTGCCCTCTTCATCTTGCTAAATGCCACAGCTCTTGCTATAAAGAATTCATGGCAGGCAGAACTCTAAATCCGCTTTACAAATGGGAATTAATGAAACTTCCCAGCTTCCTTCCACAACGTTAAGTCAGAGGGGCTGAAGTCGGTCTCCAGAGAGGAGCCGTGACTCAGGTCAGTGGTGGTCGAGCCTCTGGGGGAGGATGGTGGCACTCCCTGGGGTGCCTGGTGATGCAGGGCTGGGGCTGGGCTCCTGCCCACCGCCGGGCTGGCGCTAGGTGTTTACTCCAGCTGCTCACTCCAGCTGCTGCCGTTCAAAGTCCCCCAGAACCAGTGGTAAAAGCACCACTGACTTTCCCGAGATTGAGATTAGGTCAACTTTGCCCTACTTGTTTACTAGTAAAATGGGAGTAATAATATTTCCCTGCTGCCCTGTGGGCGGCGAGGATCTGTCATTGTTCCTGTAGGTGAGAAGGGTGCACAAAAGGGAAAGGAGAATAAATATTTACTCAGAATCTGATACAGGTAAATCCATCTGTGGATTGTCCCCTCCTCCAACAAACTTCCCTTCCTACGGGAAACTCTACCCTCTATTTGGTTAAATCATTTACGTACATTAACGAATAATTAGGGAGGGAAAAGGGGAAAACCAGCCGAGAAAGCCTTCCACAAAGGAGCTGCCCTCGGTTTGGCTTGTTTGATTTAGGATAGGAGGGAAGTAACCTGACTGTGATAGATGAGGACTCTGTCACGACCCGGACAGTCTGTAAAATCAAGTCTGGGTGAGAGATTTAAGACAAAGGGCCAGACACAGTGTTGGTTTAAACTATTGTAGTTTCTCTGGAGTTGCTGGGGCACTGAGAGTTATATGGGGAAGGTCTGATTCCATGGGTTCTGAAAGAGGAGGGCAGGGTTGTGGCAGCCCCACACTCTTGGCAGAGTTCTGCCTCTGTCAGAGGAGTTGTGAGCTTTGCTCTTGGTCATTTAATTCATGCAGCTCAGCCTTGTGATGGTCCCTGGGGCCCAGCTGCTATTGAGAGCTTTCAGCTTTTCACATGAGATCTATTGGATGTGACAAGGTACACATGGGTCATATGCTGCCCTCTCGGTAAGCCACATTTAAGTGCAGCAGCACCATAAAACCAGCAAAACCCCAAACCCATCCTTTTCACCCCAGAGCAAACTGTGCCCCATTCCAGCTTTTTTATGGACTCTTTTCCATCAGTGTTCCCCGCTTAGAGCTGCACAAGAGGTCCCTCCAGTAATCTGCTGCACATCCTGGGGCTCTCTCCATACAAGGAGCAAGGAGCTGGTCAGCTGGCATGCTCTCCTAGTACAGATTGGCCAGAAAAGACTAAAGCCCAGAAGGCATATCCCTGTTTTTATGATCACTTGGGCTGAGAAAACAGATATCTGTGAGCTGGAGCTTTGGTTGCTAATTCTGACTGAGGCTCATCAAAGCTAGATAGATGGAGTGCAGAGAGTGGAATAAACTAGATTGGCTTTGTGCTGAAGCCAAGAAATATAGATCAAACAAGTACAAATTCAGAGAGAAACTTTGTACACCTATAAATCTTTGTATAAAAACGTCCTTTTTTTCCTCAAAAAAAACAAATAATGAGAAAAACAAATAGAGTACTGCCATCCCAAAGTCCTCTCTGCTCTGAGCAACACTGCCTAGCACTTTGCATGGCCTAGACTTCCCCATGCAGCTCTGCTAATTCCTTCCTCGGAGGATGCATCTGAAGTATTATTTCAAACTACCTTCTCCAACCAGAGAAACCCAATACTTTAGAAATAGGGCACTGAAGCAGAACCTCCAGGCTCCCCAGCTCATTCCCAGCAACGCTGGATATCCCCTTTCTCACATGTTGGAGTCAATTCACTTGTACATTTGTTGTCACAGCAGCCCTGGGTCAGTCTGCTGGGGTTTGGGACAGGACTGTGAGGTCACCAGGTACACACTGCCCTCTGCAAGCCAGATGGGGATGGCTAGAGAGACTGCCAGCCTGACTGGAGTTTGCTTGGTTGTGTAGAAATCCCTTGACGTGGCAAACAGCCATAACAGATCAGAGCAGACTCAAATCCCAGCGGGTGTTTGAAGTTAAATCTCCAGAGGTTCAAATATTAGCCTACTCCATCACCTGCCCATCAAACATTAACTCACTCAACCAAGAGTACACTTACCAAGTCCCTCAGCTCACTGCTTCCCATACTGGTAATTCTTCTTGAGACAAATGCAAACCACAGCATCCTGGATGCTGCTGCTCTTGCAGAAGGAGATAAGCTCCAGCCCAATTATGGAAGAACATTAAGTACCATAGATTCACAGCTGGGGATTTATATCTGCATAGGGACTGAGGTCAGGATAAAGAAAAATAGTTTCAGTGAATCTGTGAATCAGTTTGTACTTTAAATCTGCCTTCATCTTGGTAATGAAAGCTGGATTGCCAATGCCATGTATTTTAAAAAATGTAAGTCACACTCCTAAATCATCTCAAGACCAGCTTGATAATCATACAGCAAGGTGTCCTTTCAATTGCTTTTCTGGTCCTGGAGGTATCAGGAATGTGTGATTTCCACGCTGCTTATTTTTCAGGCTGAGTTAGATCCATGCTGCTGTTTCTACCAGTGAGGAAAGACTTGGATAACCCATTCCCTGGGGAAAACAGACCTTGGAGGAAAATGGGCTACAACTCATGATGAGAGCTGGCAGCACTGCACTGGCAGTACAATCTGTCCTGTCTTCTTTGCCTTCACACATTAGCTGAAATCTTCTGGGAGTCAGAAAGTCTCAAAGGAGCTTGGGCCATCCAGCTTTCTAGGGCTGCTCTGTCTTGCCCTAGCACGGTTCACCCCCACTGGGCCAAGCAGGCATGGAAGGACAGGGGAGCAACAGTCACTGGGACTCACTGGAGGTGGCTTGCAGGTAAAAAGCAGATTAAAAAAAAAAAAAAAAAACAACAGGTAAAAAGCACTCTTTCTCTGTGCCTGAAAGGCTATAAAAGTGGCAAGTTTTCCCTAATTCTTCTTAAGTGCTTATGCAGCTCCGGTTCCATTGCTTTGGAGAGGTAGGGAACAGTGGGGTTGTAGGAGGCAGCCTCACACTTGTTCTAACGTTGGGTCTTTGCTCAGCAGTGAATAAGATTGTTTCTACCTGTATTATCAAGATCATGTATTATATTCACGAAATGTTATTTTTAACCTCTATATATGGTGTGCTCCAAACTCATTAATGATTAACTGAGAGGGCGTATTCCTGGTCCTGTTTCTCAGCCGTGTTAGGGAGCTTGATTGAGGTGCTTTGAAATTCCAGGATAAAAAGTTCTGCCAAAGTGCTATGTATTGTAATTATTACCTGTATAGGAGACAAATTATGACCATACAGTAATCTGATGAATAAACGGAGATTTCAATTGCTATTCCCTCAACCACAGACATTTTCAAAGAACAGAGGTTGCAGTATGAGAAGCTGCTTAACACCATAAATGTGTAAAGCTGGGCTGGTGATCACAAAACAACCATGTCAATGAAGGAATGTGCCTTGGTCTTTTTTTCACAGTGCCAGGACTTAGCATCCAGAGCTTCCATTCCTCAGGAGTTTACACTCTGCCGGCAATGTTATCATGCTACGATATTTGGAATAGTTTTGCATAAGGACTGCACACAACCGCTTGAGCTGTGGCAATCAAGGCAAAGCCACCTGGCTGCCAGCCAGGGAGAACAGGCTCTTTTCTCAGGCAAATTGCTCAGTGGTATTTTTAGCTACAAATGCACTGTCTGATGCAGTTAGTATTCAACTTGCAGGGCTGCAGGACACATCCCTGCATCTCCTGCTAGGAAATGTGACAGACGTGTGTAGAGTGCTTGCCAAGTGTGAGCACCCTGCTCGGGTGGCTGGCCAGGAGCTGAAGAGGAGCCCAGCATTGCCGGGAATGCTGGTTTCAGTTCCGGGAGCAGAGAGCCATGCCAGGCAAGCTGGCAGCACTTCTCCCGGTGCTGGAGCTGGTTATGTGCGTTACAGGACAAGTCATCAGTTCCTTTGCTAGTAATAACATAATCATGACAATTGCGTCAGCTGCTGTTAATTACAGAACCAACCTTTCCAACCCCAAACCAAACACAGGAGGGGGCTGGGCTCCCGACAGAGCTGAGCTGCTCCAGCCTTTCCTTGCAGCCGAAGGCGACTGTGATGTACGGTTCATATCCTTCCCACAGGGTGTCCAGGCTAACACTCTGACCTCAGCTAGAGTGAGGGGAGTATGGACTATCCACCCAGCAATGCACTGACTGGATGTGTCACCATGAAGGTACCCAGCCCGTGCGGGAGTGGAAAGGTGGTCACCTGCCTTGGGATGTACCAGGCTATCTGCAGCTCACATCAGGGAAAGACGCAAAGTCATCTGCTCCACCCCTCTCATACCAGAACCAGCACTTCTGTAGGAGCATGTTCTGATCTCCATGAGTCAAAGTCAATGACAGTGACTTACCCTGGAACAAGTTTTCAGGAAGAATATCTCCAAATGGATAACACTCCTCCTTGTGCATGTGGCAGAGGGCTGGAACTGCAGTCAGGTGGGAGTTTACAGAACCTCAGGCCCTCCTCATATGGGACTGTGTGAGAAGAGGGTACCTTTCTAACAAACCATTTATGGGTAACAGTTATTTCTTGCACTCAGCATTTGGGCAGATTGCAGATTCCCTACCAGCAGGAATGACCTCATTGCAGGAGGTGACAAAACGCATGAACATGGCTTTAAATACATTTCAAGTAGATCGTGATGTTTCTTGCACCTTTAACAAACTGGGCAGCCAGAAAGCAGATGCTGATAGACCAGGTGATAAGATGAATACCTGAATTACTCCTCATGGTGTTTCTGGTACATTATAGCCTTAGCCCAGGAGAGACTATCACAATGACATAGTCATTCCATTTATGTAAAACAGGAATTTTACTTCAATTTTTACTCCACCAGCTTGAGTAATGTGTGGGTGAATTTTAGAGATGATTTAGAAGATCTGCTCTTGAATTTTATGGGTGGCAGCTTTACACCATCCTTCAGTAGGTGCTTTCAACAATCATTTATCCTGCCTGCTAAACATTTGCATCTCACTTCTTGTTCATACTTTGCTATTTCATCTTACAACTTCTGGCTTGCCAAGTGCTCCATAATATGCTGGGGAACTAAAAGTGACTGGGAAGACCCAAATGCTCTTCTCTGGCTGATCCAGCAGCCACTGGGAGCTGCAGCAGCTGCAGCTTGCCCAGGGAGCGAGTTGGGATGCAGCCCTGCAGAGAGCTGCCACGCATGCCGTGGTGGGGTCTGCAGCAGTGCTCTGCTGTGAACTGTTTCCCACTCCTTATCTTGGCTTCTTTTGGTGTGGGTCAGTACCAGTAGGTCTTCCGCAGTAAAACAAAGTTGATTTAGTTGGACCAACCCAGTAAAGATTTCCACAATCCTCAGCAAATATTTTAGGGGTGAGGTGGCAGATTCCTTCTTACTCCTGTGCACATACCTGCATATATAAATATATATATGTATTATACGAGATGTAGTCTTTCTGCCACTCCTTTAAAAGATTTAAAAATCTTTTCCCCAGGGTGTGTGTGGAATCTGTCATATTTCCAGCATGTTGCAAATTTGCATTTCCTATTGATCTTATCTACTCTTCGGTGCTACAGCAGTCTCTGCTTCACATAGTAGCCCCAGGGCCTCCATCCTCATTAGAAATCCTTTCCCAGGAAACTGGAGATGCACCAGCTGACCACAGATCACAGCGGTAACAGACAGTGACTAAACTCTCCGAACTCCCAAAAATAAAAGCAAGAAATGGTACGGGGGGAAAAAAGGTACTTTCCAAGCAGGTTTCCTAAACTCCTGGTCATGTTTGGCAGCCACGACAGTCACCTGCCCTCTCAAGCACTTTACAGGCATTTCCTGCTGAAGGAAACAGCATGTGCTTATCACTGAAAAGAACAGCTGAAACTTTTATCTTATTTTTGTGAGCATTAGGGAGTGTTCCCGCCTCTCTTTGCTCAAAAACAGAGCTATCCCACTTCTTTATTTCTCACAGTACCTCTGGGCAAACCCTGCTGTCCCAACAGCACAGCGCTCACAGCCCCCTAAACCCTGAAGCCCATGGGGCAGTGAGCATGCAAAGGGCCCAAGCTCATGAGAGCAGGATGGATTCTGAAGTTACAGGAGCAAGAGATGGTTTTAGTAATTTAAGAGCTCTGGCCTGGCTCTTTTAGCCTGTCTTTGCCCCAGAGCTGCTTGTCAGGCACTGCCTGAAGTTGCTGCTTTTCTTTGACATGGCACATTCTGAAAATATCATGGAAAACAGTTCCTGGACTGCATCAGACTACCTCTCCTTTTAGCTGGGCTAAGCCTCATGTGTAAGGCTTTCCCAGCTACAAATCTTAACTGTGTTCTTTAGCAGGGCATTAAAAGCCATGCTGAAATCAAGGTGGTATCCTTCATTCATGCCTCTTGTGGTCACAATAAGATCTTGAGCCCTGTCTTGTATTGTGACTAATGCAACAGGACCCTGGCTGGAAACTGGGGATCTGCTGAGTCCAATAAAAATAACACATAAAAATTTCACTTTATATCA
The DNA here is from genome assembly GCA_013389985.1 of Dryoscopus gambensis. Taxonomy (NCBI): domain Eukaryota; kingdom Metazoa; phylum Chordata; class Aves; order Passeriformes; family Malaconotidae; genus Dryoscopus; species Dryoscopus gambensis. The sequence continues at coordinate 236,829 of WEIT01036912.1, read as the reverse complement.
GAAACAAGAAAACATCAAACTCATATCCTTTGTAATATACAACACATGTGAAAATCAGCTACAAGAGCAGAAAAAAACTTTCCTGAGTTGTGCTTTTCTAGTTGGAGTTGCTGCCTACCCCTCTTCTCACAGCAGGCAGGGGAACCTCAAAGGAGCAGGTGTTTTTCACGGATGAGAGAAGTCCCTGGCCAGTGCTTGTCATCCACCTGAAAAATGCCACTAGTCTTCGGTGGGGTCTCTACTCAGCTGTGCAAACATAGGGGTTTTTGAGGATTAGGTTCAAATTCACATGAAGTTTTGTGTTTTAAAAAGAAAGATGAATCCAAAAAAACAATAGCATGGATTACTTTCCTTTTGGAGAAACAGATTGCAAGCTTTCCCGCAATCTAGGGCTGGACTGACCTCAAAGTTATACATCCCCAGCAGCTTCCATTTGTAGATTTCATGGCTCTTTATTAGAAGGAACATGGCAAAACATTGCAGCTTCCATGGGTTAGAGGTGGGCTTAAAGGATTTCTTAAGGTTGTAGAGAAAGTATCAGGCACAACCAGGATGTGAACTGGCTTCTAGCTTTAGGAGGTCGGTTTATGAGGAAAGCTGTCTGTCTCCCTGTATTCATGAAAACAGCATGGGAAGAGTTAGCAAGAAGCTTGTTAGAGAAACTATTTTATATTTTCTAGTGACCATCTAGTTAGCCCCACAAGGGGTGCAGAAGAGGCAAAGTGCAAGCACAAGCTATATAAAAAGGAGAGGAGGAATCAAACATGATACCAGAGATGAGTTTTGAGCAAAGGTTCAGGCTGCCCTCTTGTTTACCCCCTTCCACTGAACCCCAGCCACTCTGAATGAATTGTCTTGAATCCCCTGCATGGAACCTTTTTACACTGGCTTTTTCTCCTCGCAGGACAGTGGGGGCTGTGACTGGCACCACAGGGAGTAAGTGACTGGAAGACTAACGATGCGACATGCTGATACCTCCATTTTTACTACATCCAATTAAGCAATAAATGATTCTGGTGGAAGTGTGGAGCACACAGATTATTATGCAAATCAGGTTGCTGTGCTACCAGCGGGCTCTGGCATTGCCCGAAATAGCACCGGTAGGATATTAGTGCAAATGTCACCTTTCTCCTCCATTAGTTATTGCTTCCCATCTCACCCGTCATGCAGCTTCCCTGAGGTCAGAGCCATGATTTCTCATAGACTTGGGAGTGCAAATAGATTTTAAAGAGGATTTTCAACAAAGCTTCCGTCACCTTGCACGAACATTCTAACACATCCAGAGCTGGTGGCCTGAGAGCCTGCTGCACTGGCAAAGTTACCTGAAGAATTCACCTTGAGCCAAGGTACAAGTTGGTTCATGGGCATGCTCCAGGCTAGAAAAGGCACCTAATTTTTGGGAAGTGAAGGACAGAGCTGCCCGAAAGCAACAAGGTGACGGCTCTTGCGGAAATCAGGTTTTCCCACTGGTTTACATACACCATTAAAAAGTAGAATGAGGGAGCAACACTGAGAATTTTGAATCCCTTTATTTCTCAAGTTATTTAGTCCTCCCCACTCCCCTTAAAAGGATCTCTTTTGCTCTGCATTCCTAAAATGAAAGTGAGATGAGCAGCCGAGCTACTTGCCCCCATCGCAAGCTGTTGTTAGCAGACAAAGGCTATTGTTTGCTGCCACCGGTTGTTGTTCCTGTGGTGGCAGCAGCCCCCAGCACCAGCCCTCAGCTCTGGGCCCTTTTTGTACTCAGCATGGCACAAACAATTGCACAGTCTCTTTCTGTAGATGGTTGCGATTTAAAGAGAGAAATACATTTTTCTGCATCTTCCCACAGGCCCAAGGGGCACAGAAATTCACAGGCTGGCTGGAGCCACCCTAGAGCTGGGGGCAGGAAGGAAGAAATCATCACCCATCACCATAGCATGTGTCCCAGACCAAGCACACCGTGATCCCTCAGGTGGAAAAGGTATTGCTCGGTTGGCTGCACTGGGGTAGATCTGTCCCTCAACTGTCAGATCCAAAATCTCAGAACTCAGTTCAGTGGGGTTTTCTGCAAAGTCCCCATTCCTGTCCCTGGTGCAAAACTAAACTGAACTGAACCCATCCAGGTTCTGCAAAAGGAATGTAACTGTCCATGGCCAGTGATGCTACGACCTGACCTCTGTACACAAGGCCAATAGAAAAGATGAATGCAAGCGAACCCAGCTATATAAAATGTGGGAAGGACCTTGTTAACAAGGAGATTTGGATCATTCAGTGACTTCTTTGAACATTCACAGAACAAGTCCAAGATGCCTGATGAAACCTGATCTAACTGTGTGGATTTCTTTGAATTTGTCTTGGAGTTTTTAGGGTTTACTCAAGCGTGCAACTTGGGAGACAGTGAAGCATGTGGTCTGAAACAGCCAGGAGGGCCACATGTCTCAGCCAGCCAAAGGCCTCTCTTCTCAATGTCTCTGGGGATAAATGGTCTTCACCACCATAAACAAATCTTACTGGTTTAGCCTCTGATCCTACTTTGCTTTGCACCAGGGTAAATACGAAACTACCTAAACCACCTCAGAATAAAATAACAAAGGGGAGAGAGAGATTAAGATTTTTTTTTTCTACTACAGTCAGCAAGGTAGAATTCAATATGTTCTTCCTATGCCTAAATGGCAGAAAAAGGGATATTTTTCTTTTTAGATTGCAAATTGAATTGATTCTTGCTTGCTCCTTTGGGAGGAGTGAAGCACAGTAACTTTTTAAAATGTCAGAAGACTGGTACAGATGGGCAAATCCCTTTGTGACCAGGCCGTGATGGAGAGCTAAGGAGTGTCCATCACCTCCTGCAATCTTCAACTCACTGTGATTGTATCGGGATTTTGAGATAGAAAAAAAGCAGGAGAGAGATACCCAGGTTTTAGAGGTTCCTTGCTGCTCTGACAAATTGTTCATCAAAGAGCAGCAAAGCAGTTTTGGGGTTTCCTTTGCATTTTCCTTTTAACTGGCTTTGCCTCAGCAGGCAGGAGTGCAGTCATCAGGCCTCGTGCACTCTGTGGCATATAATGAAAGGCATTTATTTTGAGGGCTGTGTTTAAACATAACTTACGCTGGGAAGGTGCTATCGAGGAGCCCCATGTCCGTGTCCCACTGTACCTTCTGTTCCAGGTGCCCATGGTGAGAACACAACAGGCATAGCCTGGCTGTGCAGCACCCAGTGGGGCACACATCCCCGTGGTGGCTGGGGGTTCAGGCACAGGCATTGCCCCCTCCCACGCCTCCTGGCTCTGTCCTTCCTGCTCTGCTCAGCATCCTCCCAGGCCGTGGCTGACCATGCCATCACATCATTGGCAGCAGCTGGGGCTTTGCTCAGTACGGAGCTGAGAGCTGCAGTGCCTTTGCAGATTAAGCTTTGTGCTTCCATGTGCCTCTTGTCTCTGGCCAGCCACAGCAAAAGCAGGGGGCTGGAAGTTGCGTCCCACAGTGCTAGGAGTCATTTGCTGAAATGTAGAAAGCTGGCTGGGGATGCAGCACGTCTGCACAGCAAGAGTTTCCCCATGGCACTGGTCACCCAGAGAAGCAGAGAATTCAAGATCTGTCTTATAACAGAGCACGTGCTAACAGCTTAATGGCTATTGCTACCTCATTTAGACTGTAACAGAGCCCAAGCTGCAAAGCGTACCTTCTGGTCACATGGAATGGCAGGCTGGGGCTGTAAAAAAAATATTCTTTTTATACAGTGTATCTAAAACATTATTATTTATTTATTAATATGCTTTTTTAATGCTTTGATTCTCCAGAGGTACCATCTTACATCCGAAATAAGTCAGTGTCCAGCACAGGCACAAAATCAGATTTAAGTTGGCCACACAGCGGAAGCTTCTCCCTTCCCCAGGGACAGGTAAAAATCCTCACCAAGCTGATATCCTAGAAATCTCTCAGCCAAGGAGGAGCAGAAAGATAATGTAGTGAGCAGCTAGCTGCTGTCTTGCTTATTGCAAGTTTATTTGTTGAATTTTTCTAAGTTACACCATTCATATTCATGCAACCCCTTCCTTCTTCCTCCACATTACCTCTCAGATTTCACCAGACAGGCACAACAGTGATGGTCTGATCACTCTTTGTTTTTTGAAACAGTACTATAAAAAGAAAAAACCAGAAAATTATGGTTTCACCAGGGAGATGGCCCTAGAGAATGGCATGATGCTGTATCAAGGGAGGTTTAGGTTGGATATTAGGGAAAGATTCTTCTCTCAGAGATTGATTGGGCACTGGAAAGGCTCCCTAGGGAAGTGGTCACAGCACCAAGCCTGGCAGAGTTCAAGAAGCATTTGGGCAATACTCTTAGGCACTTGGCGTGACTCTTGGGGATGTCCTGTGCAGAGCCAGGGGTTGGACTCAGTGATCCTTGTGGGTCCTTTCCAACTCAGGCCATTCTATGATTCTGTGATACAAATCTCCATTAAACAAAACAGAAGAACCTCTTGATAGTGTTTCTAGTAGCACTTTTGCATCACCAGTAGTGAAATACCATAAAGCATCTCAAATGCTTTTCACATTTGTGATTTTTTAATCTTCTCTCCATTTTTCCATCTCTCAGTCTGGCCAGTGTCACTGCTAGACATTTTCACATTTGTTTGGGGTCCCATTATCCCATGGACGTGGACCATGTTCCTGGTGGTATCAACCTGCACCCAATGCAGACACCAGCCCTGGGCTCTTGACTACACCTGTGGCTTGGCAAGAGTGATTCCTTGTTTTCCCTCAAGCTGATGGTGGGATGGTGGGGCCAATGAGACCACAGCTCTGAGACTCTACACTATCTGTGAGCAGCTTTCCCACCATCCCTGGCTGCCATGTTGCTGGCTGGCTCAATGACCAGAGTGGAAAACCTCGGTGTTCCAGCAACGGACCCAACTGCACCCAACCAGATAAGCAGGTCTGAGGTAGAGCCCACTGGGCCAGACTTTCCCCAGTTGGACATATGGGCTAGCTTGAAGACACGAGCCCAGCCTTCACTGCTTGTCAGTCCTCTGAGACACAGACTGGGTTTGGTGAAGGGCAGGTTTTTGTGAGTTTGGTCACCGAGCTTTCCAACTCTTCACTCATGTCTTGTTGGTATTTATTTACCATCTGGGCCCAGTGACACACAGTACTGGGTTCATTCGTTTTTTTCAGCAGCTTCTCTTTCAACAGGTTCAATTTTCCTCAAGTTCTTCTCATGCATTATTTTTATTAGCTGAGTGTGTTAAGCCTCTCCAGCCCCCTCTCTGGAAAAGACCAGCTTTAAAGGGATCCCAGATTTAAAGGGATTTTTATTCTGCTGTAAGATTACTGCTTTGTTGAATTGTTCTGCTTCCTAACGACCCAGTGGACAAATTTATTTTCTCATGTATTTCAAAGAGTAGGTATATTTGTGTTGTTATTTGCTCCACCAATTAGCCTTTCTAATTTTCTTTTTATGTTTAAGTCACAATTGGTTGTTTGGGATTTTTTACGGAATTAAGAAAAAACAAATTCTTTTCTAAAAATTCTAATTGCAATTTTTTAATCTAAAAAACCTAAATTCTTTCCATTCTGCAGGAGCTTGATGCTAAAATAAAAACTTCCTTAAGTACACCCCTTGGACTTCCCAAGGCAATAAATCTTCCTCACCTAGATATTCTTGTATCCAGTACCTGCCTTCCTCAAGGACTCCCAAAACTGTGAAGACTCTCCTGTCTGCCCAGGCAGGGCCCCAGGCCTGCCTGTGTGATCCTGGTGCTAAGTTCCATGGTCATTTCTAGCAAACTGCTGCATATATATGTGTGTGTGTGTGTGTACATACATATATGTGTGTGTCTGCGTGTGTGTATATATTTATGCATGTAAAATTCAATCAACATACAAACTCGTTAATTATTCGTGTGGAGTGACTTCAAAAAAACCAGGGGTCAAACTGAAGCCAGCTGTCAACCTTCAGTCAATTCCAAATTAATAATACAGCATGAGAAGGCCCTCTAAAGGTTTTTTAATGTGTTTATATCTTGGCTTGATAAACACAGTCAAGAGAGACAAGATGGAAGAGGTAGAAAACTTAGCAGGGTTACTTTTCCTTAAAAAACAACTTGTGAAAACATCTGTGCAGCTCACAACTCCCCAGATGTTCTCTTTAACAGAGCACTTAAATTGTTTATATTTTGCCTAACACTGGAATCATGGCAGATTATTTTTGTTGCAGGGTCTTTGCAACATTTTGTAGGTGGTCTCGTAAAAGGGAGCAGATATTTAACCCCACCACCACCTCCTTCTCCTTTGCCCTGGTTGTTTACACAGCAGAGCCTGGTACCAGTTCCCTCCGATAGTGTGTGCGTGGGGGGCCTGGGGGCTTGGCTATTGCTCTGCTTTTGCGCCACAGTCACTCTGTTGGCTCAGCTGTGGAGGCTGGAGGCTAAAATGTGAGATGAGATGATTCAGGCATTTTGATTCAGCCTAGGATACCCAAAAGATGGCCTTAAACTCTTATTTGCTGCCTTCAACTTGTTCACACCAGCAGCAATGGGGCACTATTTCAAACCTGCATGACTTGTCCCTCTGAAGTCTGTGTGATGTTCTGTGTAAAAAAATGTGCCCACACAAAAAGAATCTGGTGATCAGAGTCTATATACACAGTGAATATCAGTGGATTTTCTATTTGCATGGGCCGGAGAACCATGTATATGTATCTTTTACTATGTACAGATACAGCTTTCAATTAAGAGTGTTCGCTTTTTCTTGATGGTTATTTCGCCATATTTTCAGGAGATGCATGAAGCATCTGTGATCTCATCAGGTCCAAAGCTCCTTGGGGTCTGAAGGGCTTTACCAGCACCCCCAAAAAATCCCACATCACAATTCCATGTGATATGGCACAGCTGCAGCTCCACAGGCTTTCAGATGGGCCTGTGTGTTCTGCTCCTAGCCAAATTTCTCTGCTTCACCAAGTTTGGGCTGATTCGTGATTACATCAGTTTGTGGATGGCACATTCTCAAAGGAAAACCCAGGAGGAAATGGTGTGAGCTGTTCTTTATGCTCAGTGTGTAGCTCTGACTGGAGCTGATGCTCTTCACATCCTGCCCTAGAGGGCTATTTCTAGCAGCAGGAATACATTTATGGAAAGCTGTCAGAGCGTGGCCCAAAGCGATGGGCAGAGCAAGGCTGGATATGTCTCCTGAGGGAGGCTTGCGCAGCTGTAGCTGGGAGCTGGGTACATTGCCCCCAGAAAGGTCAAACAGGATTTACCATAGATGTCTTATTGACATTGCTGTCTTAGAAATCTTTTTGAACATGTCTATATGATTGACAGACAGACTTAGGTCACACAGGCTGAGGAAGTCTTATATTGCTTTAATTAATTTGTTTTCTGGGGTTTTTTTAGAACTTCAAATGCATTAATCCTTACTGAACTGGGTGGATTGAAATGAAAGATGTACTGGGTGAATTTAAATGAACACTGCTGTAGAAATACTCTACGTTTTCCAGTAATGATATTTGCAAGCTATGCTGACAATATTCCATACTTCTGACAAAACACAGACAGTTATAAAAAGCCATTTCTCCAGAGCCCTCTGTGGTTAAGTGCCTGAATGCTGGAGTACAAGCTGACAATAGTATGTGGCTGGGATACAACTTAGCATATCATCTAATGTACTCTTAATTCCTGCTCTGAATTCACAGTGCACACTGAAGTGTGTGCACCCACCATTTTACAATGGTGTGCCCAGTGTTAGCCAAATCTACTTACTCTCTTTATAGGTTGGTTTTCCAGACAAGTTTTCTCTGATTTGTTGGTGTTTTGTTCTCCATTTTTTCCTTTTATAGCCACTCCATTTGGTTTTCCCATGTGTGGGAAAAAAACACTGACTTTCAGTGCAAGAAGCCTCTCTGTGGGGAATGGTGGGGAACGCACCATATGGTGCAGGCGAAACATCTGTGAATCTCTGACGCTGCAGTTCTGCTTCACGGGCCCTGGGTGCATTTTGCACGTGTGCTAAGGAGAAATGAATATGACATAAGTACTTTTCAGGAGCCTTGATGTACGAGAAACAGAATGAATTTGCTAGAGGAGGCTGTAAAAAAATCAGGGCGCTACGTTATGCTAAACCAGCTTCCCTAATGGAACTGTGCTGCCCGTATTTGCTCCATTTCCTGTTGAATTGCAGCGTCTATTTTCTACTGCCATCATGCAGTGCCGAAAATAAATCTCGTGGCAAACAGAGAAGGCTCATCTTACAACTTGTAGAAGGGTTAATTAAACGTGCGTGGTGCTGGCACTTGTTCACAGCAGCCTGAACCCAGGGATGACAGAATCCCGGGGGCGTGTGAGCAGCTTCCTCCCTCAGCCTCACACAGCCCACACGTCATAGAGCCCACCGGGCATCGCGTCCGGAGAATGTCCCTGCTTGGCAACTACTGCGCTTCTGCAGGTAAATTCATTCTTATACACAGGGACTTTCTGCAAAAGGGAGTTCAGTGCCTGTGTATTTCAGACAATATTTGTGTGGCATTTTTCTGGTTTTTCAGAAGGCTCATTGGTCTGCTTACAAGTGCCTTTTATTCTTTTGGACTTGTCGCAAAGACCTTTTGCTTGCAATGATCCTGCCCTTGTGCAGGTAATGATGTGGATAAGCACTTGAGTGGAGGCTGAGGCACACTTTGAGCACAATCTCTCCTCTTGGTTTTGCCCACACAGCAGGGCACAGCTCTGTGTTCGGAACCACTGGTAGCATAAAGCACCCAAATACTCCCAGAGTCTGGCAGAACTAAGGACAACCTAAGATTTAAAGCACTTCACAGGGACTGCTGAGACTCAATTCAGCCGATGGATCTGTAGAAAATCAGTAATTTCTTAGCTAAAAAGCACAACCATAATCTTTAACTTTGAGAATAGCTAATACAGGAGCAGAAAAAGTCATTGCTGCTACTTAGGATTGTAGTGCCTGAAGTGCCTTGCTGAGCCTTCTGCATTTGTGGCTTCCTTGCCCCTTCTTTTTTGCTCTGCTTAGCCTTGCAAAACAGAATGTGGGAGTGTATTGGGATCATTAAGGAGATTTAGGAATAAAATCCTAGTCAAGTCCGGGAGAAAAACTCTGCTAAGTGGAACCAGCCAAAGGCCCCCTTCCCACACATACTTATACATGTGAGCAACCTCACCCACAGGAATAATCACCCTGGAGCCCGGTAGGATCAAGGATGGATTCCTGTGTCAGCATCATCATCAACAGGCATCTCAGTATGAGACTTGTTGCATGGCTTTTCTCAGTGTATCTCCCACAGCGAGCTGAAATGCTGTCCCAGGGTCTTTGATCAGGATACACTTCAGTGGGATTTGAATGTTACATGGGCCTTGACCTGCAGAGAGAGGAATTTTTCACTTCCATAAATATGCTGTGCCATGGCAGGTCCTGCTCTCTGGGGCTGGCTGGAGCTTGGGAAAAACTATCCAGCCACATCATTTCTAATGTGGGTACGTGAGGTTTGCTCACGCCTGGCTTGCTGGTGCACGCAGGCTGCTCTGCACATACGCTCTCCGATAGCTTCCAGAGAGGCAGCAAATCAAAAAGCATTGTATGCGTTTCTTGAGCTCCCAGCCTGGGCTGTTGCCTTCACTGGTCCAGCCTCAACGGGCAAGCAGAAATGGTGCCAGGAGTGAGGATGGTTGTAGGACCCGCGAACACCTGCTGTGCATGATGGGGCTGAGACCATGGACTGTTTTAGCAGAGTGTATCATGTGATGATTTCCAGTCCCCCAGGATGTCAGTGTGAGAGACACCAAGTCACTGCCCTCCTGGGCACTTCTCTGGCATGTGCAGCATGAGCTACTGTGCCGCTGGCATGAGCTTTCCTCTCCCCTGGAGAAGAGGCTGAGCCATGTACCAAGGATGCTGACAGTCCAGGGCTGTAGGTGTGCCAGCGTAGTCTGTGTTTTCTGGAGTGGAGATACAGAGTGTGTTTATCTTGACTTAATGATGAGCACATTTAGAGGTTTCCACCATGGAAGACTGAGGAGACTGATAAAACCAAGGTCTGGTTCCTCCTGGACTGTAATACAAATGTTTCCTTTGGCATTCTCTTTTATTGGCTCCATTCACGGTGGTCTCTGAGGAGCCCATCAGAGGCCTCTGTGCTCGTTGTGTTTGGAGCATGGTTTCTACAGACAATTGCCTGCAGCTTGCAAAAACAGATTTGCCAAACCACACATAATAAATCAAAACATAATTTCCAAGTGCTAGAACGGGCAAAAGCTATGTCTTATTACAATGTACTCTTTCCAGGACAATTTCTCAGCCTTGCTTTTTCAGGAATATATAATGAGAGGCAAGAAAACAGTAGTAGAGAAACAAGATGGCATAGATAGGCTTCTCATTGCCTTTACCTGGTTACTCTTAAAAGCAACCATTTTACAACTGTCAGAGTTCCAGTCTTTAGGAGCTGCTTCTTATTCCCATGTTCTAGGAACTCCCACAAGCAGCCAAGCAAGTTCAGTTACAATTCTCCATCACCCTTCAGAAGTAAACCTTCTTCGCAAACAGCTGTCTTCCTTCTAGATACAAACAACCCTCCAAAAATGTCAAAGATAAGGCTGTACATAATTTTTGCAAAGTTATAATAATAGTGCTTTTCTACCTCCTAGATATTCACAGGTTCTTTTTTTATATAACAAAACTTCTCGTATTCTGCAAATTGGTTTGGCACCATCCTAATGTTTTTAACATCAAATTGAACTGTGTCTATGTCAGAACATACTGAAAATATCTGAAAGCAAAGAAACTACAGGTGTGATTAAAATAAGCCCAAACCTAAAAGCTGAGCCTGTTTAATGAAGGCCCTAGCACAAGTGTCTGCTTCTTACGTCCAGTTCTCTTTTTCAACTGGCATGTGAAACTAACCTGAGTTTCTGCTCCAATCAGAGATTTCAACAAGATGCTTCTTGGCAGCTTTCGCCTGTTGCTGCCTGTAACCCTCTGTAGGGTTAATGTTTTCAACAGTGGATGCAAATGTATACCATCCTGCAAATGTATACCGTCATTCTTAAATCTTTATTGTATGGGATCTTTCTGACAGCTCTACAGCCAGACTTTTTGCTTGCATCTCACAGTTGTCCCCTTCCAGGGATAAGGCTTTTAGAAATCCATGTGACACGTTCAGTTACGATCCACTAAGCACAGCTCTGGCAGCTGATTTGTAGAGGAATGCGTGTGAACCAGAAGGTGCCCTGAGCTACTTTTGAGAGTGCACCTATCTGGTTACCATCTTTCATTAAATAAACCTTAATAGGGTGAAATTGGCTCTCCTCTCCCCCCTGTTGTTAGGGCCAAGGTTTGTAATATAGACCTGAACCCTTGTTTCATGGAGGACCCACAGTTAAACCCATGTCACCACTGGCTGTCATGAGCATCCCTTCAGCTTGGATCCTCGGGAATCATCATCACCTGAATTTTGCAGCTGGCATTTCCCAGTCCCAAACCCTGCTGCAATATCACCCTTCTTTCCTTTGGGAGGCCCACACACATATCAAAGTCAAGTACAGGTGTGGGGGAGGAATATTCCTCCCTTATTTTTCAAAGTGGTTTCAGGGATTCTCACACTCCTGGTGGGAATGGAACATACAGGTAAGTCCCTTTAACTTTAGACTTTTAACTTATTCTTTAGCTAAAGTTTAATTAATTATTGTGGAATCCATGCCATTTACATACCAAATACCTTACTCATGACCATTGTTTTTCTGCAATCTTTAAAACATTTAGTATTCTTGAAAATGACAAATCATAGAACAGAATCATGAAATGGTTTGGTTTGGAAGGGACCTAAAAGATCATCTAGATCTAACCTTTCTGCCACGGGGAGGGACACCTTCCCCTAGACCAGGATGCTCCCTGCCCCATCCAGCCTGGCCTTGTACACTGCCAGGGATGGGGCATCCACAGCTTTTCTGTCCCACTGCCTCACCACCCTCACACTGAAGAGTTTTTTCTGTATATCTGACCTAAATTTCCACTCTTTTCAGTTTGAACCCATTACTTCTTATCCTATTACTACTGTTTCTGAAGAAATCTCCTGCTGGGACTATGCGAATACAGTTAGCACCTGCAAATGGGTCCATAAAAAGAGGCAAGTTCCCATTCACTGAAGTGAGAGACAGAAGGATGATCCAAGGTCACTGTACCTGCACCCTCCTCCACAGCACACCTTCAGGCATATTCCTCTGCAGGGCTTTGGTGCGACTAATTGCAAATAGCAGAGGAGATGGGGGACACCTTCTGCAAGTGGAATGAGTATTGGAGCATTTCCATCTGAAAGTGCCCTCCTTAGTTTAGAATTTGCAACTAAGTCGGGAGGGGGGTGGGGTGGGGGGAAGCAAAGTTTTGAGTGATGCAGTGACAAGCACTAAAGATAACCTGAGCTGTGATCTCTGCCTCAGACAAGAGTTAGTGTGCAGAGAAAGCAAGGAGACAGAAAGGTTTAGCAGCACAGTAGAGCTGTTAGGAACTGGTCCCTCATTCTGTCCCTCTCGTTTCCTAGCCAAGGGAAGCTGAGAGGGGATTTCCAGAACCCTTCAAATAGCCCTGCTGGGAAATCTCTGTCTCTCCCAGGCTTATTGTGTTTCTTTCCCTTTCTCTCTTGCCTTTTCCCCATCACCAGAGTATCCAACATTTTCATTTAAAATAATTAACAGTAATGAGGTCTCTGGAACTTCATAGAATGACTGTAATTTCCATCTTTTCCAAGGGAAATTCTGTCTTGAACTGGGTGATCTGCCTCCCCATAGGGATGATGAAACCCTCCTTGTAGCTTTGAAACCGTTGACCAGGGGAGACACTAATCTAAATTCCTTTAATAATTTGTGAGCTGGTCATACTGCATGGGGGATGCAAGCCAGGAAATACTCCCTCTGCACAAAAAACGATGTCTTTCTTTGTTTTTATTGTTTTCAAAAAGCCATGATATCCAGAACTGGACATCAGGACACTCAGTTTCAGAGGACACCCAGTTTCAAAGACACCCTCTTCACATGAACACCCAGTTTTGGCAGAATAGCCTGAACATTGAAGTCATGAGGCTCAGCCTCTCCTCTTTCCCCATTCGCCCTCTAAAAAGGAAGACAAGACAGGAGGCTGGGGAAAAGCCCCACATTTGAGGTTTATGGAGCTCTCACATCCCAGACAAAACCAGTGCAGACACTTGACAGGGAACACCCTCACCATCATGGGATGCTCAAGCCCCGGGCATGCAGGGTATCTAGTCATGCACTTCTTCCCCTGAGGTCCTGTTCTTACTCCTGCCCCAAGGGCAACATGTGGGTCAGAAGGGGAGGAGGAAGAGAACTGGGGGTGTTGTTGGCTGGGCACTCCTTTTGCAGACTTTACTTCGGGATGTCAGAGGGGCAGTTTCCCTCTGCCTGTCCCAGTCCTGCTCTGGGTCTAATCCTATGGTGGGGCCACCGACACAAAGTTTCAGGGTAGCTCCCACAGCCCTTGCCTCCCTGTGGCAGGCCTCCTCTCCATGGCTAATTGCTAGCATCTGTCAGGACAACCATTTCAACCACATGCAAAATCCAGGGTGGGGATCTTTAGGCTTTCCATAAGAAACCACTTTCTTTCAGGATGGGATTATACACTTCCTTGAGCCATAAGAACACGCAGATGTTGCAGGGCCAGGCAGCCCTACACTCACCAGGGCTAGGGCAAATTACCCTCTTACTATTAATTACACCTATTACATGAGCTGGGAGTCTGTGTTTCCACTCACTCCTTGTGTTCACACACAAGATTCACAGGCAGCAGAAGCAGGAGCTTTGCCCACTTGCACCAATGCTCTTTAAAATGAGTGTTTTCTGGGCTGAAGGCAGATGCAAACCTCTGCCCCCAGATATTAAACCAGACACTCCCACTCTTACTGCTACTTTTTGCAGCAGCGTTACAGAACTGGTCTCTGGAGGCAGTGGCAAAATTTACCCGGCTGGGTTATTCTGTAGCCCTTCACCAGAGGCCCTTAATCATGGAAACACAGTGGTTTTGCTGCCTCTACAGGCAGGGGCAAGCAGGCACAGAAGGATGAGCAGCTGCCCACGGTGAAGGCAGGAACAGGATTCCTTTGCCCTGGTTCTCAGTCTGGAGTCGACTTCCCTTCTCTTCTCACTCACCTCTGTTAAGCCATCAGACTGGGACGTCCTCTGTTACCTTCCCAGTTATTAATTTCCTTGCTCCCGAGGCTTGCAGAGCTCCATGGACAGCAGGAGTGTTGTGAAACGGAAAGATAGTTCACTTCACCTGGGGTTCAGGACTTCAGCATTTCCATTTGTTCCAGGTAGGAATNAACAAACAAAAAACACCCCCCAGAAATCCCCACAGTTCTCCATGAAAGATACCAAAAAAAGATTTTCATTTGACAGAAGCCTTTTGTGTCAATTTTTGCCTTTTAGTTAATGACATGTTACAGTAGAGATAATAACCACTAAAAAGCAGTCACATTAAAAGGCTGTTCCTGAGAAATCAAAACATTTAACTCTGTGACAATATTGAAACCTTCCACTTCCCTGCTTTCAATCTTCCTCATTGCTCCCGTTTTCCACAAAACATGGTTGACATGGCTGGCTCTGACTGCGTACTCATAGAATTAAAGAGTAAGGTTTAAAGGCTTATGTGAAGTGATGGACTGGGTAGCTCATCTGTGTTACAAACCTGCTCCATCCTGACTCCTTCTGTCTCCTAAAGACTTCCCACCTTTTTGGTTGCTACCGTTTCAGGACTGCCTCTGTATTTGTGTCTGTATCTGTATCCACATATGTACCCATATCCATATCTATATACTCCATATGCCTATTGCTTTCTGAACTGCATCACGTCACAAGCCCTCCCAAGTGACCCACTCTGACAGAGCAGCACTAGGCTCCACCCTCAGCCTTTCCTGGTTACTCTTGGAGCAGAGGACGTCTCCTCCACCCCGTGCACCTCAGCTGTGAGATGGACCTGTGCAACACCTATGTGAGAGTCTGACCCAAGCAGAAGTACAGCTGAACTTCAAGGCAGGCAAGAACTGGGTCTGAACTTCATGGCTCGTCAGTCCTTGGCTCCTCATCACAAAGTGAAAAATAGTGCTAATTAGAGCAAGTTAGCATATTTTGAGATTTCGGCCTGGACTTTGTGTAACTGTAAATGCTGAATTCAAAACCATTAATCAAATGTTGGTAGTAGGGTTTAGATGCCAGGCTACTGCTGCTGGGTTTAAAGGGTTACTTCTCATCCTGCTGCCCAGTACATACGAGCTACAAAACAGTGGATTAGAAGTGATTTCTTTGATCATCAGTAGATTACCTCTGGGATGGATGTGCCCCCTCCTGAGGAGCCCAAAACTGTGATGCTCTGTGGATTACACCGTGACACGCTTTCCATCCTGCCCCCTGGCTGGTTTCTGCTGAAAAGCCAACAGGTACCATGGGTTGGAAGCTCTGACTAATCGAGCAGCAGTGCAGTCTGCCAGCAGCCTGGCTCAGTCAGTGCCCCCAGGCACCCCACTGGATGCGATTCCAGCAGCAGAAGCTGAGGAACCCAGGTTGCACCTGCTCCATTGACCAGTGCAGGTGCCTTGGCCCAACACTGAGCTGCTCTGTGGTATGGCTGCTTTTCCTCAGGCCTAACCAGGAGGCTGCACATCAGAACATAAAATACCTGAACTAATGGTGAATGGAGGACAGGTTTGTAAAAAAAAAGTGGAAAAGTTTCTAATTTATCTGTGGCTGATAACTAATCTACATAGGCAATTCTCCCCCCTCCTGAGTAGGTTGTGGCACTGGATAAAAGGGATGTGGGCAACATGTTAGTGCCAGCCACATCATTAAGGAACTTTTAAAATGAGAAATGGTCAGATCAGACTTTGAAAGGTAAATCTCTTCCTCCCACTCTTGGTGGGATTTATGCTGTTAGCTGCCACTGGCTCCTTTGTAAAGTTCTCTAAAAAAGTTTGTTGTATCAAAACCCTGAAGTCTGTGTGCGCATGGTTTGTACCAGGTCTCCTCCACTCCTAACTGTTGTGGACTTGTCAGTCATTTGTACAGGGCTTCTCTGCAAAGAGCTGTGGAGGGTCTGGGGCCTCTGTGCAGAAGGACGTTCTGGGCTATCCTAAGCACAGAAATATTGCAAGGCTTCAAAAACTGTGGGAAAGAGACTCTTGTTAGGCTTTAATCTTCCCTCAACATGTGGCTGACATGTTCACCATTGCCCAGGCCTTTCCTTCTGAAAGGATTACTTTATCAGAGAGCTCTTTCCCTCATTAAATTAAAAAATCAAACCAAACTAACCAAGACCATAGTTTATTTTGTTTCATGCAATGGGTTTATTTTAAATATATTAGATTTCCTTCTTTAAAAAAATGCAATAACTGATAACGAGTGCATATGGATCTTTTCAGTTTAATGCTTTGTTTACACTGAACACTGGTTTGCTGCAAAGTGTGTGTTTTAAATTACTCTGCTTTTTTTTCTTTTTAAACCAAATATTAACCTCTTTGTGCATGTGTGAGAAAGAGAAGGAGAAAGGGAGATGAGAGGGAGCTGGATGATGAGGACCACGTTGTGTGCTGCACGGTTGGGGGATGCCTCGTCCCCTCCTGCTCCTGTGCGATTCCCACTGCTCCTCTCCACCACCCTCAATGTGAGAGTCTGAATGTGTAGCAATGTAATATAAGGCTTGTGACACAAAACACAAAGGGAGACAACAAAGAACCTCCTTTTTTTGTCCAGCCCAGGAGGACTTGTAGGGTGTAAGTGGCCCTCAATGCCACTGCCCAGCTGTGCAAGAGCACTGCTGCGAGACCCCATCTCTGCTGGTGACCTGAAGGATGGACGTGTCACCATGCAGAGGGAGGCATGTGGGCTGCAACACGTACAGCTAGGGAAGCTCCTTGTGGTCATTCTAGTCCAGGAATATCCCAGCTGTGGTAAGGGCCTGTCCTCCTGTGGAGGAGCTCAATTCAGAAGACCACCAGGACAAGTTAAAACCACCTCTGCAGCCCCACACCCTCAGGCTGGCTTTGCCATCAGCCCCATTGCTCCTTGTCCAGCAGAGCCCCACAGCGTGTGTCCCCACCACCCACGTGGTGCCTGGGCTTGCAGGCTTGGATCAGCAGTGAGTGGAGCAGATGTCTGTGCAGTGATGAAGCATCATGCATGTGGACATGGTGCTCCACCTAGACTGTTATTTGTCACCAATTTGCCACTCCTGCTGTGAATGTGTTGTTCACATCTGCAAAGGGGACAGATAAAATGGGGTTTTCCCCCTTGGGGCAGCAGCAGGGTAAGGAGGAGAGGGAGTGCTGCATGTATCACCCCAGGAATAGTTTACAAGTATTGCCAGACACCGTTGAACTGAGTCTCCATAAGGAGGCAAATCCAAATTTCTCCTACAGTTACAGAAATGTACGTGCTTGGTTAGGACCTTTTTGGAGCCAAAGCCTGCCTGCAGCAGCCTGTCACTTTGAGGAAGAGCTATTCCTGGGCTTCCCTTAAGCCCATGACAGTAATACAAAGCCCTGAAACGGCTTTATAGATTGCTTTCAAAGTTTTTTGGCTCGAGCTGATTCAACTTCAAAAGCAGGCAAATCCACAAAATTTCTAAATCTCCTCAGTCTGTTTCTAAACACAGACCCGACATGTTACAGGGTGCTTCCTGTCTGCTGGACACATACCCCCAGTATTAAGTGAGCGCTAATAGCACAAACTGAATCCTCTGGAATATCTCCAGACTGCCTAGAAAACATGACCCAGACTTGAATTAAATCCTTTAAAACCAGAAACAAGGCCTCTTGCAAGCACAAATCATGTGGGTTTTAGTGCCTTCCAAAATGAATCTCAGCTCAAGGCTGAAGCTGGCCTCACACATCCTTCCCAGTCCACAGCCTAAATTTCTCTAGTTGTCACTGCCTCACCACTTGGCTGTAAATTCATCCTTATAAAAGTGTATGTTGTCCATCTGTGAAAACTCTCATGAAGCTAAATGGCTTCTGAAGGGAAGGACAGGAGCAGAGCCTACATGTACAGGTCTGGGCAGATCTTGATATGAAATAGTCCCCTTTTTTTCTTGATGTTGCTCACGGGCCCTGTCTTAGTCCCATTCTTCTTCTGTTTGTCATGTCTGTGTCAACTTAATTTAGCATCACTGTATTCTCTATTATTGTCATAACACCCAATCCCAACTGCGGCTCCACTGTGCCAAGCACTGCCTTGGAAGGTTGTCTCTGCCCCAGGGAGCCTCATTATTCAAATGCGAGACAAGCCACAGCAGACAGCCCTGGGCAGGTGGACATGAGCAAACACTGGCTTGTGGTCTCTACACACCAGACACAACATTTTCTAGCCCATGGTCTGGTAGTGATGCTCTGTTCAAACTTTCCACAGCAATGGGTGAAAATACACTACATTTCTAGTTTTTAGCGACAGAAAACACAGGGGAGTGTGCTAGAAAGGAAGGACAGAGCACAGTGTTTTGTGTTCGCTTTCTATGTAAGGCCAGTGCTGAGGTGCCCTCATCCCCAGCAGTGTCCCAGTGCTGCTACTGAGACAGTGCCTACGTGCCTTCTGATGCTCATGTCCTGCAAAGATGGCAATGCGAGAGAAGGAATAAAGGCTTTGAAGAGGAAGGAAAATGAGTTATGTCCTTTGCTGGGGTGCTGAGCAGAGCTGTGGGAAACAACAGGTCTGCAGGTCCCTGTATTTGGCATCACTGTGTGTTTGCTTTTCCTCTATAGCAGGAGGAGGTTTCCTCTGGAGAGTGGCGGGCCAGGGCTTTCACTGCTCTCCTTGTGGAATGGCCATGGCTAGCAGGCCAGTGCTCCAAGGGAAAATTAAGCTCTCCAAGATTGCAGAACAAGCCAAACCTTGCAATTCCTTTAAAGTGTCCCCATACCACTTCATTTTCTGACAGACCCTGTATCACAACAGGGCCATTATGAACATGGTGAGCATCTATGGCTGGCCAGGAACAAGTACCCCAAGGCTGTTTTGCACTGCTCAGCCAGAGAGTTTCAGGGAAGTTCCACTGCCTCAACAGGGTGCACCCTCCAGAGTTCTCAGCATCCAGTGGCTTCTGGGATGCTGCCTCTGGCCAATTTCTTAGGCAGCATGAGTGCTCTTCTGAAAACTTAGCCACAATTTTTGGGCCTGTGGTGGGAAGAGATGAAATTTTTTGCAGACCATTTCTTGTAGAGACAAGTCATAAGAGAAGGTGTTTGTAGCGGTTCAGGGAATAATTGCAGTTATCTGCCTCACAGTCTCTTTCATCCTTTCCATTCCATCCTTCCTAGCACAGTTATCTGATGTCTATTAGAGCTGAATTTGTCAGCTTTTCACCTGGGGAAACACTGGCAGGATTTTTTTCCCATTGTTTCATAGTTAATTTTCATAACCTGGAAGAAAAATTACAGCTTTTAAACCTCCACTCTCCTGTCAAAATGGTTGGCTAATGAGTCAAAAAGGTATTGGCAGCAGATAGTGGCAGATGAACTCACAAAGCCTGATCCTGTAAACCTTGTTTACTTAGGGAAACAGGCTAAAGCCAGCTGTAGCTGGGAGATCATAGTATTTCCACTCAGGGCAAGGCTTTCACCTAACACTCAAAGTAACATCTCCTACTCCATCTGTAGCAATTAGGAGGCAAGATCTGTTCAAGCAGTTTTCAGGGCAGTTTCAAAGCTGCTGAAGTGGACCCCACACCAATAAACACGTCTCTCACCACCCTGCGGCCTGCCATGCAAGCAGTGAAAGGTGCTTGCAGGGCTCTGCTGGGTGGATCTGCCTGGAAGGGCAGGCACGTTTTCTGGGGAGACGGAAAAAGAAATTGCCTGGATGATCTAGAGGAGGGGAGGCTTCCTTTGTAAGGGAGAGTGGCTACAGGTGCAGAGGTGCCATGTGCTTTTGACTTAAGAACTAGTATACATTATTATTTATGATTAAATGTCCATCTGTCAAATTAAAATGCCTTCTTTTGAAGCTGCACGTCGCAGAAGAATAAGAGTGAAGCCACAGACATCTCTGTACAATGTTTTTTTGTCCATCATTCTCTGAAGCCTATTGAAGCAGAAAACACATTTGCATTACAAAAGATGCAGTGTCTTTGTGTCTCAGTGCAGTGTCTCAAACCTGAGCAACCTTCCTTTCTAATGATGGTCAAGTAAAAACCCTGATCCAAACTAATCTGTGGTGTGACTCCTGTTAGTTCAAAGGAGTTACAGCAAGAATAAAGGCTCCCCACTAATCTCTTTTTCCAGGCAGTGCTCTTCCCTTTCAGTGCAGCCTGTTGCATCATCTCAGCTACAGAGGAGACACCAGCAAAGAATTCCCAAGGACCTGGTTCCTCTTGTCCCCCTCAAGGTGCACATCAGGCTTGACAAGAATCATCTGAATTAACAAAGGGTAAAACCTGGGGTGAAAGAAGGGCAAAATTACTGAGTTTCTACTCATCAAGTCCACCTCCAGTATACTGATTTGGAGGCTCGAGCACGTTCATCTGCTGTTCCAATATTCAAAAACGAAAAAATCATGACAACTTCAGCCCAACTGTTTCTAAAAAAAAAGTTTACAAGGGATCAGTTGTTTTCCAAACCTTTTTGTGACCCCTCCAAAGGCCTGGATCTATCTAAGTTGAGTATTTGTAACATGGGTTTGTTTTTCTTGCTTTCACACTCATTCTGTAAGGCCACTTAGCAAGGGCCCTGCTCAACTTGCTCTTGTTCTGCTGATGGGATCTTGCCTCTTTCCCATTAAGAAGTCTCTTTCGTCCCTGCCTCCTGCAGCACAGACCTCGGTGAAAAGCCCTCCCTGAAAGGGGAGGACAAAGATACAAGCATCTGCATGCCACCAAGGGAGTGAGCAATTTAAGTGCTCCTTGCCAGAAAAGAGCTGCTGCAGACGGCTGCTGCCTGCGGACTCGGTTTCTGACAGCAGCAGCTGACGCACAATGCTCCCATTCAGCTGCTGACAGGTCCTCGGTGCTCACAGGACGGGCCGGCCTTTGGCTTAATTCAGTATGCAATGGATAAATCACATAAAGGCTTTGCTGCCCACACTCACCCCAGCCGGGAAGTGGAGCGCTGGAGGAGCCTGGGCTGCCTTTGCCTTGTTTTCAACTCCAGGATTTGAAGGAGAGTATTTCACTGGCCATAGTTAGCCTTTCCGTGAAGTTGAGTCTCTTTCCCACTGGTTTTATCAGGTTTCCTTATTCTCACTTTCATCCTGTGCACATTGCTGGGTGGCTCCTTCTGCCTGCAGCTCCTGCTCTTGTGCAGTGCAGACCACTTCCCTCCTGTGCTATCAGTGCTGCTGATCCTCAGTGGTACCCGAGCATCACTGCCAGCACTGTACGGCATGGTGGGCAGCAGAAATAAGTCTCTCTCTGCCACTTCACCCCATGATGTGGTCTGGAGGCCGGGGACTTCATTTGAATTTAATCTGGTGTGATTTCATTTTGGAAGATAAGGGGTGGAAAGGCAGGTCAGACAGTGTGGTTTAGGCAGGCATAGCACGTGACTCAGAGTGAGAGAGTAGTTTTGGGGCAGACAGAATAGAAAACATCATAGTGATTGCTAAATGCTTCCTCCAAAATTTTCTAAGCCAACTTGATCAGGAATTCACTAAGAAAATCCCATTGTGTTTCTGTTCCTACATTGCACTTTCACCTCAGCAAGGAAAACCATATCCACACCGTACACTGCAGGCAAAGCTCTGGCAGGCTGGGCACAGAAGGGACATGTATAAGCTCCAGCTTAAGCTGTATGACATTGTGAGCATTGGCCAAGCCAGCACGTTCTGTTCCCCAACAGGGCTTGTGTAACGCACGCGATGCTGGGTCAGCTTGGTGCAAGCAAGTGCCATCCCTGTACTCTCTGTCTCCCCTGGGAAAGAAGCCTTTGCAGCGTGGGATTCAACCTGCAGCAGATGAAGCTGCTCAAAGCAGGGCCAGTGAGACCAGGTTGCCTAGGGTAATGTCCAGTTGAATTTCCAATATTTATGAAAATGAAGATTGCTCATCCACCCTGGAAGCCCACTCCGGTGCTTAGCCACAAGCATAGTTGAGTTGTTTATTCTAATATCCAGTGACTCATAGAATAATTCAGGTCATCATTACTAATATTATCCTATGACACGAGGACATCTTTTATTTCCTTGATGTGCACGACCTTGTACTTGTGGCAATTTTGGCTTAACAGTTGTGCGAGCATGAGAAGACCATCAGTATGTGACGCAGGGCTGTCTGAAAAATTCAGGCAAAGTTGTCTCTGAATAAAAACCACACTCCAAAAGCTCCTAAAAGGCCTAGTAGCTCAAGGTTGGCTCAAGAATTTTGAAATCTCATCAATGAGCAAGGCTTAGTTTATGGCTTTAGACAGAAATCAAATAAACGCATAGAGTTCTGGCTAAAAAACATGTTTGGGATTAATAGCTTGTAGGATTTAAAGATAGCTGTATCATTTAAATTAGTCTGGGAGTCCTTTGGTGGTCCTACATCGTGAAAGCTGCCAGAAACAACTACAAGCAGCGGGACATATTAATGTATTTTTCATAGAGGATTATGTGGGATCCAGTTCTGCCTATGAGGTCTCTTCGTATCAGTTGGTTGAGCAGGAGCAAATTGCTCTCTGAGGAAGGGTGTGTGCCTGCTCATGGGGTTCATCCGTGTTTGGATTTTGTTGCTCTGATGCTGTCACCTCAAGTCCTGCCATTTGGTGACTGTGGGGAGCCCTGGTAATTCGAAGGGGCAGCTGAAACAGCTGTAGCTCTACCCCCTGCCTGGGGCAGGCCACAACACCATCAGGAGAGAGGCGCAACTCCTTGGACAGTGCTTCCAGTGATGGGTATGAGCTGTGGTGACAAGGGGAGAGGGCTGCACACTTTGGAGAGGCAGAGGAGGAACGGGACCGAGCTCTGTGGTCAGCCCCAGCCCAGGACCCGAGTGCCCTGTGGCGCTGCAGCAGTGCCCCAGCGAGGTGGGACTTGGTCGAGAGATTCCTTGCAATGCATGAGAGCTGCCAGCTCCACACCAGACACTCCCACGCAGTGGGTCCTAGGTGAAGGTCTCATTCAGGCTTTGCAACCAACATCATCTTCTGTGTGACTGTGATCCTGATTTGGATTGATCTTCTCACTATTCAACCAGGAGCCAAAGAGACACCTATGACTGGTTCCCAGAGCTGAGGACAAGCTCATATTAGAAACTGCTCTGCTTTTTCTGTAGGGTGAAGATTTCTGTATTCTGCTACTCAGGGAAAAGGCCTGCTGGTCTGGAAATTAATTTCCTAAAATCTCTGCCAGCCATGCCAAACCCCCAGCATTTCAGCAGATCAGATCCTACCCCACCCCACCCTGCCCAAGAAAGCATGAAGTCAGGAAGTGCTGCTGTAAGGCCCTCTCCACCAGCATACCCAGAGGAACTTCCCCAATGCTTTTTTTTCTGCTGAGCCTCATTACCGAGACACTGCTTAGTGGCGCAGGTCACCCTGGCTCTCTGTGCAGCAGTGTTGTACAATTCATGTGTAAATGTCAAGTTTTATCAGATCCCAGCCTTGGCCCTGGCCCTTGTGCCACAAGAAAGCATGAGTAGGCTGCTGCGGGACAGTGGGGAGGGAACAATAGCTGCTGCATATGGGACAGGTCAATGGGCTGCCATATGCTGGCTCCCTCAGCGCTTTGCTGCCTAATCCCCACTTTCAATATCATTATCAGTGCTGGATGCTCACTGCCTCTGCAGAAAGGCAGTTTATACTCTGCCTTTTAATGTATTCTTGGTTTTAAGTCTAAGAGTGCTTCTGCTTTGTTGTTCCCTTATTAAGATGGACAACAGATTAACAGGAAAAGGTTAGCTCTCTGACAGCCCCATGAATGAATCCATAGCCAGCCTAGGAAAAGCATGAAATTCATCTTTTGGCAAAAGGCTTCAGTCATGAAGTTTAGTTTGTGGCATTCACCCTGTGAAGCAGTGGGGCTGTTGGGCAGGAGTACAGAAAGGGCTTTGTTCAATCTTCCTTGCCTTGATTTATACAATGAAGTGTAATATTTCATCTGTGCATGAGGTTGTGGTACCGATGGAGCATGAAATTCCCCAGTGATCAGAAATGAGGTCTCCACTCAGCAGCTCCTTATTCTGCATCCTCCCCAGGATCCCATTCTACATCCATGCCCAGCAGCACATCGTGTCTGGCATCCCCCAGCTGGCAAAGTAGGCAGGGGGTGGTTGCACAGACCCTGATGAGTCCTCGTGCTTCGTTCAGTGTGGTACCAGAGAACATATGTCTTTCTCATTATAAATGAGCAGTGAGGCTAAACAGCTCTCCTTCAGACAGCAGGCTGTGCTTGCTGCAGGATTTCAGGACACTTATGCAAAGGCACTGGTGGGGGCACCTTGATCCCAGAGGCACATTCTGATCCCAAACCAGTCAGGATGGGGATATCCTTAACAGGATGGCCTGCCTGGCAGCAGCTGCACAGAACAATGGGCTTGCCATGCGAGCAGAGAGGGAACCTGGCTGGAGGAGGATTGCAGGTTAGCACTGGCTCAGGTGGGAGGCCACACTGGACTCCAGCTGCTGCGGGGGTGTTTGTTGCTCCAGCACAACATCTGCACTGGCAGGGCTGGAGGGTTTCCTCAGCATCATGGATGGCACTGCAGAGCAATGGGATGCTCCTGGATTTCCCCTGCTGATTGATCCCAGAATGTCCCTGCAGCCATCCCTGCTGCTCTTCCCACCACTGTCCCCCGCAGCACGGCAAGGAAGATTCCTCCTCCTGCCCCTCCTGACAAACAACTCTCATTCCTCTCCATAGCACCATGCTTCCTCTCAAGCTCTCCCAGGACCCCTCTGGCAACCCTTCCATCTTCTCCAGTGCAAGGTGCTACAGTCCTGCATTGCTCTAGCACTCCTCAGCTGCTTTCCTACAGACAGCTTTGCTGTGGGCATCTTGGGGGTAGTTTTGTTGTCCCTGGTTTTGGCTCCAGAGTTGAACAGAGATGGTGCTGCTTGCTCATCTTCTTGCCTTCTGTACAGAAAGGCAGACAGGCACAGGGATTTAATGCAATCAAACTATCCAAACCTTTAAATTTGAAGACCATTTTGGGAATACAGCTGAGGTTACTGGTTCATATATCCCCACTGAATATGCTTATGTCGATGGGCCTGAAAAATCCTTTGTCAGGTTAGATTGCTCCTCAGGGAGGTGTAGCAAAAAGACAGAAAAACTGGCATCCCTTTTCTGGAAGCGAGGCTCCAAGTGAGAACTCTGGGGTAGATTAATTAGTAGGTAATGGCTGGGAATCTGATGAGCTGCTGCTTAAAATTACAGCTTGCCTCTCTGCTTATGGGACAGCTGAGCAACACTTCAAAAAAACAACTGTGCCTGGGTGTCTTAAATTATCAAATAGATTTTATATCAGAGAACAAGACTCCACTAGAACCCTGGATGGATATTTCTTTTCAGACAGGAGCACGTCACCCATATAGCTACAGATCCTCTCTAACTCAGCAGTGAGGGTGTGCAGCCAGATGCTGCAGTTGTCAGAACCCGAGGCACTCAGACTTGACCAGGGAGAGAGAGAGATTTGAACTGCAGGCTTAAAATGGGGTTTGAGCTTAAATTTTGCTTTAGTCCACTTCTAATCCTTATTAATCCTTAATATCTCCTTTCTCTCCTTTAACATATGGATTGATGTCACTGGTTAATGGAGCAGTGAACCTGGGAACAGGAAGCCCCAGTGTTACACATGTATATGCGTAACATCAAACTGTGCTTGACAATAAAATTATGTAAGCAAAATGGAAAAGGCTTGTGGTGGCATCAGATGCCCTGGGACAACCTGGCTCTTCTGATTTTTCATTCTCTTTGGCTCCAGATTTTGTTGGACCACAAAAAATTTAACCACAGAAAATCTCATTAAAGATCACTGTTATTCTCTCTTCCTTCTGTTTGTTTGTTGTCTGTATCACTGCAGCTGCCCGCGACTGTAAGCTGAAAATGTTCCCCATCACATGAAACTAGCACACTGCATTTGAGATGACAGAAAACAGTGAAACACCCACAATGCCATCATTACAGGAATCACAGGGCTCCTGTTGCTCACCCGCGGCTATGGTACAGTCACGTTTCTGAAACATTGCCATTTGATGTCTTCATAATCATCATCAGACCTCATATGGCCCTCAGGAGAGCTACTCTTAGCTTGCTCTTTCCCAGCAGGACTTTTTGTCTGCCATTGCAAGTTAAGGCACAAGAAAGGCAGCTCCATAGCCAAACTCTAGAGACAATGGGGATGCTTGTACCACTGCTAGGGTGCGTTCCTTTATTCCTGGGCAAAACTCCCCCAGGGGCCATGGGGATTGTGCCAGGGACCGGGTGAGCACAAGGCTCTTAGCCCAGGCTGCACTCTCTGTGCTGAAGGGTTGCAGCAGTGCTCTGAGGGTGGTGGGGGAGGGAAATTTCCTCTTATCAGTCAGATTTTTCCATAACTGTTGCCTCATGAGGTACACACCTCATGTGCTTGGTTGAGGCCCAGGAAAAAAAGAAATGTTTTATAAAATCCGTTCCTCACTTTTTTTTCATGCAAAATAAGCACCTGTGTGCTCCAGTGAGAAGGTCTGGCAGAGATGCCATGGGGAGAGGAAGATTACCACTTGTCAGGAAAGGACCTAGTACAGTTTAAGTGCCAAGTGGGTGGCTGGGAGGATGTAGCTGTAGGAACCTTCCTATCAGTTTCTTAAGCTTGAATGAGAAAAATCTCAGGCCTACGGAGGGATCAATATAGAGATTTTCTTAAGCAGTCAGGGCAATGCCATATATATTCTCATGCTTATCCTCTGTGAATGAAAACAGTCCTTAAAGGACTTTGGAAAGTGGGTACAGTCTGCAGCAGCACAGCACTGGCCTTTTAAATATTTAATCAAAACCTTACATGCTTGCTTATACTGATCCTTATTATTTATTAAAATAAAGAATTACCCGGGTGGGTAAGTGACTGAAAAGTCACTGTGGAGTGATGTAAGAGAAGAATTAAAGGCTTATTGTATTCTCTTAGGTGGAAAAGACAAGCTGAGAGATGTTGAGTGACTGATTAGGACTAGTCTGCCCCCTACAAGCTTAATACATCTGACAGAGTCACTGGCAAAACTCATATGGTAGGTGTTTGCCCATGGGCCAGGGAAGTATATTGACTGATTTTGTTAGATTTTAGCCTCAAATAATGTTAGATGAAAGGCAAAAGGATGCTTTTAGCCATGAAAATTGCATCTGTACTAAAATAGCCAGAGGTTTCCTGTTTCATAATCAGAAATCTTATTTTATTAGTAAATGAAGACTGTCAATTATCTCCCTCTTTTTCTAGCTCCCAGATAAATACTTCTATTCATATCTCTTCTTTCTATTTTCCTAATTGGTTGTTGTTTTAATTTTTTATTTCTTTGCGCTTTTTTCTTCTTTTCAATTTATTAGATTTACAAAGAAACTTAATATAAAGAAGCCTCACATGATGCTATTTTTAGCACCATTAGGAAAAAACTCCAAACCATATGAAAAGTGTGTGCTGCAAGCAATCAGAATGATCATTCTTCAACAGAAACTGTCTTCCTCTTTTGTGTTTGTAGAGATGACTGTCTATATTAACGGGTCAGACTATGGTTTTGCTTGGTTCTGCTACCAGGATAGGCTAGGCTGGAGCCAGGTTCCTGCTGTTTCTCTTGACTAGAAAAGAGAGTTCGTTGTTTTTGGGCCAGCCTGGAAGAGCAGGACTCCACAGATGGTTCTTTCTGAGGAGATTTGAATTTTAGTGCGCAGCAGGCAAATTGGAAATTTCTGCCTCTGGGGTGCATTTGTGAAGCACCAGTGGGGTGTTCAAGAGTGGAAGGGGGAGACCATTGCAGCTGCACAGCCAGTGCTGTAGGAGGTATCCGGGCAGGGGGGCTTCCACCTTTCCCAAGTTTCTTCATGGTCAATGCCCTTTTCGGTGGTGGATGGAAAGGAATATTAACTCTTTCTATCTGTGGACAGCATAAGTGAGAAATGCTACAGAAGGAATTCTTTAATTAGTCCTG
Organism: Dryoscopus gambensis; assembly: GCA_013389985.1. Lineage (NCBI taxonomy): Eukaryota > Metazoa > Chordata > Aves > Passeriformes > Malaconotidae > Dryoscopus > Dryoscopus gambensis. The sequence goes on along the minus strand of WEIT01036912.1, from coordinate 208,769 downwards.
GTTAATTCACCCCAAATCAAGAGGTTAGTCCAAATGAGAACTCTGTAAACCATTGTCCTTTTATCATAGATGTACAATGAGCTGTGGGTAAATCATCTAAAAGTATTAACAACCTGATACCAGATCCTAGGAAAGATTGATCCTGGGACCAAAACCGAGACAGCACTTCTTTGGTCTCAGCTTACATGTCCCCATTCACTGGTTTTTCAGCAACAGATACTCATTTTCCAGAAAAAGATCAGCAAATCCATGGTTTTGCACCCAAAGCCCACAAAACGAGAGGTGTGCCTTTGTAACAGATTAAGAAGAGCTTGTCTTTTTCTTGACAACTTTCAAGCAAAAATTCTTCTTTGTTGTTTTGGTTTGAATCAGAAACTGCAAGTGACAAGTAAGAAAGTCACTACTGATATGACCCACTTTCAAAGGGAAATTTCCATGAGAAGCCTCGGAAATCAAGACAAGTAAGTCTTGCAGAGCATTACAGACCTCAGAGCAAGGATAAAATGATGACAAATTCAGTTAATACTGTTCTCCCTCTTTTAATCTACTATGACAGAGAATACCTGCATGAGCTGAATGAAATGTCTCAAAATAAAAATGAAATAAAAGTAAATTGAAATATCCCCTCTTCATGAAGAATTTCACAGGTATCATTATCTTAAAAAAAAGAAGATGTCACTACCTATAACATTACTTCAGACATTTGTTACTTTTTTTCAAATAGGAAACACTACTAATCAAAGGACAACAAAAAGCAGTATTGAACCAGTGCATTTTTAAACGAATGGTACAATTTTCTTTTTAAGTGAACCTTCATTCATTCATTTTGCAGGTGGAACAAAGAAGCAGCTCCCCAGTTACGTTTCTAGGTGATTGGAATGACAAAATCAGCCATCGGCAGTAATGTCCAGGCTCAGGCACTCTACTTCATGCCTTATTTGCACGAGATGGCTGCAGCCACATTAATCCATGCTGTTCTAATAGCTGGGAAATCAGGAGGCATTATTTGCAGGTTTTCTCATGCTCTCAGCTGGAGGATGGCTTCACATGCCCATGGCAGGGTGCCAGCTTGTTGTCAGTGAGGCCTATTAGATCATTATCCAGCATCATAGCATATCACAGAGCCAAGCAGTGCTCCTAAAGTGATAAAATCCTGGTTCCCTGGTGAATTTTAGAGAAATGTTTATAGTGGCACTTGTTAAAATTAAATGTCTATTAATGGTCCTACTAAAATCCCTCTATTTTGTGGAAAGCATACTGTATTCTGTCATTCAAACTCTTTCTGGGAAGAAAGGTGGGGTGTGGGAAAAGCCTGAACGTTTGTAATTATTGATTTCTTTATTTCAAAATAAAAAGTTTTGTATTTTTCTTTTTTGTTTCCCCAAAAGAAGTGGGCACAGGAAAAACCACAGGGATTAATTTTTAGTATATGTTTTATGCTCTTTTAAAAGTCCAGGTTTGGGAAAGCATTTCCATGCCCTGTAAACTAATGGATTTATTTATATAAGATCACAATAAATAATCACAAATGACTGGGAAAACAGATTTTGTTTGAGTGGAGGAGGGATTCAAAAAAGGTGCTGCAATACCCTGCCAGTGCCCATTGCACAGGAGGGGTTAAATGCAGATAGAACATTGTTTCTGTCTTACCACTCACATATTTACTATTATGGGTATCTTTTAATAGGCAGGTTACGTGGGAACCAAATACAGTTTGTCACTGAAACTGTTGGGCAAGAATTTCACTGTTCTTACCGGACTGATTCAAGACCAAGGCTGAACTCTTCTTCAGAGAGCTGTAAGAAGCTGCTGCAAGGCTGGTAGGAATTTTTGCCTCATATCCCGCCTTAAACGGATGCAGAGGTTCCCTGGTGTGCATAGACCAGATCTGCACTGAAGCCCCGGCATGGCAGCAGCTCATGGTCTGGCTGTAGTTGGGCATCCCTCGCCCGAGGTCCTGCTCATCCATCTCAGTTTGCAAAGTGCCCTTGGACAGGATGGTGGTGCCAGGCACAGGCAGGCGCCCCGCTCAGATCCCTTCCCTGTCATCCCGAGGACTTTCTAACACCAACATCAGGATCTTTTCCAGCTGTTGCCCCACCTCTATTTTTCTGTTACTAGATAAAAACGGGGGAGAGAGGAGGCTTGCTCTGCAGAAACAACACCCAGTTGTCACAGGCTGCCTCTTTACCAAGATCACGCACCTCAGTGGGGATTCCCTCCCAAGGAGCACAGGCCTGCAGCAGCACAGGGTCTCTGCTGCCGCTTGTTTGCCATTGCTGCGCTCGCCTGTTTGAGGGCAGCTCGCTGGAATTTCTGTACTCACAAAGTGCTCTAGGTGCAGATCAAATCTGTGGCCAGCTCAGCCCTCTTGGACTCTTTTCACCAGTCTGGAAGCACCGGCAGGACTGACTGGACACAGATGTAGCCTCCCTTCAGTGCCTGCTTGGTGGCTCAGTTTTACTGGGGTGGCCATTGGACTTTTGCTCAAGCCTAAATCTTCTCTTGGTCCTCCCCAGGCAGGTGCAGCCCTTCGGTGCTGGACTCTGCAAGAGAGCTGAGTTCCACTGGAGCCAGCTAGCACTGGACCTGGCCCCTAGGAAGGATCCTTGCTGCTCCAGCTCACCTTCAGGGCATATATTTACTGCTGAGTCACGAACACTTGCAAGGCTAGGCTGCTGGAAGAGAGAAAAGCAGGTCATTAGTCTGAGCAGTGTGAGCTGTGAGGCTGCAGCCTCAGCTATACAAATAACCATTTACAAAATGAGCCCCTGAAGCCCGGAAGAAACAGAGACCAACCAGATTATTATTATTATTATCCTTATTACCTCACCCTCTGTCTGCGAGGACTGCCATGTTTTATTCATTGAAAGCACAGATGATTATGTTTCTGGTCTTGTCTCTGTGTGTGCCTCCTCCCCTGCTTTTCTGAGCAGTGATCTCGTGCTATGATCTGACGCACTGCCTGGGTTTGCCCCTGTGGGAGCTGCTTCCCTTCTTCCCTGTTGCAGGTTTTTACAGACAGCTCCTCTGCATTGCTGTGTCCCATCATGTGAGGAAAGCAGCCAGGCAATTTGGGATTGCCAAAGAGGGGTTGTCTTTTGTTGTCACAGCCTGAGAGGCTGAGAGGAAGTGTCAGGCCCCACAGGTGGGGGTGGTGATGTGTTTTTTACTGTTTCGAGGCATCACATCTGGATTTGCCCTTCACAAGCCCAAATCTGGAGAAACTCCACTGCTATCTGAAAGGCGCTGCAGGAGTAACGCTCCTGGCAAGCTGGTAGCCCTTCAGGACTCTACTGTTCACCGGACAGACCAAAGCATCTTGCACCAAATGCTGGACCAGACATTAAACCAAATAAAAACATCATTTGCCCTTGGGACTGTGAGATCCTAAAGCATTTGGCTTCAGTCAGGGATGATCAGTGCTGTTCCTCACAACGGGGAGAACCAGGGTACACAATTTACTGAGCTCCCTCCTACAGGCTGGATCTATGACCTGCTGAAATCCAGGGGATCTTCTCCTGTCCCTCAATCAGCTTTGCAGCTGATCCTCTGTGTTGCACTCTGCTAATCTGGCAGCAACTGAGTTTAATCCAGCTGAAGGTCTGTGGAAAGCAAATTTCAAAACCCATGGTGGCATTCCTGTACGAAAGCAGTCTGAGTATCTCAGAAGAGGAAGAACCTGTGCCAGGTGTGACTGCTGTCATGTGGCTTGGGGACAGTGAATTATGAACAGCACCGCCCTTCGAGCTCTGGATGACTGTATTCAAGACACATAACACCAAAATTCAAGCCCTGTGAGCAGGGCAGGGGGAAGGTTTGCAGAGATAATGGAAAGTAGCAGCAGTAAGAGCCCATGGGAGCAACAGAGCATGGGATTTTGGAGCATCAGTCTTGGCCTCTCTGGAGCCATGGCAAACAGAGTGAAGGGTCCGTAATCACAGCTTGTAGATACGACATACAGCAGTGCCCTGCTCTTGCCTGAAGAAGGGGAGTCACCTTGGCATGGCTTGTCCATTGTGATGGGCTCAGTGTGCTGCTTGCCATTTATTTCTTTCCTACTGGAAACAAATTGGATATGTACCACTTTTGTCATCTTTGAAATGTTAAGTGGTTTATGTCCAACAGAGCTGAGCTCTTAACTTTAGGGGGTTCCACTTGGCTTGCTGCCCAGCCTAGCAAATCCCCAGGGAAGATATTTAAAGGCTGTCTGAAAGAAAACAGCTTTAATGACACAATAAATAAGTACACCCACCTCATGGGGAAATGGCACTGCTCTTGGAAAGGTAGCATCCATAAGGAGTTCACCAGCTGGTTTATTTCCAGGGATGACCTCTTCAGGCTTCTACCAATTGCTGATGGTTTAAAAACACTTGAGGTATTAAATATTTTCTTTTAGTTTCTCTCCTCCCACTTCAAGGATGTGGTGACTATGATGTGGAAGAAGAAAAAACCTGAAGGCCAGAAGGAAAGGAAGAAAAGAAAGGCAACAAGCAAGAGAGTGCATAAAAGGCAATTTCTAAAATTTAAAAGCAATATTTTTTCTTGTAGTCAAAATCAACTTCAAGAAAAGCCCAAGCATCTGGAAAGCAGCACCCTAAAATGTGAAATCTGCAAGCAACAGGGAGGTCCCTTACCATGAGTCATTTTCTTACCAGAACCATTTTTTCTGTAAGCCTATTTCTCCACCAGGCTGCTTGACCAAAGTGGGAGAAGACCTTCACCTGAACACAGTGCTTTCTAGCCCTGGTGTCAGGGAGGCTGTCAAAGAAAATTGGACTTTACATGTTACAGCTGATGTGATCTATGTCTTTTCTCTTCCCATCGATTCCCTCCCAAACATTTAAAGGAAGGAGTTACTCCTTTTCAGTGTTGCCACCAGCCACAGAAAGGGATGTTCAGGGCAAACATCCTCAGCTGCAGGAACCAATAGTGAAGAACTCAAACTGACAGTCTCTTTTTCACCATTGCTGAGTACTAAGGACATCACCTTTAGCACATGCTACTACCCAGAGCCAAATTTTCCCCAAGTTTAGAAATAAAGTCAGATTTAACATTTTTACTTACATCATTTTAAGAGCTTCAACTGAGAGGTGAAGAACCAGACCCAGTACAGTGATGTAGAACTCTAGCCACCTAGATTTTGAATCTATACCATGGGGGCATGAATGCCTGAATCACTTCTGCAGATGGAATAACAGGCCTCAGGTAGTGTACTTCTGCACCCTTTTATCTGGAAGAAGGAGAGCTGGAGAAATACAGCCTTCCACACTGCACACAGAAGCCCAGTCACTTTCATGTTAAAGCGCAGGTAAGGCCTCATTAGCTTCAGAGAGGCATTTTGTACACCCGTTCCAGCTGTGTGCCAATTCCTACAAGTGCATACAAATACCCTGGAGGACATTTTAGCTTCATGCTCTGACTTTCTTAGATAACAGCTGCTCCTTTTTATTATTTATAGAGACAAGCTCTATTCTCAAGTGTTGTGGATTGGTTTCGCCTCTTACAAGCTGGCCAAATGCTTCCCATTCCAAGAACCTGATTTGAGATATTTATCAGTGTTTCCAACACTTCACCTTGTGGGTTGAAAGTTTGCATTCCTGGGGATTGCCCCAGACTGAATTTTTGGTGAAACGGGTTAGTCATATCTGAGACAGTGAGAGACTAATGGCTGTATTGACAAAATCTGAGGGCATATACGTCTACAAGTCCAAGTGCTCTTCTGTTTTGAAGCAAGGACTTAAAAGCACTCAAAAAATGAGGAAGAAAAGCAGTGACTGCCTGCAAAACATTTGGATGGAGTGATGTGTTCAACATCTCCAAGGTGCTGAGCAGGAGGAACTCCATTATCCAGGACAACACTCAGTCACTCAGAACCATGACCTCCACTTTTCTTTGCTAGATCTCCTCCTGCCTCCATCCTTGCTTAACGTGTTCAGTAACTTGGATTAAAAAACACTAGCTCAGGAGTTGTGAAGGGTAACAGAGGTTCCGAGAGAGTGTCACGCAAGCATTGCTGTTTGCCTAAGTTGGAAGAATGTTTTGTTTGGAGCAAAGCCAGCGTAAGTCCTTCTTTCCCAGTCTTCACTCTCATCCTCACCCTTGTACCACCCCTCTAGGCTTCACACAGAAGTGATCTGGGCTAGAAAAAACCATTAGCTCCTGCTGAGGTATTTTTCATCCACCAGCCCCTTCACCCCACTGGCCACCCAGCATTGTGCTCCCACAGCTGCAGGGTGCACGGGAGGGACAAAGGCGGATACCTCCAACACATTCAGCCAGCCCTGTGTGACTACTTTGCCATGGGAGCATGCAGTGCTGCCCTGTGTTTGACTCCTCATGGGAGCAGCAGGGAGTTACTGAGGACACCCAGAAAACGTGCCCCTGGGTTCTCCCACTTGCAGCAAGCAGGCTGCACAGTAAAACCACAGCAGCTGCTGAGGGAAGGATTTGCATTAAAGTACAGAAGCAGTATAAATTCTATTGTTTCCTAACTTTCGGGTACTTGGCCCTTTGACTTTAATAATGTGTCTGGATATAATTATAATTTGGATGGTAATCCTGTGAGAGCCCCACTCTGAGCACTGTTTAGACATTTAAAAATGCAGTTCAAAGAGGTTAGAGGACAAACAGAGAACACAGACAGAAAACACAAGCCATGGGCTGTACAAGGCAGACCACTGGTTACATCTTCTAGTGGCTGTGCACCCAGGACTAGGACTCATGTCCCTGCTGAGTTCAGGCTGTCTTGCTCAGAGCAGGGGCTCACACAGACTCTGTGGAGACCCTGTCGGACTTTTGTGGCAGGAAGTTTTTCCTTGTGTATTGGGGGCTATCCCTGCATCCTAGCAGGCTCCATGCAACCCAAGAGACTCAAGGAGGGTTCTCAGAAACCCAGACATCCTTCCAACCTTGGCTTCATAAAGGAGCCACCTATACACAATGCTGACTTCCGCACTTTGTAGAGGAACGGTGTTAGGTTTAGTGAAGTGAGCCCTTGAAAGAGTGGGGGAAAGCTCAGAGACGGGTCCCTGCCTGGCTTCACTGTGACCAATGTCTATAGGACATAAGGACAGCATTTTTTCATAAAGCAAACCCCACCAGTGGCTCTTTCCACTTTGGGTTTGCTGTTTTGCTCCCTGTTGTTTGCTGCAGAGCTATGAGGAAATCTGTTGTTGTGGGCTTCCCGCAGCTAAGGGTGCTCCTACTGGCTTGTTCACACAGGTTTCTTCTGCTCTGGTTTTCTTATGGAAAGAAAATACAAAAGAGTGTATTTGAATGCTTGTTTTGAGAACAAACACAGAGAGTTACGCAGGCTTTGTAGGCAGAGTTGGCAGAACAGGTAGGTCCTGAGATGAAAGCCTGTGAGCCACAGTGGCATTCACTGGAGCAGGCTTTTTTTTGGCCCAGAATATCTCCTCACTGCCCAAGTGAGGACAAAGGCCTCAACATGAAGCAGACTGAGAGCCCAGGCTGCCACCCACTGCAGCAGCTGTATTATTAACAAAGGCAATGTAAGAGAAGGCTGCACCTCCAGCTCACGGACCTCCGTGCAGATCTCTTGGCATCAACAGAGTGAGGGTGGTGCTGGCTGCTGAGGGCCCATCTTACTGTGGCCTGAGGGTCACTGTGGATGGCTCCATCCGTGCAGTGCGTGCAGCGCTGATCCACTTGCACCAGCCATCCTTCCACTCGGCTGCCTCCTTTCCCTGCCCACACGCTGCTATTGCCATTAAAGAGAGAGCTGCCATCCCAGGTGAATGTAAGTCATGAGGCGCTCCATTGAACCCACCATCATTTCGGATTAACTGGAGATGGTCCTTTGGGGGCAGGGGGTTTGCAAGTAACGCTGTCTGCTAAGCACTCCTCTCTAGCTCAGCAATGCGTGGTACACAGGCATGCACATGTACCAGAGACAGCTTTATTGATGGAAGCAGTGATGTTCAGGACATGCATCCCTTGCTTTCTTATTCCCGTCTGCTTTCTGTTCATTTTTTTTTTTTCTGGGCAACAGCTAACAACTCATCTGAATAATATGGCTTATCCCAATGACTGCATGGCCATGTCAAAAGGTTGCCCTACCTCCAGTGTGAAGTTTGAATTTACAGCATCCTCCTTGGAAAGCAAATGGGGTTTTACAGCAGAATAATCATAAGAATTAAAAAACTGATAAAGTTTCCAGCTCAGCATGCCATTTCTGCCAATGGGCAGTAGCAGGTACCTGGAAAAATAAAAACAAAGACCAAGGAAGAAGAATCCTCCCCTCAGCCTGACTATTTGATTTCAGGCTTGAATCCATAGAATCTCAGTAAGTTTAGGCTGGGTCCCTGCTCTTGGGGACCATCTGGTCTGTGTAAAGCAGAGCCTAGGTCTGAGCTATCCAGGGCCCTGTCAAATCCAGTCATGAATATTTCTGGCAAAGGAGAGTCCAATTCTTCATGCTTCCCTAGTTGGCCCAAACTTCCAGCCTGCCCAGGGCTCTCTTTGTATTGATTCTTCCTTATGACCATCTGTCCTGTCCTCTTTAACCGCTGCTCACGAGCCAGGCATTCTCAACTTCAGCTGATATTTTTTGCTGAGCCTGCTTAACCATTTCCCTTTGCAGCTTTGCTTGGCAGTGAGTTCCATAGTTTAAACTAAATGTTGGGCAAAAGAAGTACCTCATTTACTTCAAATCCTGGTACCCAATCTTTTCATCTTTCAAATAATTAGAGAACTCCTGTGTGCTAGGCTTTAACAACAGTTCTAATGACAGCATATAATCCAGTATAAAGATTTATCAATTTACTATAGCAACCCAAACACTGAACGTCACCATAAGTCAACCTGCTGTGTCAGTGGACTTGAGGTCTGCAATTCCTCTGTATTTTCATTCTTGAAGCTCATATTCAATACATTTGAGACTTCATATGCTTGCTGACAGCATTCTTGTCTACAAGCAGTTAGAGGAGTGCAAAGTAATGCAAGAAAAAGCAAGAACGATTAGGGGGGGATAAGGAAAAGGGGCTATGCAGTTCAAATGCAGAATGTCCTGTTAGGCATGAAAAACATCCTCAACTCCACAAGCTCTTCAATGCAGGCTGGAGAAAGAGCAGATCTCTTTGGTTTTATAAGGAAGTAGATGGCAGCTGGGATCCTATTTCTAGCAGTGCCTCCCTGTTATATGGAGGGGTTTGTTTCTTATTTTAATCATGCTTTTCCAGATGTTGGTTAATGATAGCAAAATAGTAATGACCATGAGTAAAACCAAAGCAAAGGAATTCACAAAGAGTCTATTGAATTATCAATTCTTAGATGATTTTGCCAAGACAGCGGCACTTGCTCACTATTTCTTTCATCCTGCTTTTCCTGCTTAATCAGCTCATCCTCAAGGAAATCATCAGATGGCTGATTGAAGACCTCAGCCGTAGCAGTTGAGGTGACCCATTGTGTCCTTCTTCCTCTTCCCAGCACATAAGAAAAGGCATTTCCACAGGAGCATCATGGGTAAGATCCCGCTCCCACCATTTGACATGAGTCACAGCACTGCTTTCTGCAGGCAGGAGCAAGCCTGTGAGATTAGTATCTTTGAAAATGAACACAGCTGAGTGCTGTACCTTTTCTTCAAACCACCTCCAGCTTAGCTGGCCTTCTCTGTCTCACCGTGTGACAATGAACCTCCATCCTGGAGCATGGTGACCTTTATTCATTCAGCCCTGAGCTAAGATTGCAGCCTGGGCTTTTTCCAGAGCTCTGTCAGAGGGCTAAACAAAGATGTAGAAGGCAAACATGAAGCCTGCCTTTGCTGGGTTGTGGGCTGGTTTTGATCCCCATTGGTGATGAATTTGAAAAGGAGGCGGTGATTTTGCAAGAAAGGGGAACCTGGTCATAAAAGCATAGCTGAGTGCTTTGTGTGGGATGAAAGTCTTAAAATGAGAAAGAGATTGGGATGCATAAATCCTATTGATTTCCAGAGGAGACATATGTCTAGCTCTTTTCATTTTTAAACCAAATTTCCTCCTTTGGAGGATATGAATTATATTTGGCATTCTCCCCTGAGCAGCAGAAAATTCAGGCCACATATGAAGTACACAGAAGAAAAACTCTTTCTTAACTTTTCTTTTTTCTAGACAAGGGTTTTGTCTTACTATGGACAGCAGTATCCTTACCCCATGTGGCCCTTTCTGCCCCACCCATGGTCAGCATCACTGCTGTGAGAAGCTTTGCAAGCATCGCTGCACATCTCCCTCAGGCTCATAGTAGTCTGCCTCTCACTGGGCTTCAGACAGATGCTTCAGCAGGAAGTGTGACCATGAAATCCCAGCTTACATCCCACGTATCTCCATGTGCTGCCTAACATTAGTTTTGAGCGTCAAAGCCAGTCTCTGTTCATACAGATTCACTAAAATGATAGTTTTGCAGCTATCGGCTCCATGGTGTTGCAGGCAGCAGCAGACCCATGCACAATATAAAAGCTCTGGAGAAAATCATTGGTCCTATTAGCTTAGATTCCTTCCCTGCGTTTCTAAGGACAGAAGACCAACATGGATCAGCAGAGATGTTTGCTTCAGTCCTGTTTATTCTCAACATGGCACAGGCACTCCAAATGCTAAGCTCCAAAGTCCCTTAGGTTTTACCCATAGTCACCAGAGAAAACAGCAGCAAAACGTGAACAAAAGATGCGTGGCATTTCCACTGGACAAGAGTGTGAGGTCATCCTGGGAGATGTCCTTGTGCATATCACAGGGTATGGAGCTTCACACAGCTGCCTCAGCACTGAACCCAGTAAACAGAGTGTGATCACCCAGCTCAGTGCAATAGTCAGGATTCCCATGCTCCTCGTCCCTCCATCCTCCTACTCTCCAGCATAACAGGACTCCATTACCACCACCCCACAGATGGACCCCAGATGAGCAAACACAACAGTGTGATTGTGAGGGGGAGTGATGACATTTCAGCATTCATATTGCATCCATGCCGAAAAGCATGGGTAGGAAGGGAAAAGTTAAATTAGCCATGTGTGGTGGGGGAGGAAAGCCACATCAGAGGAGCAGGGTCTTACCACAGAAAGAAATTATTTGCCCAAGAAAAGAGTGGAGGCTCCAGTGCTTGAGCTTTCTGAGAGGAAATTAGATGGGACGTATAGACAAATACATCTGAAGGGCTCCTGCCTGATTGCAAAGCAGCAAGAGTAGATGGATCTTTTTGTTCAGAGGCTGTTTGCAAGAGTTTTACTGCTACTGTCGTTAAGCAGGTGAACATCTGTCGTCCACCTGACCCACTATAAAACTGCAACTGTCAGGAGCAGGAGGCACTGTGCTGTGATCAAGGGACAAAGTTTGCTTATTCTGAAGCCTGTAGACTTTCATTTGCATCTCTCCATCCCATGTACAAGCAGCTGAACATCTGTTAAGAACAGACTCACCCCAACCAAACAGCATGTGAGTGCCTGCCAGAACAACTGGCGTTGATTCTCGGACATATATGGGATAAATTATACTTTTTGTTATTATTAAGTAGCTGCACTCAGTTCTCACTTAGGGGCGTGGATATGACACAGCTTTTGGTAGGTTTTAAGTAGTCCCAATGACAAGGGATGTATGAAGAACTGGACTCTCCTTTGCTGCCTAACTGTGAGCAAGGCATGTTTCTTCATTGCACTTAAGCTTTTTCACCCCTTAAATGGCAATAACAATGCTCCTCTTTCTTTGTAAAGAGCTCTGAGCACCACGGGGAAAAAGCAATCTGTTATTATAACTAAAGAACGCTAATACAGAGTAACCCTGCATATTTTGGCTCTTCTGATTTCGAGTTAATGATCAGCTGGGAGCTTCTCTACAGGATACAGGGTTGCTTTCTAAGGTGTAAACAATTAAGAAACCAAGATGTGATGTTGGTTACGACAGTGTGAGCCCGAGGAATCACTCAAGGCTGACTCCCCTTTAACAGGCAGAAGTAACAGGCAGGTGATAATAAAAGGGGTACTGTGACCCCCATCTAGTGATACTCATGATGAAGCATGGCTCCTATGGTGCTATTAGCATTCAATATTTGTTGCAAGGTTGTCAAGAAGCCTTGACCTAGGCAGGGTTTTCTGTGCTGGGCATTGCACAAATGTGTAGCAAATGGTTATTGTTTCCCCAAAGAGCATCCTATTGATGCCTTAAGTTCTAACTTTTGTATTTTTTCATATCCTGTATTGCCTAATGTGTAACTCTGAAGTCTCTTGTAGCTCTTTAGCTGCTCTCTTAGATCAGATAGACACAACAAAGCTTCTCTGAGCTTGCTATCCAAGGACACCCAGACTGTCCTAGGCCCAAAGGTGTAAGCTAGGGCCTCTAGCGAGATGGAGAAATTAAAGAAAGCTAAAGTTTTAATTGGTGAGTTTATGCAGATATGCAAATGGACCAAACCTATAACAGTGTGAAGAACTCGTGACCTGTCGTCCATCTTGGAGCCCATTTTGGAAGTAGCCTCTGGCTCCCCAGGGTGTACCTTTGAAGGCCTTTCAAATAAATACATGCCTTTATTCCCTTACTCTTGTCCAGTCTCTGTTTCTAGGTGGCTGAAGAAGGCATCACCATAGCAAAGAGGTGATGCACTAGTGAAAGGGGGAAAAAAAGCAGAATGGGAGAAGAGGATACAAGGACCAGGATGTTGCAGTTCCTAGCATGCCCTGAAAGGAAACATGGCATGGAAAAGAGATCATCCTGGACTGTTCAAAGGGAGGCCAGGGATGTCATGTCACCACTGGATAAAGATTGGTGTCAGCTTCTGAGCAGTAACAACTTAGTGCTGAGTGCTGGATCATTGAGGTCTGAAGCACACAATGGAAAATAAAATTCCCTCCCTGCTTCCAATTAACAAGCAGCTTCAGTCAATTTCCTGAAAAGAGTCATCCCTAGTTAAAAGCATAAATCCATGCACATGGAGCAATCTTGGCTCTGGTAGCGTATAGCCTAGCAAGGACCCTTTCTCCCACTCACCAGGGCTTGGTAGGAGTGCTGGTGGGCAGTGTCTGCCCCATGTCCATGAGACCTGGGTGAGGTTTGTTCACTGATGGCTCCTGAGATTATACTCCCTGGGAAGGGTTCCTGGCTGAGCCCCATGCAAAACCTTCCCTCTTTCCATGTGGTTTTCAGGCAGATGCCAAAAGCTGAGGCAAAAGCTCATAACATGCCAATTACCCTGGCCTCAAAACCACAAATGATTGTATACAGCTGTTGGCAAATGAAACCTTGTTCCAAACATTTAGTACTTAATTGAATAAACTTGCAGAGCCCTGCTCTGGGTTTGCCTTTTCTCCTGCCCTTGTGTCATTGTTCCAGCCCACTGCCAGACCCTGTGTTACAGCGAGAGGGGTGAGAGGCTTGCCTCATGGCTTTCTGTCATTTATTAAAAAAAAAAAAAAATAGAAGATTCCACCACAGCATAAGTTTCAGATCTATCAGTTTTCTGTTGGAGCACTAAGAGAATTAATTATAAAGCCTATTTCCCCTGTCTTCCCTGCACCAGTTTTCATTTAATGGAGAAATAAACCTATTCATAGTGGCTTTTGGTTCTCCAGTAAAGATGCAACAAGCACTTCATTTAGATGTGGTGAATGGTAATTATGTTTGATGAGAAAAGTGGGCAATTTTTCCTTTCTTTGTCAAATGCCTTGGATAAATTGTTTTTGTGACGTTATCTAGAACACAAAGGCCTAGTCACCACTTAAAATTATAAGGTAATTCATGAAATACACTCCTGGATCAGACAAAGCGACCAAACATGACCTTGCCAACAATAACTTACACTGCAGAGAAAGGTCGAGAAAGGTTAGCATTGTCTTTTTTAGAATAACAATATCCTAAATTAAAGGCACCATGTTTAATTTTAAAAAACCCCAGAAATTATATGGTTTACTTCTAAAGAAACAGTATCATTCTGAAACATGTGCAATGTTTCAAAGGTTATGAGAAACAGATGCCACTACCCCATCCTTTTTGAATGACATCTGAAGTTATATGCAATTTTCTCCAAATTGCCTTTTAACATCTGATTGCCTCAAACCCAACTAACTGAGTTGCACTGTGCAATATACAAATGAGAAGCCTACAGCCTCAATCAACATCTCCCAGGGAGGGAAATATTCCTGATCCAGCAAATCATTTTGACCTATCGTTAACGAACTGTGCTGTAAGGAGATGTTGCTCTCTTCAAAATCTGTGCGAAGTCTGCTCTAGGTTCCTAGTGTTACTAAAATAACTTTAAGGGATTTTTCTGGCTTTGGGGAGAAGAAGGGGTTGTGTTAAGTGCCCCAAAGGGAATTTATTTTTTCAGTGCTAGTCTGATCTTTCCAGTCCACAAAGTCAGTACTCTCACAGAAAGCAATTCAGATTATAATCCAAATAACAGATCCCAAGAGACACTTTCACTCTTCAGTGAAGACATCAAGAGAAAAAAGAAGTACTGCTTTTTATCACCATCCAGACTCACTTTCTCCTTCTCCAATGGAATTGTTGCCTATCAGATAGTTCTGTTAACACTCTATATGTAAACTCCTTTGGAAAGACATTAAAGACTTTGTACTCAATGTAAAAATCTACAATTCAAATAGTGATGCTGATTCTTGCACTAATTGAAAAGAATTCATTATCCAGACCAGAAAAAAAAAACAAACCAAAAAGTGCCATCCTATTCCATTCATGCCTTCACTACAGGATGCTGCAACATTCAGGGGGTTGCCTGGGTGTAGCAAGCCGCAGGATTTTGGTGGGTTTCTGCTCTAACTGTAAAGCAATGTGAGGAATTCATACAAAGACCTGCTCAGCGAGGCTTGATATGCAGCGTATCAACCTCCCAAACCCACCAAATCCCTCAGTAAACTGTAACTCATTTGTTCCCTTTTCCCCCTTGCGTGGATGCCCCGGGACAGAGCGGAGTGGGTTCACTTGGTCACGCAGCCCGGCCGTGGCTCCTAACCTCGGGGTGTGTGGCACCTTGAAGGGAGCTATTGTCAGTGCACTCAGGCAACTGGGCTGCACAAAAGCTCTTTACACAGTCAGCTCGGGTGAGAGCCACAAACGCCCTCAGCCCACCAGCCCCTGGGCAGCCAGTGCTGCCAACCCCGTGTGCTGGGCAGGGGCAAGAAGCAAAGCCAGGCTTCCCCTCTGCAGCACAGGGAAGGGTGAAGGTGGCAGGTCAGACTGGCTTCAGAGGGGTGTCTGCTAGGGCAGGTGCGAGAGGGGCCTGGTTTATGTGCTGGTGAGGACATGGACCTGAACACAATGGCAGCTGTTGGGACAAAGTCACTTTGGGAATGAAAAGGAATTAATGCTTGAGGTTCTGTTCTGGGCAGGCAAAAAAGCCCTGTGGTTCTTAACACCCCAGTTACTCTACTGATTTTAGCAGAACTGCTCACACATTAAAGAAATTCACATCTTTAAGTACTTAGCCTGGATTAAAGGTTTAACTTAGTGCCGTTGAGAAGGAAATGGACAATATGGAGCTCTACTGTTTAGGAAACTACATTGAGCAGGATGGAGAGGTCGTACCTTGGAAGGGAATCAAGAATGGTCTGGGAAGGGCTCTTCATCCTGAAAAAGCCTAAAGATCTCCTAGGGAGTAAAATGGGGAATGTGGGCAAAATCAGAAGGTGGGATGCAGAGGAAGGGGAGGAGAGGAAACAAAAAAGAGCACAACTGTGGAAGTGGGGATCGAGTGAAAAGATGATGGAAAATTTGAAAGGGAAAGCTGAAGAAACACTTTTCAGTCCTCCCCTCTGGGGGTTATAGTCAGTGATGTGGGTTTTTATATGCCTGTGTTAGGGTAACTCTCTTTTTTCTTCTTGTTTATTCCCCCTTTTAAGATCTATACCATGTTTGCATTTCTCCCCCTCCTCTCCCTTGCCGTGGCTGTTCAAATCTAATTACCAGAGGTTCAGTATATTCATTAGCTTCGTTCACTCAAAACCCTGGGCTGCATGTCATCTGGATCTGATTATGTATGGTGCATTTCATCTTCCCAGCTATTCCCCTACCTGCTTTTAATCAGCATGGGATTTTTCATTTAAATGTCATTAAACTTTTGAATAAATACATAAAGAACATTACAAATAAATATAAAAGCTTCATGCAAGTCAGGCACAAGGAAAGCCATGCCCAAGACCACCCACTACAGTGTTTTTCTCCAAGAAGGGTATACCAGATATGCCCAGAGGCGCTAACACAGCCTTCCCCGTTCTGTTAGAAGAGCACTTGGGTAAGGTGCAGACTTTTACTAGAGCCTTGAACACTCCTCCGCGGTTGGATATGAGATGTGTGAAGCTCAGTACTTGGCAATGCGATTGTGCCTTTCATTTCCATGCGAGTTCAGTGACATG
Source organism: Dryoscopus gambensis (assembly GCA_013389985.1). NCBI lineage: Eukaryota > Metazoa > Chordata > Aves > Passeriformes > Malaconotidae > Dryoscopus > Dryoscopus gambensis. The sequence continues at coordinate 192,427 of WEIT01036912.1, read as the reverse complement.
TTCACAAGTGATTTGCCCTGTGGCCTGCAAGGCAGCTACACGGGCACACTCACCTGATGATGTCTGTCAGCTTGTGCCCTTCAGCGCCTTCCCATGCAAGCAGGGATTGATTATGCATGGAGGGGGGATCTCATTAACAGAAATAGCTGAGCTGTACTCATTGTAGGGAAGTTAAGCACTGTTACATGGCTAATTCTCCACCCTTGATTTTCTCAGCTCTATTTGCCTCGCTTGGAAAGGTTAAGTATAAGCCAAATCCTCCACAGAGTGAAGGTTTCACTATAGGAGTCTATTGGACCGGAAGTACAAGTAAAACACTCATAGCCTTTGGAATGGGTTAAAAACAGGATTCAACATCTCTGAAAGAGCATACTCAGGCACAGGTTTGACGAAGTCTCTGCACTTGTACTTCCTGGCCCTTAAAAGAAACAGCTCACTGTCTTGGTCGCTTTTTATTCTCCTGAAATTTCCTTCTTCATTGTTTCTTCTAGTGCTTTGGTTTCCCCAGTATCTGTAAAGCCTGATCTTATTTTCCTTAACTCTGTTTTTTTGTCTTCTACAGGGAGCCGGATATCTCCAGTTGCTTCTTTGAACAATTATAGCACATAGTTACTTTGCCATTAGATCTCAGTTTGAGGCTAGTATCTCTTAGCTTAATGTGCCCTTCTCTGTTGCACCCTGAAGTGTCTCTCTTTTTCCCCATGCAGGATATCTAACCTTTTGTGCCTGAAGTCCTTATGGAGTAACCCCTGCTTGGATCTGGCTACTCCATCTCTTTGTACTGCAGTAGAGCTGGGGGAAGGCACATGTTGGAGTGAAAGTTAAGCAAGCTTGACTGCTTATTGTATTGACACACACTACACCGGGATTCGCAATTCCCCAGAAAGGTGCTGTGTACCAGACAGAGCTTGTAGCTTTCTCCTTTCCCATGTGGCACTGAGGCTATATTTAGAGGTAGATCTAACTTTAGAGCTCATTTGTGGTGCTCGACTGTAAACATGCTACAGTTAACCTAATTACTAGCAGAGGCAAAAAATAGATCTAAAAAGTGCATTTTAGGCAACCCTTGAAGAAGCAATTTTTTTAAAAAAAGTTTGCATCTCTGTTAAAATGAGTTCAGACATCACTGCTCTGGTATTACACTCACTGGATCAAGGAACAGCAAGGCACAATGGGAGTTACATAAGCTTTGAGTGTCATTTCATTTCAGTGACTTATTTTGAATATGAGTTTTGTTTGGCTGCTCAAATTATTTAGCAAGCCATCTGAGGTAGCCAATTCGTTTTTAAAAGATTGCAATCTGTTTGAGGAGAGTTTATGATGTAAAATGAATAGAGCATAAGAATAGAGCAGGAAGAATGCTTGTCTTGCTTGGCCTGTTGACTCTCATCCATGCGCACTTTCACTCTCCAACCCTGCTGTGGTGTTGTGCACTCCCAGAACTGTCTTATATGGACCCAGTTCAAGAAAGCTGTGGTCAACATTATAGACTCACCTGTCTTCCCAAACTGTTTAGGTTTTTTCTTCTCTCTATCATTTGATCTAAAATAATTTCTCTCTCTTTTTTTGATTTATTATGCAATAAAATGGTCTTATCTGGAATAAAAGAATGATTTTGGTTTAGGATTCAGGAACATCCTACCCAGCAGATGTATGAGTAATAAAGTCCCCAGAAGCTCAGGAGCTCCTGTATAAGTGGTTCAGTAACTTTTCCTTCTTCCTTTTTCTGAGATGGGTAACAGATGCCTTAGCAGTAATCCTTTCATCTTTCATGTCATGATTCCTTACCCAAAGCATCTGTCTGCTAGCTCCCTGACAGTCAAACTCTGTTAGCAGCTGCTTTTCACAGGTAGGAAGCTTCACTCAGAAATATAGAGCCATTATCCACTGACTTCTACATAGGAACTGATTCCTCAGGAAGAGGATGTGGGAAATCAAATCAATGGCACAACCGCATTAATTCTTGTCTTGCAAGTAGGTTAGGTGTCTCTCAGGGTCTCTCTCTTTTTTTTTTCTTTTTTTGGGGGGCGGGGATGAGGTGAGTATTAAGATGTAAGCAAAATTGCATTTTACTTGTGAAAATTCAATCCAGTATATGCTTAAATGCTTGCTGAATCAGAAATACAGGCAGTTTTAAAGAGCCATTATAAGGCTTATAAGCAAAGAGAACAGACTCCTCAAGTATCTGTGTTTGCAGTTGCTTTGTAAGAGAAAAACAAATTTGGTAGGGAGTAATCATTTGCGAGTTCAATCAATGAAGTATTTACCAGCCAGGCGTTCAGGAATCTTGCATCATCCCAAAGTCTTTGTGTTTAAATATGAAATCCCTTCAGATGAATGCCGCCTTCTCTTCTACTTGATTTGTGTTCAGTTCCTCCACATTTCACAACTTCCTCCTTGCAACTGATCTGTCATGACAGAACCCCATCTAGGTCTGAATCCTGACTTTCTGACAGAAAATTCAGACTCAGATCCAAACCCAGACCCAAACTGGGGTAACTCATGTGTATCCTCAGTTCTTCACATCAAAGCAGAAAGATAAGGACCGTCCTGACCTTACCATGACACAATGCAGGACCATCAGTGTCAACGGTCACTGGCCATCCAGGCCTGCTTTTAATCTCTGTTACGCTGACACAGATTGGGAGCCAGCCCATGGAGTCAGTGAAAACCATGTCCGCATGATTTAGTAAAATATCTTTGAATTTACTGCAAGTAGATGACTGACAAGAAAATCTAGCCCACTATTCTCAGAAGGAAGGAAGCTTAAAAAGTGAAAGCACTCATCTCCACAGGAAATCATGTAGTGATGGAGAAGCCAAATCATGTGGATTTACTGTACTATGGGTAAGTATAGCCCATGAAGTGGAAATGGAGGGGAAGGAGTTACTGATTTTGAGAATTATACCCTGCGATAAAGTAGTATAGTAGAGAATTTAACCCCTTGGGAGGTACAAGGATGATCAGACCCAGAGGTGAGGACTTCAGACCCAGGTTACTTGTGCTGTCTCCTCTGGTTGTAAAGATGCAGGATGAACTAGCAAGGGAGCTCCTTTGTGGAGGAAAGGCAGCGAAACACTTCCCAAGGAAAGCTGAAACTGAAGCTGACACCTTTTCCTTGTAATGAGAAGCTATAATTCAAAGCAAGGTTTCCAAGGCACAGATATGTGTGTGCGCTCATGAAGACTCGCTGCAGTAAAGAGGAAAATGGGAGCACAAAAAAATGATTTTCCTTGTCTTAATGAGGCTAATGGCCCTTTACTCTCCATGGAGCACTGAAGGATGCCACCATTAACTTTTTGTTTGCAGTTTGTATGCACCTTGTTGTATTTGTTCTCTTTATAGCAGCAATCTCAGTGCAATATCTAGGATAGAAGGAAAAGTAGCATGGAGAGGGAGTTCCTGAGATGGGAAGTGATGAACTGCCTGGCCTCTCTGCCAAGCTACTCCCTGCCAAGCTGCAGAAGTTATGTGCCATGGTCAGGCAGCTTGGGCTCATGATGAGCGTCAACAATGCAGATTTTGGATGGAAATACATGAGGTGAGCCCTCAGCTCCTGTTAGAAATGCCCTTGTAGCCAAGGGCTGGGCAGCATGTCTTGGCAGTATTGCAAGGAGCACCCCTTTTGTTTGAGCTGGTTCTTTTAGAGAAGCTGTAGCAGATGATACTGAGAGGAAGGGAAAGAAAATGTAGGGAAAAAAGGAGGCAGCATATCCTGTTCCTGCAAGGAAGGAAAACTATAAAAGTAGCATAAATATACAACATTTCAGCATGTGCAAAAAACATATGGCTCTGGCTAATATAACTGAGGCTTTGCAGTGAGTGACAAGATATTAATTGCTATCAAGGTACCCTGTGTGTACGCAAGTACATATATATATATAAAAATACATTTACATATATATGTGTGTGTGTGTGTGTGTGTGTGTGTGTGTGGGATGGGAGGGAGTGTCAAACAAAAGTCTGTCTCGTTGGGCGCTGTTGGGTTTTCTTTTCTTTGGTGGTAGATCTCAACACAATGACCACGCTGCTGACAGATACACGTTTGGAAGTCAGTAACAGCTGTGGGATAGTTTAACTGGGGACTGGGGGTCATGCAGCATGCAGAGCTCCCTGTTGCTTTTGAAAGAAAGAAAAAGCTCTTTGGAATTGTGATGTGAGAGGGATACATCCAGCCCAGACACAGCTGGGGAACTCCAACCTATATTAAACTCAGCCATAAGGGGAATTGCTGTTTGCCTAGATGTCTCCTGTTAATGGTGTTGTTGATGACGGTAATAGCTGGGAAATCAGTTACAGCCATTATAGAAGCAGGGAAACACAGAGACTCTGCTCCGGATGCAGTGCTGGGAGCAGCCCTCGGGTTCAAGACAGCTGGGCAGGAGGGGTGTGACCACTAGTGATACTCAGGGATGGGGTGTGAATCCTCATCCCAGATGTATCACAGCTTCCAGAGGGATCTTGTCTGCCAGCAGCCACAGATTTCCTTTTCTGTGACCCTGGGCAGATCACACCTGCCACGTGACAAGGATAATCCACAAGGTTCTGGAGGACCCTGAGATGCTTAATTCAAATGCAGTAACAAAGTTTGGACCCAGACAATGGCTGATTTTTTTCCAAGAGCAAAAGGGAAAGCCAAAACACAGAGAAGATCCTACTGTTCCCAGAAAAACAAGTTTTTCTTGGTGGACCAAAAAAAGTGAAAAAAATTGTACTGTGCTTGAACAAAATATTTCATGTTGGGTCTCTGGCCACAAACAAGAAAACAAAAGGCACCCCATGCTCTCTCTCGAGCTGAGAACCTGACCTTCTGACAGGGTGAGGACTCACTCTGCATGGCTTGTACACAAACATCTGGAAGTATGATAGAGATGGGAACAAAATGAAATTTTCCTGGGTCTTCAGTCTCTCTGCCAAAAGGCTTGCCAGACATCATCTCCTGATTTTCCTCTGGTGTTTTCTTGAAGTGTCTTGCGTATTTCCCTGTTTGAGCTTGAGCTATTTATAGCACAGCAGCAGGCAGGGAGGACAGTATAGCTAAGGCTACAGACCCACTGGCATTTGTCACCAAACCAATGTTCTGTGGCTCTTGCAGGAACAGTGTGGTCATACACACACGCAAAAAAAAGGATTTCATACAATATATCTTGACTCCATCCTCCCTAAAACAGCCTCATCAATTTTAATGCTAAATGAATAAATAATAACAAGACACTTAAGGTGTTAATGGAGCATTAATTATTGCTGAGGTTTCCGTGGAAGGGCATGTGACATCCACATTAATATCAAATGACTTTCTTTATGACTAACGTAATTACAGAGAATATTAAATGAAGCAAAAAGTGATGGGGCTCTTAGCAGTAATTGTCACAATTGTTCATGTAGAACCCGATTTCCGATACTGTATTTACCTAAATTGGCTAGGAAAAGCACGGGAGGCATGTAAAGCACAATGAATCACTCCAGTTCACATCTCTAGCTTGAGAAACTACTTCCTCATTGCCCACAGGAGAATAACCAGCAAGGCCATCAGGGTCTGGTTTAAACCTGAGACTATGGCAAAACATGTCAGAAAAACAAAGTGCTGCTTTCCATTTATGTTTGGAGAGTTGATTTTTCTTTTCTTATCAGAAGTAATACCAAACATGATTTTATGAGTAAAAGCTAGGAGGGGAACTTAAGTTCACCTGGCCGTTCACACATGGCTGTGAAGTCAGAGTTTTACAGCCAGGGAGGCCTCTGGGGAAACTTTGGGTCTTTGCTTATATGTGTGCAGAAAGTGAAGGCTTGAGCATGTAAAAGGCCGTGTTGTGGTTCTTGAAGCACTTGGAATATACCGGGAATTGAACGCTTTTGTCTGAGAAAAGTGTCTGGCCCTGAAGACAATTCCAGTATCCTCCAGAGCTGACAGAAGGAGTATCCTTGTGTTCACCTTTGAAGCTGGAAAGGGTTTTAATTCCTAGGAAAACACATGGTGCTCAGCCCTGAGTGAGAGGGCTGCAGAGTTGGGGCTCCCCTGCTCTACCTCCTTGGCAGCCCTGGAGGCAAAGGGGTCCCAGGTCAGTAGAAGCCAGATTGCAGAAAGTCTCAAAGTAGGGTTACAACTCTGGGGCTTTGAATTGAATGCAGATGGGAGGCTGGGGGAGACACAAGCTCTGGCAGCCATGCAGAGCTCCTGGGGTATTTTCCAGGGTGTGCCCTATTGTACAGTCTCTCAGCCCCACACTGGGTTTAATTATTCAAGGCAAAAAATTGACTTGGGAGCATGAACGCAGACTAAAGAGGCTTACTGCTACCTGTGAGAAAATATCCCCACTTGTGAACTTTGAATTTACTTGAAACTGAAACTTGAGCCTGGGTTTCGGCATCAGGATTGACTGCTGAGTGTTCTGAGTATCCTTTGATGAGCTGCTGTGCAGAACTTGCTGGCTTTTCTGCATGGCTGAGCTCCTAACTCCCATGACATTACTTTAAGTGCATAACTGACTGCCTCAGAAACTGGCTGCCCTCTGCCCAAAGTGACTTGAGCTAACTTGCCAACATGGTTTGACTTTTGGATTAAGCAAATTCTAGATGTGCCTGAAATGTTCCCACACATAGAAATCCCTTTGTGAAAGGGCATGTGAAAGGTGAGTGAGATGTGGGAGAAACTTGTATTTCATTCATACTTTCTTCTCTAATTAGAAATGTGAGTTGGTTGCTGTGTCCCTTTATTCAACTTCTTTAGGCTCTTCGGAAGCCCTATTGTATCTGTGTGCCTGTTAATTTCCTCAACAGACTAATTCAGCTTGCTCTGCTGACATGTAGTTAATTATGTTTCAGTTAACTCGTTTTCCTGGATGATGCTCAGCTGCTGCTTGTAAATGAAATGGCTGCCTGGATAATCAAAAGTTTCTGACGTTTCTCTCTACCCTGAGCTGGGCTGGCACTCTGCTTGGGATCCTGGCTGCAGCTTGGGAAGAAGGACATGTGGGAGTGAAATGCAAGGAGGAAGAAAGTAAATGGATCCTGAACCTTCTGAAACTTCAAACTCTGCAAATTAACTAAATAAGTGTCTATGCCTGGGAAGATTTGATCAGAAATTGTTACCCTATGGCAGCTGGATGAGCTCTTAAAGAAGCAGAGGCACGAGCAGCAGATGCTCTCTGCTCATGGTCATGTCTTTCCTTCAGCTGCCTGTTTGGGTCAAAGCCAGCCCAAATAAGTGCCTGCATCTCACAGAAATGTCCTCATTGAGCTTGTTCAGTGTGTTGGGCCAGCTTTCACATTGGCTGTATACAAGGTAGGATTTTAGTATCATAGCAGCCTCTTCTCCATCAGCCCACAGAGCTGAGTTCTTCCCAAAGGAGACTACAGCAGGACACATTACCACTTAATTAACTCTGAATTCACACGGAAAGAAAGCTTAGAATTAATCAAACTGTAAGAAATTATTTTTAACTGACCATGTTCATGGAAATATGGGGCCAGACTTTGATTTAGATCAATTTGATTGATAGCTATAGAGATACATCCAAGATACAAATTTGCTTTGGATGTTACAATGGGCATGCAATTCCTTTTGGGATGACATGACTGGACTGCAGCCCACTGCTGGGCAGTGACAGGATGCCTCAGGTGAAATTTCAGAGCCCTTTGTCCCATCTCCAAAAGCATGACATTTCCCCATGGAAAATAATTCTGCTATTACAAAGTGGATTTCATTAATAAATCAGAGGCCAACACTGTAAGCCATGCCTGCCAGGAATATCTGAGGTGAGGTGCCTGGGAAGCAACAGCTCACATGAAGAGCAGCTAATAAAAATAAACTCACTTTTACACAGAACTTCAGAGTTATTTCACAATATTCCACATGTTTCCCTTTATTTGTTTGTCTGGGACACATATAAAGGAAATTTGTTTCAGGGAGCTTGGGTCTTTATTTTTAATGGGGGAACTTAAGTAGACACTTGACTTCTCCTAGAACTGACTGGCACCTGGGCATTTAGCTCAGATTCCTTCATGTTAATTTTTGGCAACTAATCTATACTTCAGCTTACAGAAGGGCATAGTTATGGACCCTCTTCTTTCTTCTTCCTGCTCTGAAATGCTTACTTTTCCTAGTGAAATCTAGCATGAAAATCAGTTCCATCTAAAGGCAATCATAAGAGGCCAAGTATCTAGACTGAACTGGAAAAAGTACATTTTCTCTGCTTAATTTTTTTTTTTTCTATATCTTAAAGCGGGGAGGAAAGAACGTCATCAGGACTGGATTTCTTCAGCACCACTTCAGTGTTGACCATATCTGAGTGAATGGTGGTTTGGGTTGTCAGAGACGTCTGGCAGCCTCTGAGATCTCTGTCGGAGATCTTCCATCCTGTCTGATTCGCAGTACACAATATCCAGCAAAGTCTTGCTGTACTGGTCATGCACAAAAAACAAAGTTATTGACAGAAATAGTTTGTAGAAAGTACATAAAGGCAGAGGATAAAAAATAATTTTTTTGGTTTCTACTGTCCAATACTACCAAGAGTGTTTTACAGGTTGCTCAGATATTTTCTAGTACTTCTTGGAATCTTATGTCTGGAGAACACTTTCCCCATGGACATTACTGAGAACATAGATCTGGCCTCTATCAACATCCGTCACATCACAATCTTGTCTTTATGAGAACTGGATCTTCCCCCAAAGTTATGTCAAGATCCAATCTATAAACACTGATATTTCAGTAGCACTGATTCTGGCTTTCCAGTCAGTCTGTTGAGCTCACCACCACGTGTGAGGTACTTTCTGGTTTTGCTATACTTTTGCCCAAAGACCTCATAGTGTTTTAAAGCTTCTTTGTTTTTTCTCTGGATTTTTTACACCAGTTCTGTCCCCTTTCGGTGAGTTTTTGCCACTGCTTTCAGCATTCTAGCTCAATATCCTTCACTGATACCCAGGAAGCTCCTCAGAGCAGGCAGCACTTATCCTCGGAGCATGGTTGCAAGGAAAGGCATTTTACTACTCTTACTACTAGCAGGAGTAATGAGCAGATCCGGATTAAATAACTGGCATAGTTGAAATCTCTGTCAAATATTCCACTGGTTTTAGTGGGGATAAGTCAATTTCATTTTCAAGACTTCAACATGTCATCAACATAACCATTCCAAACACAGATTTTTTTGAGGGGAAAAAATAGAGTAGTGAAGACAAGAGATATAAATAAAAAGAAAGTACAAGATAAACTATGCATAAAGCACAATGTACTTAACAATGAAATATAGCAAGATGGATTTTTCAGTAAATGAATGTGTTAGCTCATGCTTGACAGCATCTGTGCAAGCAAAGTCCTGCTGTATGCAAATTGGATGCCTAACAACTTGTGTGGCTAGGCAAATAAGCCATATGTATGCTTACCATGTGAATTTGTAATTAATTCATGCTCCTGGGTAAAACTGAGCCCTTCATGAAATCCAGCACCTGTATAAGCCTCCTCTTCATCCTGAAAAATCATAACAGTAGAACCAGAGGTCTGAAACTCTGAATGTAATTTATATTAAATGAAATCTAACATACAATTTTATTCAAGAAATTAGCTAACAAGTAGCAATCATTGACCAGTATTTAAAAACTGGAGGGAGGCAAATGTAGCTGTAATCATATGTAAAAGGGATGAAGAGTGTGGAGGAATCTAGAGAATGACAGTTCTTACATCTGTGCCAGGCAGATTAGCCCAGACTGTGGTACAGGATAATGTTAGTGGGCATCTGGACAAAACCAGGCAAGTGACAAAGATTCATCCCAGCTCCTGAGAGGGAAGTTGGGCCTAACAAGCCTCTCGGGGCATTTTGGTGAGATCAGTTAACATGTGATGCCAGTGACACTGTGTCTTTGGTTTTCATACGGTCTTCTCATAGAGATTTTTTGGAAACTAAGTAACCAGGGGACAAGAGGTAGGGTCCTCACCAACCCAAATAGTTGGTTAAATGATGGAAAATGACAAATGGAAGTAAATGGTAGTTTTCTTCAGTGGACAAAAGTCATCAATGGAGCTGTGCAGGTAATCTATGCCAAGTCTGGGTTCTTTGATGTGTTCACAAATGATCTGGAGAGGGAAGGGAGCCTTGAGTTAGCATTTGTTGGCAGTGCTGAGTTGTTCAGGATATTAAAATGAAGGCAGACTGTTAGGAATTGCAAGAGGGTCTAATGAAAGTGCCTGGCAAGTGAAAAGCAAATCAAATTCTTGCAGATAAATTATCTAGATTGTGAATCAAAGTGCTTATGTCACTGTGTGAGGTGGTGCATACGGAGTGGAGGATGACCCCCAATTTGTGTGTGTTATGTGATGGGCTCTGAGCAGACAGGTCCATGGAAAGAGCACCTCCGTCCACAGAGACAATCAAAGGCCGATTAAATACTGAGACTTACTGGGAAATAAAGAGAGCATGAAACAGGAACCCCAGTGCTGCTGCCAGAGATGGGGGTCCCAGCTCACCTCTGTGCAGCTCTGGGTCACTCTCTGCAAACAGCACAGCCAAAGGTTATGCAAGGAATGACTGAGTTGGTTACAACTGTTAAGCCTCAAAAAGGTAGCATTTAAGAGGATGTAAGAAAGATTTAGAAAGTTGTGAGTGTCATGGGTGAGATGGCTAGGAATCAACAGCTCACTGTCTACTGCTGCACGCCCTAGGGCCATGCAACCACTGTTGAGTGGAGCCAGCATGACAAAGGCAAGAGTGATCACTTCTCTTTGTCTTCTCTTAACTCACATGCAAATATATTGGCTGTCGAGACTCAGTTGTTCAAGAGGACTCTTGACAGTGTTGCCTATCTTGGTTAAAATACAGCTGTACGGTCTAGCTTTGGGCTTGCCTGTGGCAGCGGGGCAGAGTTCCAGGGCTGCCCCACTTCCATCCTGCCTGCAGAGTGAAAACAGGAGTGCTTTTTATTAACAGCCTGCTGAAATGTCTGCCCGGTGGCAAATAAAGGACCAGACTCAAAAGTGAGTTGCTCAGACACCATTAGATCCTGTCACAGTGGTGCCAAAAGAAAAAAAAATGGGAAGAGGGAATGTGTTTTTCCCCGCCAACTGAGCTATCTCCAACAACCAGTAAAATGTTTTAATCATGTAATTATTGCAATCTTTTTACCACAGAGAAGATTTAAGTACAGTTTGCAAGGCAAAGCTTTTTTTTTTTCTCTTCACAAGTATGAATCTCACAATAACTCCAAGTCTTCTTAGTGTGGAATGCTAAACAAGTGCTCTTACTGTAGTGATTTTACTCTTAAGTAAGAGGTGTGCCATATACTTTGAGTTTTCCCATTTTGGGGGGAAGAGAGCCACATAGATTTTGGCACCTTCCCGTTTAAGCTAGTTAAGCAAAAGTGAGGGAGGTACATCTCAGGTGTCTGATCTGCAGGTTCATTATTGTGGTGGCTGCTGAGCTTGAACATGGTCGTGGAATGACAGCTTTCCTGTTTAGAGCAGGAATGTTATCTGGAGGGCTACACCTTCAGGACCCTCATGCCCACGTGCATCATCCATGATGAGCAGAAGCCTCTGCAAGGGGCAGAGGATCGGCTGAGCTGTGCACACAGCCTGGCTCGTGTGGCCGAGGGTAGATGGCAGCTTGGGCTGGCGATGTAGCAGCTGAACTGCCGGCAGCAGCCTCCCACCAAGGCTGCCGGCAACATTTCAGAGCTCAGCGCTGTGAGCATCGCCCCCCTGCTGATTTTGGAGGTGGGAGGAAGCAGCTCTGTGCCTCTCTCCTGGCTGCTATAGCCCTGCTGACTGCTTTCCTGCAGAGGATGCTCATGCCAGTGCTGCCACTCTCCTAGGGCGTTGGACAGATTTGCTTTTTGTTCTCTTTTTTTCCCCCATGCATAAATCTTGTCGGCCTCAACCTAATTGCATCTTTTTCCGACAGACTGTCTCAGGAGCAATGCAAATGAGCTTTGAAATGTGGAGATCTGGTTTATATTTGTCAGTTAATTGCCTGAGTGGCACAGACATCTAGAGCTGGCACCTGCCTCCTTGTGTTAAGATCCATCTTTGATTTCAGATGCGATGCTGCATGTAGAAGCTGAGCTCCTGATAGAGGAGCTCTTTGGACAGTATCTTGCTCTAGGTGACAGTGATCTGAATTCCTTGGACTGGGTCTGTTTTATGCTGCAAACACTGATCACAGAGGCTGTGCCCAGTGCAAGGCAGCATGGATCTGCTCACGTCTAGATGAGCTGACCCCATCTTCACCCAGTGAAGCCCCAGACTTCTTGCCCATCTGTTTGTCCCTGTTGTGTGACCATATGCATTCCTAGTGCACGTGCATGAGCTCACTTCTCCCTGAGATTTGACTCTGGGGTGCTTATGGGCACAAACAGGGCAGGGAGAGGCAGCACTTTCCTTAGTATATTGTCTGACTGCACACAGATGCTGGAAAAATAGGACATTTTGTTCTTTTTTGACATCTTTATTTTTAAAAAATTCCCTCACACTTAAACATTAGGTCTTGAAATTCAGCCTGTATTTCTTTTGCACTTCATTTCATCCCCTTGTCCAAATTTCTTCATTCAAATCCATGTCAGCTTTACCCAAACTCCCAGCAGCACACAGATGAAGTTAGTCAAGTACAGAGCTAGTTCTCATACCAAATGTCTGATATCAACCCTGTTTTCTTTCCCACACACTTCTGCTGTCTTTTTTTTTTTTTTTTTTTTTTTGGTGCTCTCTCTCTCTCCAAGATGGCAATCAGCTAAACAACAACACATTTTCTGAGAAACCCAGCCTACTGGGCTGTTTAAGAACTGACTTCCCTTCAGATAAGCTTTACTGCTCCTGCTACCTCTCTGCCAGGGACTCCTACAGCAACACGTCAAATTAACTGAGTGCCCTACAAAATGCCCCACTACAAGCAACACATACTTGAAACTACACCATGGCCCTAGTCATAGCCCTGACATTTGCTAGCTCATCCCAACACAGAATACAGCAGAGACACATTGGAAAGGTTTGATGTCTCCCACTGACACAAATGTCATGATATCTCCATGCTTCATGACAGGTGCATTAGAAATTCATAGACCAATTTATCTGTGCTACAGCAGGAATCTGAGTTGGACGACTTCAAGGCTGGAAGCATCTGCCAGCATAGGTCTGCACAGCATAAGCTTCACTGGCTCTCTGGGTAAATTATCCAAACATTGAAGAAACTGTGAGGATGCACCAATTCAAAGCATCTCTGAGGCTTTGTCCCAGGTGGTTCATCATCTTTTCCGTGGAAGCAACAGACATGGGTTGTTAGGACTGAGCAGAAAGATCAGGCAGTCAAATGCATGTACATGTGTGGGATCAAGAGCTTAAATCTCCATGAAACCTGGGAGGAGGCATAAAACTGGCATTTTGCATTTGTTGCTAGGGAGCTGGGACCATAAGCCAGGAACCACAGCAGTTTGTGTGAGGAGCAAGCACAAGAAGTGATGTGCTTTCACAAAGGATTTGCGTTCCTTTAAAATCTATTGAAGACTGTGAAATGCAAAGACAAGCCTTATTTGGAGAAATTAAACCACAAATGCACATAGAGGAGGCGAAAGTGTTTTCAGGGGAATGTCACCACATTTGCCCCATTCTCATATTCCTGGTTGGCCACGTAAATCCCTATTCTTGTTTTGCAGGTGGGGAAATGTAGCCAGACAGTGTTAAGGCTGGAAACCACCCTACAGCTGGATATGAAGCTGTGTGGGTCAGCCAGTTGTTGGGAATGGTTTGCACTTTCACACGGAAGAAACAGAGCATTACCAACTTCTGTGCTGCAGGCTGGTATCTGCTCTACTCCCAGGAGCAGTAGGAGCAGTACACTGATCTTTGCTCTTGACAGGCAGCTCTGTCTATCCCTATTAAGACAAACTTGTCCCAGCTGTATCTGCACCAGAATGAGCTGAATAACACCAGGGACGAATGTGGGTCTTGCAGATTTTCACACTGTTGCCTTTGGCAGCACTGCAGTATGCAAACACGGCTGAGGCTCAGTATTGGCAGTTCTTCATACTTTATTTCTTGCAGAGCATAAATGCATGTGGTGGGAGCCTTTATTTTGCCTATATTCCAGCTCATATTTTCATGCAGCATGTAATTAACAAAATGCTCCAATTAATCAGTAAGCGGAATTTTTAAAATCTTCTGATTCTGCGCTTCCACTGCTTGCTAGCTAACAAACCAATACATGCTGCCTCAGGGTATTTACCATAGAATAACAACCAGATGGGTTATTTTGCTTCAAGCTGTTAACCTGAGCTGATTACTAAAACCCTGGAAAAAGCTTATTCACTTTAGTCCTTTATTGATGTCAGAAAGTCCTACAGAATATATTTCTCACATTCCTCCTGATCACTTTTCCAGAAGTACAAGGTTGATCAGCATCCCTTGATAAGCAAACAATTTATAAACATTTATTCATATATATTTAAAGTGTTTGCTAATCTGTGTTTTCTATTTTCAGTGCCTAAATAGAGACTTTTGGGGGCTCATTTCCCTTGAGGCTGATCATTTGCAGTGCTCATTATTGAGATGTGACATCCCACTTTGCATCCTATTTCTGTCCATGCTAAGAATCAAACTTGAGGCTGGAGATTATGCCTTGGGATAGACATTGAAACTTCAGCATTGTGGAGCTGGGGATGGTGACATCTAAGGTTCTTTTTGGATCAGTTCCCAGGAAACGACCCACATAAATTTGTGTTGGTCCGCCTTGTAACATGAAACAACTACTCCCTTTGCATTTCCTGCTACATTGCTGTCTGTTGTGTTAGTTACCCAAAGCACATTCAAAAAAACCTCCAAGTCTGCCTTTGACTCTTATAATCCTCATGTCTGTTTTATTTGTTGCAACAGAGGAGTGGCTATAATAAACATCAAACAAGGAAATGAGGAAATCTTCATTATGGAGTGCTTTTACTAGTATCTTGTACTAATAAACACAGTTGTCTGTTTGGAAAGATGCCTCCAATATGTTGATTTATTTTATATTAGCAGTCCTGTGAATGCTGGCTTCTCTGCTTTTGTAAGACAAGCAGTGGAAAGAGGGCTGCCTCACAGGAGAGTTATGGAAAATTAGCTTGGCCTTTTCTGTAAATACTGTTTTATGCCCATCAGCTGGAAGATTATTTCTGAGCAATTGAGAGGGCTCATTGTCCCAGCCTTTCTGTTTGCTTCTGTCAGGCCAAATTCAGTTCCTGCTTGAATTGGTTGCATTGTTCTTGCTGACTTCAGTAACACAAGAGCATGGCCAAAAGCCTTCAGCTGAGGAGTTGTGATGGGTCACTGACATGGTCACTGTGGACAAAATGTGTCCATAAAAGCAGGCTTCCTGCAGCAGTGCCCAGGCAAGCTCCAGGGAAGGTCCACAGCCTGCTCCTCTTCTGGTAGGAGGGGAAAACCCAGCCAGCTGCAGTTGTATTCTCCATACGGTTACACTTGAACCCAAGGGTTTGCTCACCCGCACACGAAAACCTGAATGTTTTCAATTGTACTGATTGTTTTTTAAATCTAATCAGATTTCACTCTTGAAATGAGATAATGAGGCAGCTCTGGAAACCACTGGATGTAAGGAACAGGGCAGGGCTGCTTGCTGAGTGCTGCTGTGCACCACTGAGTGCCTGTCCCCTTCATCAGGCAGCTCCGAGACCCCCTTCCTCTTACAAGTGCTTCAGTTACAGCACTGTTCAAAGCTTTCTCTTCCTCACAGCTCTTGGCCATCTTCCTTGGCCTACTTTTGAAGTACTTTTGTACCTCATCACTTTAGAGCATGTGTGTGCTGGTGCTGTGGGATGTAAGTAGCAGCATCCCAGGAAAGGCAATTGCCCAGTGAGGACAGAGACTGCTCGAGATGATCCTCTCAAGCCGCAGTAGCTCACACCAAGAAGGACCGTGCACTTTTGCTGTCTCTTGCAGCAATGAAGAAAAATGCTGGTTTTCCATAAGACCTAGCCCTAGATGTTAGGTCATCACTTTATCATGTTTATCACAGTTCACAGCTGCAGAGAAAAACAAAGATACAGTGTCTCTTGAACTTCAGACACCAGTTGGTAAGGAAGAGATCCAACAAATACGGTCACATGAACAAATAAAAGGACAAGTGTTTGTCTGGGAGATCCTTGCTTCCCTGGCTGAGGATTCTCTTGATTTGCACTACTGCGTGCCTTGAGCACAGAGGGCATGGGGAGGAGGGGTTTGTTCTGCAGCTGCAGCAGTTTATGCAGGCTTCTTCTTGGTGATGCCTCTAATTGGGCTGCTCCAAGGATGCCATCACAGATTCTCTCAGAGACTCTCAGTGAGAACTGAGACTGTCTTGGTGAGCCCTGAGCCTGTTAGTGAGCACTCACACTTCGGTGGGAAGCCCAGCTGGATGTAGAGTGCCCTGTCTCTTGCATTCACCCATCGAGTCTCCCTTACAAAGCAGGAATAAGAAGCATTATTTCCTGTCCCTGTAAGTTCTTCTCGTACTTGGATCTGAAAAAAGTTATTTTTACCTGGAACTGGAGATTTAGCTTAGAGGATTGGCCACGTCTGTTCAGGCCATTACCCTCTGTGTGCTACATACTCAGAACAGCAGACCAGGGATGGGACTCACGGTTATAGCCCCCCAAAAATATTTTTTCATTACCCTGAACTTTTGTTCAAAAAAATGTACGGAGCACAGATTTCCCTGCACAATATACCTGATTTCAGTTTTTCCTTCTGAAGTTTGTGTAAGGATTCCTCTGGTGCCACCAACACTGCAGACCCACTCTAGCACCCCAGTCCTCAGCCACAAGGTTCTGCAATCCCTAATGCCCAGTGGTAGAAAACAAATCACAACCTTTCTATGCTTTGCTCATATTCAAATATTTATATTATTTATTTGTTCTACCATGAAAAATTTTCAGGAAGTTTACAAGCCCAGTCTTAAGCATTTGCAACACTTTTTTCAGATTTATTTTACACGTGTGAATGCAGCAGAAGCATTTAGGCCCAGAGAGGGACTGAAGATCCTGAGGATCCAACGGAGCATCCATACCACAGCAGTGCCAGACTGCAAAACGCCTCTTGTTGCGTGTACAATGCAAAGACCTTGGGAAGGACAATATCAGCCTGGAAGATCACATGGTTTAGGTTGGGTAGCTACAGTACAGCAGGTCAAAAAGGGCAGCAAGGAGGGAAAGTAACACACTGCTTTCAGGTGCTCACTGGCAGTACCAGGGATACACCTACATGGCCTACTGTCCTTGTGGTATCACAGCCCAGGAGAGCTCAGAGCCCCAGGTTCGTCATGATGTCCACTTCCCCACCAAAGCTCCCCGCTATTCTGCCCAGGTTTCCTGGGGAAACAAGTTGCAATTAGAGCAAAAAGAGCTCCCTTGCCCCTCTCCAAGGGGGATTCAGTGGCAACTGCTGCACCCCTTCCCCAGATAGGTGCTGCAGCAATATGGGGGTGTTGGGTAGAGGGGCTTTGGAAACAGGATTTCCTCACTTTGCAGGAGCAAGGGAGACAGTGTGAAATTTAGGTGCTTGCATACAGCCTGCTGGCTGTTTTGGAGCTGATTCCATTGAACCTTGGCCTGTGCTGCCATTCCCTCCAGGCTGTGATGTTAACTGTGTGCTGACTCCTGGTTTTGTAATACAAAACTGCTCCACCTTAGGCCTTGCTTCTGCTAATCTCACAATTAATTTCAGCAACCACAGTTAACCCTAGTTTTAACTTTATTGCAGCCTGAAGGACTTCTGAGATAGGAAACACAGGGCAGTGGGCAGGTTTGTTTAAAGGCATGTTTAAATATAATTTTTCATACCTGGACAATCCCAGAAAGACATACAGCAGTGATAACCTCAGGTGCCAAACATTCTGCTCCACTGATGAAAGCTCCTGGTACATCTGAGTGCCACACACACTACTCTCCTCCCCTGACAACTGGTCTATAGAGAAATAAGGGAAAGAATGAGCACAGCCATATCCTCAGCCATTTAAGCTGTCCTTATTGACTATTGTGCCCTTGTATTTCTGTGCATTACACAGCAGGTGATGCTTCTGTTTTGAATAGTATCACTGAGGGAAGGGATGGGACATTTTGTATAGATCCAGCAACAAGAGAAAGCACTGTGTAAGGATTTATACCATTATTTAATAAGGAATTCAACCTAGTGTATTTAAGCTTATATGCTTGTACAGCTTTTTTTACTCTCAGTTACAAGCAGGAGTGTAAAGTACATCTCCCTTGGGATGGTTGTCTGTGCATCACTATGATTACTGCTGTAAGGAGTGACTACATTAAATGCTCAAGTTAGAGACAGATTTTACAAAGCTGGGCTATGAGGTATGAGGAGTTACTTGAAATAAACAACCCAAGTACATCTGTTTCCCTCTAAATGTTATCTTAAACTTTTGTGTTGGGTTTTCTGGCAGAGAAATCAAACTCCAGGCAGACTTTGAACACCCAGATATTATTTTCTTCTTTGTTTGCTGATCATGACCTTTCTTATGGCAGCCTCAAGGAGCTGGAGGAGCTGGATTTTCCTCCATTATACTGAAATAACTCTTTTGATTGCTGCAAGGTGAATGCTGACTTCTCTGTTACCTTACCTGCTTGCACGGAGGCAGTGATCTGCCCAAATGGTCTGTCTGCCACTTCCAGTAACGTGGTCATGAACACAGTGTTCCTGGCCCTGCAATTCACCATCATGCAAACATCTGGAACAAATTGAAACCAAGCAGGAGACAGTATTGTTACCATATGTATTCCTTATCTTGATTTATTCTCATTGAGCAAGTTTTTTAAGAGTTTTTAAGAACTCAAGTGCTATCAAGGATTCTGGACACTTCCAGAAAAAACAAAGACTACAGGTAGGAAGTTATATTTTAAAACAACATGTTTCAAACGCTGTTTGTTTTCCCCACAGGCATTCAAACATGATATATTTTTTCCTGTATTTTTATCCCCACTGTGAAAGCCAGGATAAAGTGCTACAGGCAAAACTGAAAAGGAATAGAAAGAGTATACAGGCAAAGTTATCTAAAAGCTTTTTTATTTTGCAGACCGCTTCTTTTAGGACTGAGAGATAATGAAGGCTTGTGGGAAAAAATTGTTTAGTGATATACTGCCTGATGTGCCCCATGTCCAAAAATTAACATAACTTGAGTGCAAATTCAAATATATTGAGTGCAAATGCAAATTTAGAGATACTCAGTGGAGATGAGTTGAATACCTTTAAGATCTCTTACATAGGCCTAGATCTATGGGTCTGACCAAGAAAATATCCTCGAAGAAGAAGAGCACCAGGTTACATGAAAGACACTTCCACCAAAGAGGGAGGTGGCACACAATTCCAGAGTCCATATCCAACTGGAAAAATGGGAAAATCTCTATGTCTTTCTGCTGAACAAACATCATGACTCTACTGATCTTGGAGACAAGTACCAATTTTGAATTCATAGGATTTCACTTTATTATTGACCCATTCAACAACTTCAGAGGCATCAAGCCTGACCCACCCTAGTTTTAAGGAGAGCAGGGCTAGCAGAAAACCTCCATGAGGTGGTAATTTGGGTGCAAGTTTCCTCTGGTTGTGGCTCTCTGTGCCATCAGATGCTTGTTCATGAAGCCTCTTTTAACTCCCACTGCCAATGCACATCAACAGGGGCAACTCCTGGAGCTTGGCATGGGGACAGTGATACATACAAACAGTGTCTGCAGTCCCTAGGGAAGAGTTTAGACGATTCAAATCCTGTTTCGTTTGAGATAACCCTGAGTTTTGGAGCTGATGGAGCCAGGAGCCATGACCTCAGCTTTCCTCTGCCCTTCACCCTTCATCACCTCTAGGCATTACAGTGCACTGGCTACCAAAGGATTTCACTGAGGACTACTCACTGCTCTGCCTGCAATGAGCAGGCTATGGTTTAACAAGAGGTGGCTGGAGGTTGTCCTATCATTCTAAGTTTAGGACTGAAATGACTTGAAATGTTACTGAAAAATACGTGCAGGGCTCTTGGGGATCTGCAGCTCACAGGCTGTCTCCTAAACTTCTTCAGACCTGTTTGACCTTGAGCAGATCCCACTGGCACTTGGTCCATGGGGCCAGCATTGACACTTTGCCCAGCTGTAGGACTCAATGTTCCCAACAGGGAGGAGGCCTAGTCTTGCTGCAGGTACACACTAAGGATGCTGCTGTGCAAGCCTGCAGCATTGAGGATAGATGGGAAGCTCTGTGAGGAGCGGCTGAGGTCACTTGATCTGCTCAGCCTGGAGAAGAGGAGACTGAGGGGAAACCTCATTGCAGTTACACCTTCCTTGTGAGGGGAGGAGGAGGGGCAGGCATTGATCTCTTCTATCTGGTGACCAGTGACAGAACCCAAAGGAATGGCCTGAAGTTGTGTCAGGGGAGGTTTAGGTTGGATATTAGGAAAAAGTTCTTCACCCAAAGGGTGGTTGGGTGCTGGAACAGGCTCCCCAGGGAAGTGGTCACAGCACCAAGCCTGACAGAGTTCAAGAATTATTGGGACAGTACTCTTGGGCACAGGGTGTGACTCTTGGGGATGTCCTGTGCAGGGTCTGGAGCTGGACTCAATGTTCCTTGAGGGTCCCTTCCAACTCAGATTGTCTGCAGCTGCGACCTGTGCCCACAATCCTTTAGTCCGTCCCAGCTAGCTCCGGCACAGGTGCGGCCGTAGGATGGGCCCGTCCCAGCCCAAGGAGTGGAGGGTTTGGCAACGGGTAAAGGCTATAGAGGTAGCCTTTAGCAAGGCGTATCCACGAGTCTCGGAAATAAAGGGGTTGAAGGAAGAAACCAGCCAAGTGAGTGGTTTAAAGGTTGCTTTTAATCCTAAACCTCTCTCGGTCGACTGAGCCCCCAAATGTGGGGAATAACAACTTTTAAAGGGGGGTGGAAACATAAGGCGGGGAAAAACAACAACCAATCAGGGATTAGACTGGGAGGAGAAAAAGGAGGAACTTAATTAATATATGACCAATGAGAGAGACATATTACTGACATTTATAACAGCAAACTAGGCATCGAGAAACATAGAACATTCTAGTCACAAAGGAAGGGTCCGGGGATGATGGACAGGGATATGGGGACTGACAGGGTTGACTGACAAGGAATTTACTGGAAAAATAGGAGGGATTCCCCTGACTGATAGGTGTAGGGGCAGTGAACAACTCCATATATGGAAAACATTTAAGAACTTAAGGTAATTATTACAGCAAATGGTCCAAAACTATAAAAACACACCACCACAATTGTCCTGTGATTTTATTCTGTTACTCTGTGATTATGAAAAGCCCCTTTGAGTCCTGGAACAGGATGCTTCAGCCCTGCTTCCAGGTCTTCCCATAGCACTTTTCAGGGAAATACTTTTGACCTAATGAGTAAGGCAGTGGTTTGGATGGGAGCTTTCATACTGCCTGGCAGTGCTGCTTGCTCAGACCCCTCTGCACAGGTTCCATGGGGGAACTCATCCCTGTGCCAGACCCTCCAAGTGAAGGCAGCAGCGCTTCCAGAGGTTGTCTGCCTGCAGGTCATACCATAAGGTGATTTACCATGCCAATTTTAGGCTGTTCTAAACAGGTACATAGATCAAAGCAGGACACCGCCAGTTTTCATTGTCATCCTGCAAATCTGATCTCAGTGGCACACTACCACTGACTTCAACATAAATATCATTGGGTCCACTATAATTAGAAATTATGTCCGTTTCAGAAACAGTCAGAAATGCTTCCTTCCATCCTCTGCCAACCTTTGTCTCCTATTTTTAAGCTCTTTTTCCATACCAGTCAGTTTTATCTTCCCTTTAATGTCTTTGTACAAAAGCCATTAATCTACTGTATGGAAAACTGTCAAATGCTTCTGGAAATCAAAATATTCTGCTACCCACTAAATTGCCCTTATCTATCATGGCAGTGGTATCTTCAAAGGATTCCTGAAGAGTAGTTAAGCATGACACGATCCTCCTGTGCCTCAGTCTGTTCTGGCTTCCTCTAATCCAGCTGGGGTTTGGTCACCCTTCTCTTACTATATCCCTTGAAATCGTTCCCAAGCATTTTCCCCAGAACAAATGTCCAACTCACTGGCCCATATTGCTTCCTAGATTGTCTTATTAGTCTATTTCATTTTATTTTCTTAAACAAGAGTCATCTTTGCCAATTCCCAGCTCTCACATAACATTTCCCCTCCTTGGACTTTTTACAAATATGACTGCTTGCTTCCCTGATTCCTGTGCACACTCCCTCAGACATGATGGGGTCTACGATGTGGGATCCATAGTGGATTTCTGCCACTTGGTAAGTCCTGGGTGCACTTCTGGACAGAGATTTCTCTTTTACAGCTGGAAATCTAATCTTGGACCTGAGCAGGCTCTTCTCTCCAAAAGTGCTTAAAGTTTTCATTTTCCTGACATCCATTACCTATTCCGTTAATAATTTTGTGCAACAGTTAAAAAACACTTCGTTTTTAAAAAAGAGAATATGTCTTAGGAAACTAAAGCCAACTTAAACCAGCTGCTTTGAACATAGTTTCAATACTTCTGCTTCCAACCAGAGGATTGTGTCAGGAACAGGGAGCAGGAATTGTCCTATCCCCAAGTAATGGGCTGCTGCAGGGAGGTGGAGACAATAGGTAATTCTGCATCAGCAGAGACATTTCTGCAAGAGATCATGCAGGTTCCTGGGTGCCCCAGGTCAGACTTTGACACAGTCACAGTGTTTAAATACCATGTCAGAAAGTCCATTTGGGCATACTGAGAGGGGAAAGGCATGGGCAGAGAACACTGACTCCGTCTGTGCTCCTTAAAAGTGGGTTTTTTCCTAGATTACTAGCTCCAGGCTCCAAATACTGTTCAGTCCTGACTAGATTCAGGTGTGATCTCCTCCTCCCACACACACATATTGCTAACATCTGTTAATATTCTTCTGGTTCAGTTTCTCAGCCCAGGAAGTACTAACCTTGACACACATATTTAATTTCAAGTGCAGCAAGACCGTTGATGGTAAAGCACTTACTGAGCCTGCTTGGATGAATACATAAGTTAATAGCTTTCTGTTGGACTCATGTATATGCATGATGTTAATGACAGCTTTTACATGAATTCCTGCAGGGAAACACTGCACACTCTATATTAATATCCCATCTCCATTTGACTCTGCAATTTCACATATTAATTGATTAACAGCAGCCAGGAGGAATGAACAACAAGAACGCCAGGCCAGTTTTGCAAGGCCTGGCCAGCACATAAAGGGCTTAATGGATCTCTGTCTGCAGTGGACCCAGCCTTGACCTTACTGAAAGTAATGGCAGTATTGTGCTTGTTTCATCTGCAATTAATAGAGGTTCAATAGTTATACCTCAGGAGAGGAGATCCAAACAATGTGAATACCATGATGGCTCTGCTTCATAACTAAAAATACTAATTTCTACACCCAGAATTCCTTGGCCAAAGCCCATTCAGAAGTATGAAACTACCAACTGATAGTCATGAATAAAAAAAATTAAAAAAAAAAAAAAGTTAAGCTAAAAGAAAGATAGGAACTTCGTTCTTTTTAAAACTAGCCTGACCTCTCCCCATCCCCTCAGCACACTGCTTTTGAAATCAAAAATCACTTCTTGGCACTTAGACTGATCTATGAGCAGTTTTAGAACATTATAGTTTATATACATGTAGTGGTGTACATGTATGCATATTCTGCAGAAGTTCCCGTGTAGGGTCATTTTTACAGCTGTGAGAAATCTGTCCTCTTCAGTGCTCCTTTCTCTAATAAGATTTGGGCAGTGCAATTTTCCTGGTTAAAATGAGTCATCGGGACTCTGCAGGTATATCCAGGGAGGCCCCAGGTCTTGCTATCTCAGGGAACAAGAAGGCCACAAGGATCACTGGTGTCCTGACACTCCCTCATTGCCTGTTTTCCTAACGCCACACCCTGATGGAACTCCCAGATCTTTTCAGTAATCCCTGAGGATTGTCTTACATAGAAGGAGTCTCCTTCTGGCTTGTTAGGATGAATTATAACCACTTTCTCCACCAAAATGTAAGGACAAACTCTTCCGTGTCAGTGAATGAGGTGCAGAGCTTCCATGGGGCTGCAGGCCACTCACTCAGGTGTTGCTGAAGGCACTTTCCTCCATCTGAGCAAGTCAGAGTATCTTTCCTCTCCACTGGCAACTCGAGGGTCATCAACAGCAGGAAAAGAAGTGTCTTCTCCTACCTTTGTTTGGCGTGCCTTTAGTGACTGTTCACTAGCAAACTAAAATAAAGATGTTGAAAGGTTTTTAACTGAGTCAACTTCCCACTTCCCTGCAGTCAAAACCACTTCACAATTCAGATGCTTCTACCAGCACTGCACAAACAAAGATTGTTTTCTAGGAGAAAGGTTATATATATAAGGATTGTGTTATAAATCATCTTTTTCATCACATGTCTAATAAGCATGAACAAATATCAGGCAGAAAAGTTCTTAGAACCTTAAAGTGGTCTGTAGACTGTTACTGGGTTATTCACAGCTTGGGATTGGGGTTTCCAATGAGATGCACTCTTTGTTTCATCTCTTCATTTCCAGACAAAAGGCATACCAGAAGATTTAAAGTATTAGCTTTTGAGGTTGGTGAGTTGCTAGCGAACACATAAGCCAACTCTTTCTTGAATAGATAAACCCATCTAAATGGTCTAGACATTTCTCCAGCTTTTTCAATTGGTTAATTTACTTCTTGCTCCCAAAATCTGCATTTAGTGTTGGGTAGGTTTCATTTGGCATAGCTCTTTTCACACGGTTTTCAGTGAACCGCAGGCTGAGGTCAAACACTGGGCTATCAGTGGGCAGGGAGTAAGGTTGTTCTGCTACACCTTTCCTCTTTGACCTGGTTAAATCAGGTTGAAACAGCCTGTCTATGCTTGCAATATCATGTGGACTGAGATAGGATGAGGATTTAACACGCAGTAGCATTCCTGAAGAACCTCATCGTGACTGTCCTGGTGGCAGAGGAAGAGCCTGTGTCTGGCACAAGCTGAGGAGATGGCTGGAAGACACACATGAATTAAATCAGGAACACATCTAAGTTCCTCTGCTTCTTCAGTCCCCGTGGCCAAAAAATACAATAATGATCCCTTAGCCCTTTTTCTCCTATTCATTGTGTGTCTTGTCTGTATACTCTGCAAATTCTTCTGGGGCAGTAACTGGCCTTGCAAGGCAGCTTTGAACTCCAGAGATATGTTGGTCCCTAGGGCCAGAGGGACAGTGCTCAACTTCAAGCTACCGCTTTTTGATACTGTTTTAACTTTGGTTTGATAATTTAATTTTGTTAAGGAAATGCTACATGTTATGTACTGCTAGCTGCTCTGTGATCCCCTCTGTGACAGGGCAGAAGTGCTCATCACACACAGCAGTCCATGGGACTTCCAGACCTGCCTGTACCCAACTCCAGCGCAGGTTACACCCCGATTTTGCCAAGCCAATCCCTTCATGCACACCTCCAGCATCTGAAAGGCCGAGCTGAAAGATTTCTTCCATCAATCAGTTTCCTGATACTAGTTCTCTTGAATCACCTTCTCTGATGAGCCGACACAGCTGTGCTCAAAGCCTCTCCGTATTTGCAGTGGCTGAGAGCTTAGTAGCTGCAAGCCAGTCCACAATCCTTGGCTGAGTTATCACCTCAGTAGCTGCCCAGTGACCTTCAGGCTTTTTAGGTTACATGTGGAGTATACACGTGCAATTTCCCTGGCACCAAGGCAGGGGATGTGAGCACTGCCTGCACTGGGGTTTTACAGGGATGGGAAGGGCTGTGCCTAGGTCCCAGCAGGGTTGGCTCATTTCACACCTTCTCTGAATCCTCCCGTTTGTTTAAGCAGAGCAAAGGAGGAAATGGAGGCTCTTTTTGCCAAAGTAACCAAAGACAGAGGGAAACAAGGAAAGGAAGCCCAAAATGCTGATTTAAAAGCCTGTTTCCAGGCTCTGCTGTAAGGTGATATCAAGTGACAGAGAACACATCTTACCACTTCCTTTATCATGGAAGATGACAGGAAGGATGAGGCCATTTTGCTTTGAGGATGAGCTAAGTTGAGCCCTTAAAATGAAACAAAGACAATTTGTAGACCCCTGATAAAAACCCTGCGTGTGGCAAAGTTTCCACTGCTGTCCAATGGCTTTGTTATAATCTTATCACCTGCTGCTGACTTATCCAAACAGCTGTCTCCTACCTACTTATCTCTGTAGAGGAGTGGGAAAAATCACAGTATATAACAAAGAGTTGTGGACCACACATGCACACATTCAGAAAGTCCCATGCACACAGGACTCTGAATTTTGAGGAGCAGGAAGTCTTCCATTATGAAATGCAGGGTTTACCTTCATCTTGTGCCTGTTCCTGCTGCTATCAGTTATAGCACAAATGGGTGTTTACTCTCCACCAAGATTTTACCCAGGGGAAAGTATAACTCTTATAGCTTCTCATGGCATAGTTCTCACTCTTACAGCTCCCTGGGAGCAATTTTCTCCATAGCAAACTCTTCCCAGTGGAAGCATGTTTGAAACAGTGCTCTCTATCCTTCTGATTAAGTGGACCTCACCTGAATGTCAATGACACAGCTCTGGTTCCTTCATTCGTAGAAGGAAATTAAATATTTGCGTCCACCTGGAAAACTTTGTCTGGAAAATAGTGAATTAAGGTAGCAGCTCCTAGCCATGCTGCTGTGCTGAAACATGGATGCTTTGAGATGAAAGTTGCATCCAGTAAGTCATCTGCTGTGCCTTGCTTGACATACATACTGATGTCTTACATGCAGAACTTGGCCAAGAATAAGGTGTGCACAGGATGCATGAAAGGCAGGAAGCCTATTTTATATCACTGATGTACAGGTTACCTAGGGAGATAGCGAAGTCTCTATACTTGGAAATATTCAAAAGCCTTTTGGACACGGTTCTGGGCAACCTGCTGTAGAACGGAACCCTGCTTGAACAGAGGCATTGGACAATATGACTTGCTAAGGTTTCTTCCAACCTTAACCCTGCTGGGATCGATTCTGTGACACCACTGGCATTGTGGCAGCCCTTGCAAAATTTCCTCAGAGACAGAATGGCTTCATCTGTACTCCAGCAAATCTCCAATGCTTCAATGGCTTGCATATTTTTGATACCATGTATAGTCCCCTCGAGTTGGCATTGCAGCTGTAGGTCCTAGGTGAGTGCTGAATGCAGATATGGCAAGCTGTGGCCCACAGAGAGCTGGGTCAGGTGCCAACAGCAGCGATACTGTGCCAGCAGAGCTCTCTGCTAGCTGCCATCCTGAGCCCACCCCAACTCCACGGCACTCTTAGCAACTTGCAGTTGCTTAACTTGATAAGAAAAGTTTTCCTTTTATCTAGCTGAAATATTCTCCGTCTGATGCTTTTTTCCCAGCTTTTCTTTAACCCTCATCTCCTGACATTAAGAATTCACATTCCCTGTCCTCACTGAGGAACAATACTCTATTTCTGCCATCTATTATCTATCAAGCCAGTCCTGTTTGTCTGCCTGCTCTGACTTCTCTCCCATTTTTACTCTTGGGGTCCCTCTGGCATGGAAGGATTTCAATCCACTGCTCTGACAAAGAGAGAAAAATAATTCTCATATTTGAGACCTCATATTTTAAAGCCGCAAATCAGTTTCCAAACTCAGCTGTAAGTCTATAAGCCCAGTGTGATTTCCCTTAGACCCTCAGGACTTACATGCACTAGGCAGAGGTCAGAGAGGGAGCCCATAGGACTCTCTCATGGGAAGCAAAATTTTCAAGAATGCAGATA
Organism: Dryoscopus gambensis; assembly: GCA_013389985.1. Lineage (NCBI taxonomy): Eukaryota > Metazoa > Chordata > Aves > Passeriformes > Malaconotidae > Dryoscopus > Dryoscopus gambensis. The sequence continues at coordinate 164,675 of WEIT01036912.1, read as the reverse complement.
GGGTCCAGCAAGGTCCCGAGCACCCCAAGATGCTGCTCTTGATCCTGGGGGTCCAGTCCCTCAGCAGCCTACACAAGGTGTATCCATCTCCTTGAGAGCAGAAGTTAGCCCAGAGCATTGGTTTTGCTGCGACAGCTGTACATAGCTCAGAGATTTTCAGCTCATTATTCCCTTTAACTTCCAAGTGGAATTTTGCCCAGGTCAAATAAAAATCACTGCTCAGAATCTGACAGTCACAATATTCCTTCCTGAGAGAGACACTTCACGGTCCTCCCTTTCTTAGCCCTTTCCTCTGAATCATCACAATCAAGTTGTCAGTAAGGAGAACTCTGGGCCTTTTTGGTCCTTTTTCACACAGGTCAGTTGTTTGCACCAGCACAATTTGCTTTATGAGAGACACAGATCTCCACAAAGTGCTGTTTAAGCTTCAGTATTTATTGTGTATCTCTGGTGTTTAAACTGACTGAAATCCCATGCTTTTGTTTTTGCTAGTTTGGGATCTGCTCCAGGGTCAATTTAATCCAAAAGCAAGAGTCATCCTAAATACAGTGAAAACATTGGACCGAATAGCCACAGAAGTTTCTTAGTACGCAACATGTTTATTTGAAATACAAATTGTAAATTGTAACAAGGCTTCTACTAATTTGTACTGTGAATGCCTGAAAAACAAAGCTCAGTGGAGTCAGAGCCTCATTTGGTCATCTGGAGGCACAGATGCCAATTCTTGAGTAGTTTTCTGAAAGAGCCATGGTGTTTCTACTGTTCTCCTGAGAAACTGGCTGTACAGCCCTTTCAGTGTTTGAGGATCTCAGCTTTCTCACTCCTGTGCATTGGGAAGGAAAAGGTTGCAAATGTGAAACCTGAAGGTTCACATAGAAGAGGGCAAATAAACTGGACCTGAAATTTTGTTATCTTAAAATCTCCTTATTATTGGCCCTGACCCACTTGCAATAAGCAACACTGCAAAGCCTTATTCAAAATCTGAACTCAAACCAATCCACTGAAGATATCTGCTGTTTTGGGAGATGCAGCAGGAGAGCCTGACCCCCCTCAGCCAGAAAAGCAATAGTGAACCTGACAAGGAATTCCTTTCTGGTTTCATTTCTGTATTCAGATTTAAGGAAGGAATACAAATGATTTTTGAGCTGTCTGAAAATGAGGACGCTCTTTGAAACCTTTTGCTAGCATGCATTAAGATGTTTTTGAGAAACTTCCATGCCTGTAAAATGAGGTGGATTTTTTTTTAAAAAAAAAGCAGGAGTTTTCAAACAAATCACCACAATTTATTAGGTTTAAGAGTAAGAGATTTGAAGCCTCTCTGAAAATCTGCAAAATATGCTGGAATGGATCTTCCCAACAGGTGTTTTAGCCATGCTGGACAATTCTGTGAAATGAAGATAACTCCTGGCTGTACAAGAGACAGTTTTCAAAAATAATCATTTTTCACTAACTGTTAGTAGGACTATTTCATAAAGTCAGCCTTGCTCTGTTTAAAGGCTTTCATGCTAACACCTTTTTCCTTAACCAAACTCAGCATTTTCCTGACCACCTCCTCTCTAGTGAAGCTCTACAAAAGGGTTGTGATGAAACGCAAATCCTTCTGAAGCCTGCTTGGTTTCGGATTTCAATGTAAGCCTGAAACTCGACCCATGTTCGTCCAAAAGTTCAGTAAGGGTTCGTGAACTTTGCTAGCCCAACTGGATCGATTTATGATTTTGTGTCACTGTTACACAAATCACGTGGCTGCGGCATAAGGCACAGCTCAGCAAGCCTGAGCACCAAGCCAAGCAAATCAGAACCATGGCCTCTCCCCTTCCACCCTCTCCTTTTCCCAAAAAGGGTGGATGCTGACTGTACATCCCCAGCGGCTTTCTGGGCCATCATCAAGTAAAAGAACCAATCTTTAGAAAGCTTTAAGGCATCTAGTTGTGCTGACCTGTCAGGAAAACGGTCCAATCTCACAGGGACTTGGCCAAAATTAAAAAAAAGAACAAAGCAAGAAAACAGATGCTCAGAGTTAAGTATCTTAATTTTTATTTTGTTGACCAAATAGCTGGGCTGATGTCCACACACGGCTGAGTGTACAACAGCTCCTGCTTTTAATCAGAGCCGTTGTTTAGAGGACCAAGTACAAAGAGGAAGAAACCTCATGCTGGTGCTCCTTGTAAGTCTGTCCTTCCGCTGCAGGCAGTGCTGCTGGCCGCCTTCCCATGGAGACTTCCTCAGGCTTAGGCAGCCAGCAACCCTCGGTGACACATGGGGACACACAGTGACAGATGAGGAACTTAGGAAGGTATGAAGGTGCAAGGGCAACTTGGTCCCTTCCCCACCTGCCACCTTCCTGCCTCCCAGCCCTGGTATCAAAGGATCTATTCCAGCCAAGACATGCCAAAGACTGTGTCTGCATGCTCCCAGCTGACATGGAGTGGTTCTCCAGCCCTTATGACACCCTGCAACTTGCTCAGTGTTTCAGGAGTACCTCGTGTGTGTCTGATGGCACTGTGGCGACTGAATGCCATCACTCCCATGCTCTGTCCTTTTGCACATGGATTTGGATTTTCTGATCTGGAAGTTGGCCATGGAAACCGTGTTCCACTCCAGCTGCTTGGGATTGGGTAACCACACGTGCTGTTAGGATGTGGTGACAGTCTGTCATCCCGCCAGGCAGCGCAGAACTGCAGGAGGCAGTGGCACAAGGCCACAGCCCCAGCTGCACCCCAGCTCAGCCACTCTGCTGCTGATTGCACAGCTTTGAATCTAGAAGCGGCACCAGGTGATCCCCACAGTAATGTAAACACAAACAGGTCTGGTTTTCTCTTAGTGGGCAGCCCGTGCCTCTTTCCCAGAACACCTAATGCTATCCTTGCAGTGGGGCGTCCTGGCCAGATGCAGTTGCAAGAGCCTGGTGGGTACAAGGTGCCCTCCTGAGTGTGTGCTTTGTTCTTGTCAGGAGCCTGTCAGCCTCATCCACTGGAGAAGAGGCAGGTGCTGGCCAAGGGGTGGTGGGGAGGCTGCACTGAGGTGCTGAGCTGAAGGAGCCAGTTTCCCACATTGAGAGTGGAGAGCAGAAAGCTCAGTGAAGGCTGGTGTTGCAACAACAGATGTTTCAAGGATAATGAATGTCACAGCACCCAGTAAAACCAGCAGTAAAAATGCTACCAGCTTCAAGGTCTCTCACATTCAGCCTGGGCATAAAAAAATGAGAAGGAGCAGAACTTTCATGCTCCTCCAGAAACGTACAAACTCATATGTAAAGAGTCTGCTGGTCTTGCTGCAGCGCCTTGGCGCTCCCAAGAAGAACCTCTGCAGACTTCTGCGGCATCTGCAGAGACACTGCTGCCTGGTCACACACAAGGACAGAGCAGCTCCTTGCTCACTGGTGCCTCTGAGCAGGAGAGGAACTCCCTGTGTCAGCTCAGCAAGCGAGCAGAGGGTTTCAGCTCCCTAGCTCCTGGGCCAGGACTTTCCCTTCCACTGAGAGCTTTGAATATCCCCTCTTCTACATCAGATTAATGAGTAGAAAGGAATTTTTAAAGTATGTTCCTAGGTCACTTCTGGTTTTTCCTCCGGGTTTCCTCTCCTCTGATGGTACCACAATGCGGCATCTGCCACGTTGCCAAATGTGGAGGAGAGTAGGCTCCAGCGTGCACAAACAGAGCGTGGTGTCTTTGGCAGCTGGTGGAGCAACTATCTCAGGTTTCCTTTCATTTTAATGGTTCACATACCTCCCTCCACGTCTGTGTCTGATTTTCAGGGCACGACCTTGATTTTACATCAAACATTCCCTATGTCTCTCCTCATCCCACTGCTGTCTGTCTAGATTACCAATGTTAGAGCTGATCTTTCTATTAAAATGCTCAGGTTTTATTATTTTTCTGACCTAAAGCCCATCTAAAATGCAAAGCCTTGTTCATCCTTTCCTCAAGGGCTCCTGCACTTTGATTCCTCCTCCTGTCCTCTGCTGACAGAAAGCTATGAAGTGATGCATCTGCAGGGGCCAAAGCTGGAGGCAGCCATTATTTTCTGTATACTTACCCATAGCATAGATAGTTGCTGTGATCCTACTCTAGTTCATAAATCAGCTCATAAATAGCCCACATCTGGAGTAGTTCCTATGTCACCGGCAGCTGTTGCAAAATTAATACTGCTGTTAAAGTAGTCCTACTGGCAGCTCAGGTACATCCCTGTTCCTCGGCACCTGAGTGCTGCGTATGAACAGGACTGAGGAATTGCCTGGCCAGTGTTTTTTTTATAAATGAACATTTGGTGCTTGGTAAAGATGAGGTTCATATAATTAAACATAGGTAGTAAATGTGGGCAATTTTGTTTCTGATGTAGTTTTCAACCTGATCCCCACTTTAGACGGCTAGGTCCTTCCATACTATGCCTAGCACCCCAGCATCCTTCAGGAGTCAGTTGGGATTATTTTTCCCCTTTTCAGCTTGGAAAATGACTGGGGATTGCCCATTGTAATTTTGGAACCCAACACTGCTTGAGAGCTCTGTCTCACCCCCTAAATCAAGGTCACCTTCCCTCTCATTAGTTCTCATTTGGGGCTTTACAAACTAAGCCTATCTCTGCTTCTGTGTGGCTGCTACCAAGCTCCATAACAGCAGGAGGAGTTGTGCCCAGCTGCCCACTGCAACCGAACACCCTTCTCCTGTGCAGTGCCCCGGGCCACCCTTTGCCTCTCCCTAGCAGCGATGTACACGCTGTACAGTGGTGACAACGTGTGAGTTGTCAAATGTCCCAAGACCCTCTCAAGTGAAAGGTCCTGGGTGCTTTCTCTGTGGGAAACTTTCCTCTGGTTAGTTTACCCAGTGAGTAATCCAGCATGGAGGCTGTAAGTAATGAATGGAAGTCACATCCCAAGCCTTGCATGTGAGCAACACTCATAGAAAGTTTGTACTGTCTTTGCACTGTAATAACAGCTGAGCCAAAGATCCTAGATTTAGAGGAAAATTGTACTTAGAGTCAAGTATCAGGGCTATTTCCCCAATAGTACTGGGGTCCAAGACTGGGTCTTGAACTCATAGCCTGCAAGGACTCTAAATCTGTTTTTGAGACTTCTTGAAAGGGGTGAGATATACTACAAGGGGTAAAACCTTCCCAAGTGATAGAAAGCATGGCTAAAGAGAAGTCAAGCTTAAAAATCTTGTGAGAGGACATGTTTACAAAACAGCAGCCAGCAAAGACAGAAACCTTAAAAAGCTAGGAATAGAAATGTCCCTCCATTCCCATTTCCTAACTACATGCAAAGGCGTGCAGGTAGATGCATAAGTGGGGCTGACAGCCTATGACATGACTGTCTATGTGAGTCCTGCTCAAAGAAGGCCTTGCCAGCAAAACCGCACCATGAACTCCCTGTGCTCTAACCCACGGGGTGACCTCAGTGAAGTTCAGCCTGGTGCAAGCAAGATGTTCTGGGAAGATTCCCCACCCTGCCCCTCAGGGCTCTCGCCTGCTGTCACAGGCCCTTACTAATTGGATACATCTGACCTACCAGTGTCTTTGAAAGTCCTCCAAGGATCTGTTTTAAGAAACACATTTGGTTTCACACTGAATTTACAGAGTGAAAGTTTTACCAGCTGGAGCAGTCTGAACCAAATCTGATCTTTCCACAAAGAGCAAATCACATATTGGATACAGAACCCTCCTGGTTTCAGCTTTCCTCTCCGCCTACTCCACTCACTCACCAGGAGAAGAGACTGGAAATTGTGAAGGTTTAAACCCTGCTCTCTGGGGACAGAATTTACTGTAAAATCAACAAGTATTGATTCTGTTTTCTTGCCCTGAAGTCCTAGCTTTGCATCGGACAGCTTTTCCAGAAATTTCAAGCCAAAAGTAAATCACAATTAAATGAAATGCCCCAAATGTGAATGGCCAGGTGAATGGCAACCAAAGAACAACAAAACAAGCACTAATCCTGTCCATTCAATACCTTTCTAAAGCCCCTCAAGGCAGAAGGCTTCTCTCAGGGAATAACTGCTCCTCCATAGACTCTGACCACTTCCTAGAGGAGGTGATGCAGCACGGTGTCCTGGGTTACAGTGTATTCTATTCCCATCTCCATGAGCTGTTGAAACCAGGTGTAGCAACGTTCCCTGTCTCCTGCCTCCAGACTATCTTCTGATAATGGCCCCAACAATGCCTTGCCGCATGACTCACCATCCCATTGTGAGATGCTCCTCCCAGGGGGAGGGGCCAAGCATTCCTACCTGGGTATAATCTGGGTTTGGAACAGCACATGCAGCCTTTTCTACTGGATTCCCAGAGGAAGACCAGACCCTTCTACAGAATCACTGCTTAAACAGAACCATCACTCCAGGAGGACTGCAGCCACCATTTGATTGGACTGCTGCCAACCCCCTGCCAGGGGGTCAGGTTGTGCTCTCTGTCAGTGGGTTGGTTTTTTGTACTATCACATTTATTTTATTTTTCCTATTAAATTGTATTTCTGACTTGGAGTCTCTCACTAGTTTGCTTTCAAACTAGTACACATAGAGTCCCACTTACTGGGCAGGGGAGCTGGGGCATGGGCTGGTGAATGAATTGCATGAGGACACTTAGTAACAGAGTCAGCAACAAAAATCTGTGTCACCTGAACCTGAGGGTAATCCCTTATCTGTCCAATCAGGCTGCATCCCCTTTCTGTAGGCAGCATTGCTGTGTGGGGATGGATATCTTATATTTCAATTAACCTGGACTTAGTAAAAGTGAAAAGAGCAGTATGTCTTGTGCCTTAGCCCTCATCTAGGTGAGATGAATGACCCAGACAAGAAAACTCTTTCATTTATGTGGCTAAGCAACATCCTGAATAATTTATGTTTTGCAAATTATACATCTGAGTGATGTATCTAAAAGACAATGTTGATTATACATATTCAAAAGTTAGGAAACATTCAGACAATTGTCACGCAGATAAATAAATTCAACAATTCCCATAAAGATATCCATTTTCATAAGAAATGAAAAATGAGTCGTTACAACAATGTTAGCCCATTTCTAGATGGAGCTGGTGAAACGGCTCATGATAATGCAGAATAGTTTGATTAATATTTTTGTTCTGTACTTGAAAAGAAATAGATGATATGTTGAGATGACATAAGCATGATAAAGTACTCTCCAGTGCATCACTGAGAAGAATGACAACAGCTGTTAGGGATAAACAATTTTAAATTGCAAAGTGCAGATATCTTATACCCTGAAGACCTTAAAGAACTGTCTGGGAGATGTTTAGCTTGTTGGCATTCATTTTTAATAACCCCAGGGGTCCCAGCAAATTTCCAGTGGACTGGAAAAGGTCTAAGTGTATACCAGTGTTTGGAGAAAGATGAGGTGGAATTATCTGACAGGAACCCCAGATCAAACAACAGAGAATATGACACGGGATTCAAGTACAGCAAGAATGAAACATAGAGAGCATCAGTGCCAGTTAACTGTGTTCATTGGAAAGAGGTACCACTGAATTTTCTGTTGGTTTTATTAAAAGTGATTGATACTTGTAGCTGCCTGGAGGCAATCCCTGGGTAGAGCCCTAGGTCCCACACAGCACTTTTAGGGGAGAATGAACATACTGCAACAGCTCCAGACAACACATAAAACAGTTGAGGGGCTGGATGGCTGACAGGCACTAAGGGAGGTGGCACACACAGGAGCACTTCTGGTGTGGCTCCCTGGGGACCTCTTCTAGACCTGACACTTTGAAGCATCTTCCTCCAATGATCTGATAGATCTTCCTCCAGCTACTGATAGAATTTGCCAGTGGGACAGGCAGGAAGCTGAGGGGGGTTTGATGATCCCAGACAATGAAGACAATTAGGAGGATAAAGTCACTCAGACAAAATTCTCTTCAATAAATTAAAGAAGCATGCTGTGGAAGAAGCAAGGAAGACAGCTGTGCCTACTGTGTATGGACCTGTAGCCTGAATTCCCATAGCCTGAATTTTGGCTTCCTTATGGAAAAGCAGAACAGCTTGAACCTGTAAGATGATGATACCAGAAAAGGGCTAATGGGCCCTTGGTGAGAGTGCTGAAGGGGCAGATGTGGTTGTGTCAGGGCAACCAAAAAGCTGATAAACCCCGGAAGCAAACTGCTGGAGGAAAATGGCACTCTCCATGCTAGAAAGTGCTTCCCTGAAAGCTTCATCAGTGCTGAGGTGAAAAGGGAGGAGCCTTTCTCTTTCCAGCAGCATTTCTCAAGGAGGAGTTGCAAGTGGTAAAGTCACTCAATGCCACTGCAGCTTGCAAGGTGTGTACCACAGCCACAGCCACAGCACTGCCTCACTTTGACGTGATCCCTCCAAAAACCAATGTGCGAGCTCTGCCTGGATTCTCTGCCCTCAGCTGCGAAAGCAGCTGCTGTGGTCTGTTTTCATTCCTACCATCCAGGACTGTTCTTGTGTCCTGAAGGGAAATGAACAAGGGGAGCCAGAAGGGGCAGTTGCTCTTCTTACCAAAAGTTTGGGTTCAGGCTCAAACATTCTTTTTTTCTGCTGTAACCATCCTATGGAACAGCTGGAGGCTGCTCCTGGGCACATGCCTTCTTTCCAGGTTTCGACCAACTTGTAACAGATGGAGAAGGAACATATGAGGCCACACCACACAGCAATAGAAAAATTTGTCACAACAATTAAACAAACCTCATCCAAATTTTGTCCAGTTGTACCCAACTGGATTGTCCTGGTACTTTTTTGCCCGTGAAGCCAGTTGAAACAAGAAATAGGTGCATCACATTAATACCACAAGAAGGCCCTCACAGTGCAAGTCTCGCAGGAGGGGAAGTAGAGAGCACAGCAGCCCCTTTCCTGCAAAATGCAGCAGTGGGATCCCACATGGCTCCTGGGATGCAGCAGGCAGTGCCATAGGGACAAACAGACTGTGCCTCACCTTGCACCCACTGACATGGAGCACTTTGTAGCATGCTTTGCACCACAAACTGCAGCCTGGTTGCCTCGTTGCTCCCTGACATAGAATCATTTTCTTACTTGCATTCCCTTGCAAAGACCACATTGCTGACCCACTGGGGCTATTTTTGGGTACTGTGTGGTGTGCAGTTAAGCTCCTTCATCCCAGCAACCCTTGCACAAAGAGGTGTTGCTGGTAGCCATGGGCTGCATCATCCATGGGCCAAGGTTAACATTTGTTTTCGTTTAAAAGGAAATAAAAAAGCTACTGGCTTGGGAAGCTGGAGTGGTGAGGATACAGGTCCATCTTGCCAGATGGCAGCTCTGCATGGCAGTGAGGAGACTCGCTTGCCAGGGCCCCAAGCCAGGTTTTCGCCAGGGTTTGCACTCCACGTGCTCACAGCCGAGCTGTTCATCATCCCAGTCTAATGGCACGAACAGAAATCATGCAGTTCTGGCAAAGCTCGGAGCACCGGCATCTGGAGGAGCTTGGATGGAGGCATCCCTGCCTGGTCCAAGTCCTGCTTGCAGAAGATGAAGTATCTTGGAGGAAACCAGACAGAATTCACAGCATCAGGCAGTAGGTGATTAATAGACCATTACCAAAAATTGTGATGTCACAGACTCAAGCTGAAAGGGCAGGAGGGAGCTTGCCTGGTGCAGGTCAAATAGACTGATTTTGGGAAATAAACATTCACGCGTGGTTACTCTGAATATCCCCCTCTGCAGTGCTGGCAACACAGATGTACCACCACATAGGGGGCCTAGAGGAATAAAAGAGCCACAGCCAAATACCTCCTGGTCCATGAGGGAGAGAGAAAAGGCTGAGATAAAACTGACTGCTCAGTTTCGCCTGAGCTAAGTGCCCTGTAAATCACAAGCCCATTCCTCCTCACAGACAAGCAGTCCTTTCAGTGACAGCACAGGCTAATGTCAGCTTCCTTGTCCCTTACACTGATCTAATTTTACTACATCAGAGAGAAGCTTATGAATCCACCTGCAATTAGATTGTGCCAGTGTGAATAACCTAGTGAACTCTTTTGCTACTTAGCTTAGATAATAGAAAGCCCTTTTCTTAATTTCAAAAGAAAACTCCTTTTCATTCCATCTATGAACATATCGTGTTAGTGTTCCTGGGAGCAATGGGAGGATTCTGTCTGGTGCATTACTAAAATGCTGTCATGTTTATTAATATTTCCAAACTGGCCCAAGTCCCATGCACATCATTACACAGGCAAACAATAAACAATCATGCATTTAGTGAATTTGACATCCACCACGAAGGACTGGTTATTGTATCATAGGATTAGCTACACATGCTGCTTCTCACTGCATTCACAGCTCAGCAACATCAAACCCCTACAAAAGCCTTGGAGACTCCCTGGGTGCTGCTCTATTACCCTGCCTGGCAGATAAATGTGTGCAAGGGAGATCAGTGTAAAGCATTGTGTGAACATGAAAGGAGAGGAGAGAAATGAACTGCTTGTCATGTCCCAAAATAGGAAGGATCCAAGTAATCAGTGTATCCCATCTGCCCCTGACATCCCAAGGTGCTCATTGAGATTCAGAGGGAAGCACAGTAGTGTGATGCTGGCCAAGGGCACCCTGGCTCAGACATGGGCAGCTCTGAGCCAGCACCTGTTTCCTTTGCGGTTGGATCCAGCCAGCACCCGTCACTGCCACCACAAAGACAGAAAACCCCCTTCATGACACCAGAGGATGTCATCTCTGGGAGAAGAAGGGAACATTCAAGCACGGGGCTCTCCATCAGCAACAGACCAAATAAAAAACCTGCCCAAAGCAAAGCCTGGGATTTTAGCATGCCACCCCCACCTCTTTTCATCCCTGAGCTGCAGACACGGATGAAGAGAAGGGGAGGAATTGCTGCTCACACTTTTCAGGAGGAGATCCTTGAGAGCAGAACAAGCAAAGGCCAAAAACAAATGCCCCTTCTGCTGAGTGGCCTTGCCTCTGCTTGTACATGGCAATATAATGGGGTATTCCTGATCCTTGGTTGCACAAGCTGAAACTCAGGATGAGTGGATCAACATCACTGCCACAATTTTCCTTGCCACAGCTCTAAAACTGATCCTCAGGAGAAAATCCATCATGGTACCCCATGAATGACATCTTCATGCTGTCCCCACACTGCTCAGTGAGCCCACAGCATGATGAAACATTCTGGGGAGCAGTTTGTTCCTTACCACTCTGCTGGCACAAGACACGGAGGGGCTTTTAAATCCAGGGCCAGCATAATTCATCATCACTAGTGTTCCTGTGACTGTTAAATTACACCTCTGTTATGCACATCATAAAAACTCTACCAGAGGGAAAATACATATTTGGAATCAAGCAGGTGAACTAGATCCTTGGGAACACCTCTTTGGAGTGGCTTTCTGCTTATTATCATTCAGCATCTCTGGTAAAGACCAGCAATTTCATTCAGCTTTTTGCTGTCTGCGTCACCCTTCACATTTCCCAGTGAGGCATTCAGAGACCAGTTTGAGAGTCCTGAAAAGTAATATATTCCTCAAGCAACTAAAGCAGGAGTTTGCTCCAAATTTTCACCGATCTAACAAGTACTGCACCCTGCCTTGGCTGCTTCTAGGGGGAAGCCAATACTTTGCAGGATATGGAGGAGAGAGAGTTAAGGCATCCCTGGAGACAGACACAGGGGAGATGGGTAGATTTGGCACAACTCAGATACCAAACCTGGTTTCCAAATGCTGAATGTCTGGAGCCATGAAGCTGTACCACCCTGACATCTCAGACTAAGCAAATAATGCCAGTGAATTCTTCAGGAGATGCCCTTAGACCAGCTTTGGGAGACATTTGAGAGGGTGACACGACTTGGATTAAACCTTTCAAACCTTTCTGCTGTTTTCCTGTATGATCTCTAGCAAGTCATTTGCTACTCTCCTTGCTCCTCTCAAGCACTGTGTGGCTGTGAGAGCATTTGATGTTCCCCTCTGAAGGCTGTGATTCTTCATTCGATAGAGGCTGTACCTGTAGTTTCTCTTTCTGCGGGCAAATACTACTTACCTGCATGGGAAGGGGTGGAAGGGATCAATCCTGACTAGCAAACTGCTTTGCACTAATATTTCAGAGGTGCTTTGAGATGGTCTATGGCATGCAAATGACCATTAGCCAATAATAGAGTTTTGTGCTCATGCACTCATCTCTCAGGGCAAAACTGTGCATGAGGATCAGATTGTTTTCTGCTTGTTTGTTCATTTCATGACTAGTTTTTAAGCAACGGATGCTTAGCTGGTCCATCCGTGCTCTTTGTTAAACAGGGCTTTTTACAATTTTTTCCTTCCCTGACTTTGTAAACAAGGGTATTGATTGTGCACAGGGCAATTAACAAAAAGATCTGAGTTAGCACGAGTAGCAAGGCTGCTGTTCGATTTAGATGCTCTTTTCTGCTCCCTTCTCTAGCAAACCTGGAGACCAGGCAGTTGTTCAGGAAACAGAAGGTTAGAGGTGACAAAATCAGTCCATAACTCTGTCCCTAGTGCCTGGCACTAACACCACTGGCTGGGGAGAGAGCCAAGCATGTAAAATATTTCAAAGAACCTCGATATAATATGTCTGGGCCTGACAGTGTATTAATAGTGCATTAACTCATCTAAACTCATCTAAGTGGCTAGCTTTACTTTCGTTCCTCATCAGTCAACTCTTTCTCCACACCCATCATTGTAGTGCTTGAGGACAGCCACAGCTGTGAGCCAAAAGGTGCCTTTCTCATCTGGAAACCTGAATTGCAAAATATCCAGACTCTTGGAAGTTGTAAACACTGGACAGCCAAGCAGAAAGCCCTGTCATGTGATGAAGAGCCTACAAGAAAACTGGAGAGGAATTTTTTATAAGGGCACACAGGGATAGGACAAGGGGGAATGGTTTTAAGCTAAAAGACGAAAGATTTAGACTAGATATGAGGAAGAAATTCTTTATTCAGAGGTTGGTGAGGTACTGGAACAGGTTGCCCAGAGAAGTGATACATGACCCACCCTTGGAAGTGTTCAAGGACAGGTTGGATGAGGGCCTGAGCAACTTGGTCTAGTGGGAGGTGTCCCTGCCCGTGGAGCGAAGGTTGGTTCTAGGTGATCTGTGAGGTCCCTTCCAAACCACACCAAACCAAACCAAACCAAACCAAACCAAACCAAACCAAACCAAACCAAACCAAACCATTCTATGATTCTATTGTTTCTTGACCAAGAGTTTTGAACAGCTTTGAATAAAGACCCAAGATAATGTCTTGGCCCCCCTACCTCAGCCTTGGAGTACAGAGAGTTTTCACCCCCAAACTCTCTGCACAGCCTCCTTGAAGTCACCTATCCGTGATGTAAACTCTTGAACCCTTTGCTGAATATACACTTTGACAAATCCACTAGTGCAGTTGAGAATGTGCTATCACCTGATGCATTGTCCAGAAGCTCAGCTCTTAGCTAAATGGAAGACTAGACACTTCCTCAGTTTATCTAGTTTTAGCACAGAAAATGAGCAGCATAGCCCCTGAGCTTAAACAGGATGGGGTTTGTTCAAGACAGCCATTGTGTATATGAAAATAAATGAGCAGTCTGACAACTTAATCCGTTCGTGGTATTTTGTCTTGCCGGTGCTGGACACAAAATTTCCACTGAGGATCCACAGGCACATTGTTGCAGCAGAGATACTTTCCTGCAGTGAGAAAGCCTTGACTCCGTTGCGGCTGTATGCTCACATCAGCAGTGCTCCGACACCCCTGGCTCCCAGGGTGCTGGCGTCCTCCCTTGGCCCCACACCTCTGTGCTCACTCCTGCAGCAAGTGCACCATCAACTCCACAGCATGGCCAGGAGGATCGAGCTGCCCTAGGCATCTGGCCCCAGTTATCAGGTGAGCCTGGGTTTCAGGGCTTTGTTAACACCACCGTGTTATAATGTTAGTGTGTTACCCGCCTTCAGATTCACAGTTGTCCATTCCTTGTCCCTTTGTGCTTCAAGCTCCTCTTCTTTCCCACTCCTGCTGCAGTAAACCCAAGTCCTGGCTGCATGCGGCTATTAAAATCCAGTCCCACACATGAATGACACTTGCACTTCATTTTTGGAGCACGAAAGCCAAAATTGCACCCATAATTTTAGACACATGCCACACAAAGCTTTTGTAAATGCATTTTGGTGAACATGAGCAGCTTTCTGCTGGTTACAGTGTCACAGCGTAAGTCCTATGCATCAACCTTCAACTACAGTAGCTTTCTCCAGGGCCAGGTTTCCCCTGGAGAAAACACACATAGGACTGTTTCTGACTTCAGACCCTAAAGAACTTAAAAATTTGTTTCACCTTTACAGATGAGGGCGACAGTCCCATACAAGATTGGCAGCTGTGCCAAGAACCAATCTGATATCTTCAAAAGCTTTAGCCTGGTCATGCTTTTCCTCTACAGCTGCCTGCTTCTCTTGCTTTCTACCCACCCTAGCCCTGCCTTCAAACTTTGAAGGGCAACAATCTCATCCACATTTTGTTAAGGAGATGTTGTCACTAAATACCAGAGGACTGTGTTTCATTTGTTTTACTAGATTCTGTTGTTATTACAACAACAGAAAACAAGACCAGTCTCTTTTTTTTTGTGTTTGTTTTCTTAAATTTTATTTGTTTTTTAAAAAGTGTGCCAGATTTAGTGTACCAAGTTCCAGTGAAGAGCAATGCTTACAGGAGTTGTAAAGACAGCTTGTTTCCAAAACAGCCTTTCCCATGGGTGCAGTCCTACAGCTGCACCAAAAGCAGTCTGAGTGCCATTCCCTTCCCTGCTTGTCCAGCAATGTGCCAATACTCTGCCTGGCTGAGCCCACAGCACCTCACTGCTGGGCTCTACACCAGCTCAAAATCACTGTGACAGAATCACTCTTGACTTACCACCTTTTTCTTTCTTCTTGAGAAAGTAAATTAAATTGAAAACTGCTCATGAGAAGTTCAGTTCCAAGGGTGAGGAAGGTGAGGTAATAAAGATTTCTGTAAAAGCTCATACCCATCATACTCTGAAAGCTGTGGTGTGTATGGTAGCTGTGCCCTTCGCTCTGGCAGAGTTAGGGCAGAGCACTCATTCATCACTCACTGAGAGCAATTGCATGCTGGGAAATAGCCAGGGGAGTGGTGAGTCAGCCAGAACACAGGAGTGTCACTCAGGCAGCAAAGACTGGGAAAAAAAAGGCAGGTTTGAAAAACGAGGGAGGTTTTGCATGTCACAGGTTTATGGTCATCAAAGTCTTCCAGAGAAGACCGGGAATAAAATTGTTTCATGTGCATTTTCAAATTGGCAGTGTTATGTGTGAACTTGATCTCAGGAGTCCCTTCAGAGTCAAGAGAAAGAACAGGACACCAGTAAAGTGCATTTCACTTGCCTGCTGTTAGAGGTGTGTTCCAGTTTGCAGTAACCCGTACACAGAAATGCCTGATTCTCTCCCCTGACTCTGACTCAGCTGTTGAATGCCTACATCATATGTATCTAAAGGCCAGTTAATAAATTGCACCAGCCATTTCTAAAGAACACCAGCTATGTGTAGGTGTTACTTGGTGGCCTCCTGTTGCCCTTGATAAAAACAGTGGTACCATCTCCTTCCTTTGAAACATGGGATAACAATGTATAGTTATTTAAGTGTGTAGCAAATACATTTTTTAAAAATTCGTTTTGGTAATTGCACCACATGAACCAATAAGCCACTGCTTTCTACTGAGTCAAGCCTGCACACAAGAAGAGGTGCTGGTGTATTTATCTCAGCTGTATATAAACATTCACTGGTTCAAGCTTCTTGTGTAATGAGCAGGCAGAAATACATCCCTCTGGCTTGCGCCATCAGTCACGAGCAAATAACACAACTGATCACTTAATAAGGATCCAGCAGATACCTTGCCTGTGTGTTTGTCCTTGTGTCCTTCCCGGCAGCATCCCGGCATCACAGCCCCTACCCACCTCCCACCAAAGGCAGATTTTGTCCCTGTCTGGAATGGGATTGAGCTCAGGCCCTGAGCAACCTGCGTTGCTGCAAATGCTCTGTGGATTTATTTATGCCTGTGGCATAAATAGTTCCTTCTCTCCGCAGGACACGTAACACCTCTGGAATTCAGCGAGAGGAGACGCAGGCACAGGCAGAGGCAGTCTCCGGCACAGCCAGGCACTCGAGCGCAGGTACACACGTGCATGGCCACCCCTGCACAGCTCTGCTGACAGCAGCACCCCTCCACCGGCAGGGTCTGCCACCGCCCACAGCTGCAAGCCCTGCCCACTGCAAACCACCCGAGGGGCTCTCCTGCTGCAGCATCACTGCTGGCAAAAAAAAGGTGATTTGGGTAGAAATAAAATAAGAATGCTATAGACAGCCAGTTTGTGAATGTGCATGCTATCAACATAAGTAGCAAGCAAGTTTGTCATTCCACATGGGGAAAAGAAACTTCTGCAAGAAGGATGTCATGGGAGAAGCGGGAAGTCACTTTGCCCAAATTGTGTTACACTTCATTTTTGTGTGTCTTCACTGTTGTGTTTCAAAGACCTGGCCCCCATGGCCACTGAATCCATGGGAAACAGAGCATCCAAAAGAAAGCAGCAACAGGAAAAATAGACACCAAAAGCATGAGTGGTCCCAGAGGAAAATGGAGGATAGGGATACACCACTGCCCTGGAAAGAAATAAATACCCTTTAAAGACAGGGATGGAATGAAGGCTGTGTTGTCTGAGTGCAAACAAGCTGACTTGGAGGGTACCTGCCCTGGTATGAAGAAAGGGTAAACCCTGCCCCTCGACTTCTGCACAGCTCAAGGCTCTCAGAGCTCCTATACCAGGAACCTACACTGGACAGAGAGGCAAAAGGGTTCCATGAATTTCACGCTGGCAAAGTAAACTTCCTTGGGAGCTGACATGCCAAGTGGTTGCCCTCAGAGTGGTCAGAACAGGCACAGGGTTTTTTGTGCTCTCCCTGCTCAGTGCATTTGATCCGGCTGAGATGCTGCTCTGGATCAGTTCAGGAGGAGCAGCAAGGTGGTGCACGCCCTGCCAGGAGTGCCAGTGCTGAGCTGCGCAGACCTGGCCCCTGGTCCTGCTGCCCAGGCAGCCAGTAGGAGCCCCGCCTCCAACCCACCTTGGGTCTGCCGGGAAAGCTGAGCCTCTTGGCAAGCCACCTTGCACGCCTAGCTGAAAATAGCGCTGTTTTTGCCAAAACATACACTCAGGGCTTGGATTCAACAATGCTGCATCAGCAGCTCGTAATCAAGTTGACACGGGCTGATTGTTTACTGAAAGAGAAGGGGGAAATCGTGATTTGACCGGATTCAGTAAAATCCAGATAAGCCAGAGGAGAGGAGCTGGGTTTATTTGCACATGAGAGGAAATCTTTTCTGTGGACTTGTGACAACTCAGACCTTGACCTGCTGTCTCTTCTGCTTGCAGCCAGGATGGTGGGGTGGTCTGTGAACTTGGGAAGGACTGGTGTGAAGTCTGAGCAGGATGTGAGGGAGGAGCAGAGGACTTATTTGTGCAGCGCAAGGCGTGCGTATGAGCTGTCAGCAGAGAAATGGGGAGAAAGAAAATATGGAGGGAGGAGAAGAGGAATGCTATAAAATGTAATATGTAAACTGCCAATCATGGCCATGGCAGTTTGGGTTGCGATATGTGGCTTTCATCTTTGATCTTTATTTCACATTCATTTCTTTCTATTTGGCTCAAGCAAAGTCAAATCCCCCAGGGTAGAATATATTGGCTTTCTAGCCTCCTCTGTCTAATGTCCTGTGTTCCCAGCTGAAGCCAAAGCAATGGGTTTTTATTTGCTTCTTTTCTTTTGGTTTGATTCTTGAGATCTGAACTTCTGCCTCCCAGACTGCCTGATATATGGCTGCCCTTTCATTCCCTTGCCCACGGCAGGATCCTCTGCATGGGTCCCTCCTCTCCTGAAGGGCAGATGCCAGCACTGGTGATATGGGGACTTGTTTTCCAGAGCAGCTGAGCTATCAAGCCTTCTTGGTCCTCAGCTCCTGAGCACCATGACTCTGAAAATCTCATGGTCTGAGACAGCCAAAGGTGACACGGGGGAAGGGCTGCTGCCCTCAAGCTTTCCAGCTACAAGAATGCCCTTTAGTAGATGGGACCTCCCGGAGAAGAGCAGCACCTACTCTGATAAGCAGTGGAAAGAGGCATCTGGTAATCATCGTGGAAGAAGGGTGGAAGAGGAGGATTACATGCAGACTACAGCCCAAACCAGAAACCAGGGCAGGCAAGCTGGGCTTCAGGGCAGGACTGGGAGGTATTCACAGTCTTCCCCAGAGAGAGGGTGCCTCAGTCTGTGGCAATGGTTTCCTCAGCAGTCCCCAGCATGGTCCTGGGTTTTTCTGTGCTTTCTACAGCTGTCTGCTCCTAACATAAATACCAGGTTGCTCCAGGGTAGGGAGACAACAGAGTCCAGACCCTGGGGGTGGCTGTACTTTATCTCACTGCTTTGCCATTTCCAGCATGCAGCTCTGTGACACCAAGCCGAAGGTGGCTGAGGGCTTTCCTTTTACCACAGTGGAATGTATTCTTCACCTTATCAACTCAGCCTCGGGGGGCTCCTCCTCTACCATGATTAGCTTAATAACACGTGCTGGCAGCTGCATCCCGAAGTACCTCCTGCATGATGTCGCCTTTCCCAGGTTTAGCTTTGAGCCAGGATGGACCCTGCCCGCTGCTAGCGTGATAGAGGCTGACCCACCCAGAATGACAGCATCATGTGCAAGCAATCTCCCAGCTCCCAACTGAGAACGGGGCACGGGGGCTGTCATTGTTTTTCACTCCACAAGTGCATTGAGAAGCGACTAGTGGTCATTCACAGACTGGCGCATTTCTGCAGTGCAGACCCCCATGAAAGGAATATCACATGGGGAGCTCTTAAATCATCTTTCAGCCTGTGGCTTTCCTCATGAGGGCAGAGGAAGGAGCAGGAACCTGCACAGGACTTGCCTTCAGCAGGCAAGGCTGCCTTGAAGGTCACCTCAAGCACCCCTGCGCCCTGCCACCACGTTGATATAAATCAAGCCAGTGGGTGTTTCTAGAGCCGAGATCAGTGTGGATCAAAGATTATTCCTCTCACTGCCACGGCAATATAAATTAAGTCATGTGGCAGAGGGCTAAGACAACATTCATGCTAAGCTAGTACCTACCTGACAGACACCACTGAGCTGCAGGAACAAGGTCACAGTCAGCCACGCCACAAGCTCTCAGTGGCAGTGGAGTGGCAATGGTCCACCCCAGCATCGATGCAAAGAGCTGTGGCTCAGCACCTGCAGTCTGAGGCACCAGTGGATTTTGCTAAGATATGGATATGGAGGAGCCTGAGCAGCCACCCTGTGGAGGTGATAAACTGCTACCAAAATGGCGACATCTAATGTAAGTTTCAAACTTGCTGCTCTAAAGCTCATCCTCATTTTTCTCGGCTTAGTTAAAACATTGGAAAAGCTCAAAACAGTTTGCAAACTTGGAGAGCAGCACAGTGCTGGTGCTGAGCTCTGGAAAGTGCTTTTTGGTTTGCTGTTAATAGAACCTCTCCTCATTAAATTCATGGAAAAGATCACTGAAAATGAAATAGCTTCATTTTTATCACATAATCTTGGGAAGGAAAACAACTTCCTAGGTTCTGGTGACATTCGACACCACTTGTTCTATACAGCTACCAAAACACTGCAAAACAACCTTTCCCAAGGATATCACCTGACACAAGTCTTCAAGGCCTTGGCATCTGGATCTCAGCTCTGAAATTGGACTCCCCTCTGTGGTTTTTTGGTAAACTTCTGCCTCTGTCTTCCAGATGCCAGCTATAGCCTACGGGCTACAAAGGAGAAGATGAACATTTTGGGGACTTTTGTCCAAGTCTGTCAGCTTAGTCACTGCTGGATCTACCATCTTCTGCCAGTGAGAAACATGCCTGTCCCTGGTAGGACCAACCCAAACCCAATGATGCAGGCAGGCAGCACAAAGAAATCAAATAAAAGAGTACTTTGCACCTATAAAAGAGGATCAGATGTTTTAAGGTGTGATACCTACCCAAAGAGCCAACTTTTGGAAGAGTTAGTCATCCAAAGGCCAAGTTAAACAGGACGCAATCAAAGCTGAGTGGCTGTC
Organism: Dryoscopus gambensis; assembly: GCA_013389985.1. Taxonomy (NCBI): domain Eukaryota; kingdom Metazoa; phylum Chordata; class Aves; order Passeriformes; family Malaconotidae; genus Dryoscopus; species Dryoscopus gambensis. The sequence continues at coordinate 144,652 of WEIT01036912.1, read as the reverse complement.
CAGGGACAGGCTGGGTTTATGAATGACACTGGAGGTGGAGTCTCCCCAAGTCACCAGCGTGACTTGTTTAACTTGGCCACGTCTATGGATAACCCCTTGTATCTTGGCTCTCTTCAGCAGTTTCACACCTTTAAACAACTGCCTTTCTTTCGTTAACTCGTTCTCTTAACTTTGCTCCAGATTAAATGGTTTTGGTCTGCTATATTTTCTTTTCTTCCAGTTTCAGGCAAACCCATAAAGTGACAAGACTTTTCTCAGCACCTTTCTACCTTGTGATGATTAAAGCCAGTAAAGCATCCTGGCACAATGCAAGTAGGAAAAATGTTTGCACTGAGAGCAGACACCTCATCCACTATTGTACCTTTGGTTTACAGCACACATACCAGAACTTGCAGACATCTGGAAACCTGTGTTTTCCCAAATCAATTGCCAATAGGCCTCAACACACCACAGGCATGTCTATACCCTGTATTTTCATCTGCACCACTTGTGAGTAAGTGAAATCTCACACATCCCTTGGAATGGCAAAGCACACCACTCATCTTCCCCTCCACAGCTCCCTTTTAACAGAGAGACAGCACGTGCAGTAGGGATCGCCACCACAGCCCTGGATATGAACCCATAAATGTTCCTCAGCAGTGAGCCCAGGCTTTCAAGCAAGACTTAGGGACTTTCATCTGACCTCAGAGCATATTTTTAAGTAGTTTCTGAAGGATGGCTTTCCCCTGTGTTGCTGTTCCCTCACCACACTACATCTCCATGGGCTGTGACAACAGCCTGAGTGCATGCTCTGGTTTCCCAGCTACAGGACCAAGTGTAAAAGAAGCATGCCAGATTTTTAACACATAGTTAACTCCTGGCTCCACTTCCCCACCACACCATTAAGGGCCTGCATGTCTTCAGTGTGACTCCCAGTTCCTACTTGTCCATGGCCTTTTTCCAGTGTGACGACCCTAAAAGTAAGGTGCAGCTGCCAAGATAATGGGACCATCAGGTGTCCCTATCCACATCCTCATCTTTGCAGACTCAGGGAGGGGGAGGAAATGCGATGCACCCCCTCACCACTCGTGTTGTTGTTTTCACAAGGCTGTGCCATCATGGCTATGTTATCCTGCCTGCTTGGGTAGAACTTGACTTCTGTTGGGAAGTGGGCAGCGCTGGCTCCTGAGGCAGAATGGCCAGGTAGCTGCCATGAATGGTGGGGCACAAAAAACCTTGGCATTTCAGATAGGTAGCCTGCAGATTTCACTATGCAACTGCTTCAGGTGCTTTGGAATTTGTAAAAAACTTACTCCTTTCATTAGAATGTGATCACAAAATTTTGTTAGCAAGCTGCCCCTTTAACCTCACAGCAGGTAATATGCTGCATTTGGAAGTGTTTGGAGATGTCTGTATATACTTATGCCATACTGCACACAGAAGTTATAGTCAAAGCTGAGGAATTTTGTCCCTCAAAAGTCTCTTTGCCAGTGATGCTGCTCTGGATTTGAAAACTGGCCTAATCAAGTATAGGATGTATAGGATGTATAAGATGTATAGAATGTGTAGGATGAATAATCATTTCTGGGCAACCAGACCTGCAACAGCATACACAAAGAGAGCACACTCCTGAAATCTGCTGTTCTGGCTACACAGCCACAACAGGAGCAGCCAGGTTGGCTAGACCACCTCTCCCCACAGGCACCTAGTTGAAACTCATCAGCTAGACAGCTGCTCCACATCATGCCCACCTCCCAGTCCAGATGTTCAGGGCACTGGACACTTGGAGCACCCTCCCTGTAGGATGTTTCTGCTACACGGTCAGGACGTAACCCTCAAAATCCTTTGGATGGAAGATGTTTCAGGAAAATGAATAGAAATGGCAAAGAATATTTATTTGCTTGGTAGCCTTTCTGAGAATTTCTGAGAGGACCAAGACCCTGCTGTGCTAGGTGATGCACTTGAACAGCAAACCAGCAATTTCCATTTTGCCCTTTCCCAGGAATGACAGTTAGATCAGTCCTTCCACAGTAATTTCCCTGACGCGTTGAAATGCAGATATGCTGGCTTCTCTTTGCACTTAGCTTGGAAAATACTGTTTGTGTCTCTACTTCAATGATGATTTTGTCCATTTATGCCTCTACTTAGTATTCAATATAGGAGGAGAAAAAAATCAATCAGTCTTTCTACCTATCTGACTGACTGGGCTAAGATGAAATGCTGCACAAGTAAAGATATTAAAAAATGATTGAACTTACTACAGGAAAATAATTGCAGAATTCACCTGAGATTAATAGAACAAAATAAGTTTATCTGGCATTTCTTTTGCATTTTGTAGGAAAAGCAACTTATTATTTATGATGTATGTGCTGTGATCTTAATGAGCCTTTTTTCTGTGTATGGAGTCCCATTTTTTTCAGCTAAGCGGTGTGTTGCTTGGCCAAAAATACCTCTTCAGACATGATTTGGAAAGAGAAGGGATGGAATGGCCTTTTTGTACAGCTTGATGGATGTCCTTGGCATTTCAGTCTGAACAGTAAATACCATAAATCATGTCAGCAACACAGCCAGGATCCAAACCCGAAATGCACTGAAGCCCTAGGTCCAAATATTAGCCACCCACTGAGAGTACTTCTGTGAGCTTATTTTCCTCTAAAGGACAATGGGTGAGAAGAAGTAATCAATGCTGGGCGTGGCCTAAACATCAGAAGATTCAAAACACTCTAATATTTTTTACTGACAAAGACTGAGAAATAAGGTTGTTGCACACAATATTTCATGCAATAGATGGCAAAGCTCACTATTTTCTGTCCGTCTGTCTTCCTGCCTGAATCATAGAACCCACAGGCACACTTGAGCCCAGCTAGACCCAGGTCATAGAGTTCTTAATTTCCTATGGGTTTTGTAGAAACAAGTGACTGGATGGAAAGGACTTAAAGTGCTGCCTGGCTAGAAGGTAAAGGCTGCAGCCTGAGGGGGACACTGATTTGCTCTTTGCTATTTGCAGCTGAAAGATTCAAAGGGTCACTCTTTACCCTTGAGAAGAGGAATTTTGGTGTTAACAGTAGAACCTGTTAAACCACTGTATTTTTAAAGTGTCTGCCATATGGAAGGTGCAGAGAGACAACATGCATTCTTGCAGCACAAGCACTGGAGACAGCAGTACTGAGATAGTCTTGTTATTTTACACTGCTCCCGTCAGATGCATTAACCCAGCATTTATGTGTAAGCCCTGATTTGCACAGCAGACACACTGCAGTGCCTTTGCTGAAGCTGCTGCTCTGCTGTACCAAGCTATGCACCCACCAGGACATACCAAAAGGTTTCTCAAATACCTTCCAGTCCCACCCCAGACACATGTACAGTCACACTTCAGAGCATATGAGCCATATCTGCAGGATTTTCAGTCCAAAATTTATGTTTCCTTTTACTAAGTGCTAGAAGCAAAATTAAAAAAGCACTGAATGGCCTAATGAAATGGAGGCCTGAGTCTTCAAGAAGACACTAGAGCTATCACAACCTTAACTATAATTGCATTAATTGCAATTGGATGCTTTAACCTGCTGTAGTTCACTAATTGCAAACCTTGTTTCCTCTTTAAAAAAAGTTGTGGGATTTTAAGGCTTCCTGAAGGGCTGTCAGTTCAACTCAACATCTGCATTTCTTTCCTTAATTCCAAAAAAGAAAGTTGACTTTATTAATATCTCAGCTGAGGGAGCAGGTCATTCGCTCAGTGATGGGGGAACATGGGCTGTCTCAAACCTCTCTGAATCTCAGGAAAAGGCAGAACGGGCAGAATGAGATGCAATGCTGTCTGCTCCTTTGTCTTCTTCTTCCTTCTTCTTTCTCATTTGCTTGGTCTCTCCTGAAGCCGACTGGCTCTCACAGGATTGCTGGGACTCCCTCCGTCTTCATATAGCAATACTCATAGAGAAATGTTCATATATCTATTTTTATACACGCGCGTGTGTGTGTGTGTGTGTGTGTGTGTACGCACATGCAGATACCTCTTCTTGCCATGGTCCTGCTGCTGCAGTAGAACCAGAGTGTCAAAATCCCCCTTATTCTGAGGTGAGAGAAGTTCACTGAAAACAAGGGACATTGCACCAGAAATTTTTGTCTGCATGTTAAAAAATAGTTTTGTGCCCAAAGTTATACCCTCTTCCCATCGTCACCTATGGCATGTCAATATCTGCAATTCCCTTATTCCTCCCCACCCTGCAAAATATCACGTGGAATGACACCTCAGAGCATGAAATTCTTCTTCTTCTTAGCCTGGGCTATACCAACCATCTCCCTTCCAGAACCTCTCCCCAGAATTGTCTGGTTTTTAGGGTGCCCAGACATACATTTCTGAGGTTTTCAGAAGAATTGCCCTCTCCTGCAGCAACACAGATAAAAGGGAATAGTGGTGTGATAGAGATCTTCCTTACTGAAGACAGATCCAGTCTTCAGATTCTTTAATGCATTTCAGCATTATTTACTCTGACATGACACAACCTGCCAAGGTAAAATATTTTCAGTGAGCTGAGATATGCATTACCTCCAAAGGACTTTGCACCTCCCTGGAATTTGCCTTTTCTGACATTTTAAAGCATCCAGGTAACATTATTTTTCACATAGCTTCACTTTTTGAGCTATGGTGGGGCTAGAACTACAAATTTGAAATGCATCAGACAAATTCAGTCGCTTTGTTTATATGAGATTCACAGTCCCAATTTTCAGACCAAAGGAGGGCATGTATTTTTGCTACATTGTTTTCATGAAGAAAATTAAATATCCATAGGGAGTCAGAATCAGTTTTGAGAGCAAAAATAAAAACAACAAAATATTAAGAAGTAGACAATAAGTCTCAGTGGGAGCTCAGGAGCCGCTTCTTTTCTGAAGCCTGCTGTACTAACTTCATAAAATGGCAGCTGTCCTGCAGCCAAGTCAGTCACCTTGAAAATTTCTAGGTTCAGTGCATAAGGATTGAACAGTTGTATTTGCTGTCAGCTCTCATAAACAACTGACGGTTTTCAAAAGGTCTCCTAACAACGGGCCTGATCATCATCTGATTAAAATTAAATTCTGGGCAGTGAAACCTAGTCAGTGTATAACACCTGAGGGTCTAGCTCACTGCCCGTGTGCCAGTTACTGCATAAATGTGCCTTCAGGTAAATAGAAAATTTTGTTAAAAATATAACTGAAGAGATAGAAATAAATGGGCAATATTGTTAAACTAATTTACTATTTTCTTTCAGTAGATACTATTGGAGGAAATGAGGCTGCCTTTGCTGAGGTGGCTGTCTGTATAAGATTTTGCTGTCAGTAACACCGAACATTTCTTTGTAATCACAGAATCAAACAGTTTGATTAATAGTGAACCAATTGCTTCACTCAAAACACATGATCTGGACATGGGTCTCACCAGTTCTTGCAGGAGCGCTACTGCTCAGCAGTCAGCCTCCACTCAGCCTGTACTTGAAAACCAATCCTACTGGCTAAATTATCTCCTCCTTTTTGTCCAGATACAGAGTTTAAAAATGACCCCTGTGATTTCCTAAGGCTTCTTCTGATTTTTTCTTAAAGGCTTTTTTCTTTGTTTGAGAGGGAAGGAGGAAGAAAAAGGGAATAGAGAATAAAAAGCTGGAGGAATGCAGACATGTAATAATGCAACCATTTCCTTGCTAGGAGGGTTTTTTAAATCTCCTTGACTCCTCCAAATGAGCAATTCCTCTCTACTCCTGTTGGGAAGAGCATCTGAATTTCAGTTTCGGAAAAGCCAGGCATCGCTTGTGCAAGCTGTTTCTTCCCTGGCTCACTATAAGAGGCACCAGCACTCTCGTGCCCACAGAGGCAGCCGGGCTGTCCCTGCCACCAGGTGCCACCTGCCAGGCAACAGCTCTCTGTCCCCCTGCAGTCATCTCACTGTATGGGCTCTGAGCACACAGGCAAGGTTTCAATTTGTGGATTTCTGGGCTGGAGGCAGAAAGTGCTGCCTAGTGAGCCACTCCAAGCACCAGAGATTGAATTTAAAAAAAAAAAAAGAAAAGAAAAGGAAAAAGAAGAAAGAAATACAGATTAGATTCCTGCTTACTTGCAATCTCACCCCACACTGTGCCGCTTTTGAATTAAGCACCTCTCCGAGAGGCAACTGTCCTATTAGCATAACGTATAGAATTAAAACATGGGGCTCTTCCCAGGGAATGCTTTATTGTGTGTGTGCTTCATTTTTAATATTCATGGCCGGCTCTGTTTAGAACATCCTTTTGACAGAGGAGAGGCGCCGAGATAAGCCATTGGGATAGTGGTTGTCCTGGAAACAGCAAGATCCACTTATTTTTAGCAGTGAAGTCATCCAGTTAAACAAACAACATTAAAGGAACATTGTGATTATGACACAACAATAAAAAGATGTGTGGTGTATTTACAGTCCCTGCGACGATGTGACGCCTCGCCTTCGGCTGCCGGTCCTGGCTGCCAGCAGCCTGGCCCCTGGGTTGGCAGAGCACATCATGCCCTTTCCTTCTGGGTGATGGCAGAAGTCCAGGGTGGAGAGGAAAGCACAGCGTGTGTCTCCCCTCCGCCAGGCTGCAGGGGCTGCTCTCAGTAAGTAAGGAGGCTCCTCTTCAAAAGTATAGCACAAAACAAACGAAGGGATACTTTTTCAGGGAGGTATGCCACCAGGAATGTACAGATCAGATGGAGATAGGCCATGAAATATGGGCAAATCAGGGCAGAAACAGGGAGTTGAAGATTATCTCTTCATCCTCACTTCCTAGTGCTGATGGTCTCCAGTTGCTGGTGGGCACCACTCCAGTGACCCCAGAAAGTCTGGGAGCTCCACCCAGAAGGTCACACCCAAGCCCAAAGGCTAAACCACAGGCACAAGAACTACACCAAAAATGTGTTTCTATCAAAAAGTTTCCTTCCCACCTTTGTTGGGGCAGGCCTGAATTGTAACAAGCAGCACCCCACTGCTGATAGTTTGATCCTTATCCTTTGGGATGCACAGCAAAGCCGCAGGTGTATGAAACCAGAAAAAGCAACAAAGGTTAACAGTAGCTTTTCCAAAGCTAATTAGGAAAAAATCTCTGGGCCACAACAAAACTTCAGTCTAGAAGCAGTTCTTGCATTATCTAAGCCAGTTTGCTAGTTCCCATTCCTTAGAGCACATGACAAGAAGGCCTGACATGAGATGAGACCTCCTAGCTTCAGCAAAATCAGTGGGATTTTTACTGCCATAAAGGTCTACTTGTCAGAGTTTGCAAAATATTATGCTCAGGCAGCACTGTTTGGGTACTAAAGCATGGCTTTGACTCATTTTGACACACCACTTTCAAAGTTTCAGGGGCTGTTCTACTCCCCCCTCCCTGCATAGGTTTTGGTGACATTTAGCAAAGCCCAGAGGATGTAACAGAAACATAAGAGCAAACAGGCACAGCCACCTCCAAAGCTATCAGGTGGTGGTGGCCCACACCTCCCAGACAATACCCAGCAAATCAAGCATTGCCTGAAACTTTGTGTCCCTGAAAGAGAAAGAAAAGAGGAGTGATAGAACAGGAATAAAAAGTAAGGCTCAAAAAAGCAAAGGGAAGTAAAGGAAATTGGGGTGCACCTTAAGACAAGTTTCTCCTTGATGTGGAGAAAAGGGTAACTTTGAGCTGAAGGAAGCACAAGGGGAAAGACATAAAGACAGGAGAAGATCTGGAGCCACAGAGTGCACCTGTATAGGAGAATTTCTAGGCAGAAAAAAGGATTGCAAGAAGGCTTTGATATATGCAGCAAACCTGGCCATTAGAGTCTGTAGCACCTACAGTTCTGCAGGTTCAACTCCTTGAAGATGTCCAATGCCCCTACCCCTTGTCAATGACAAGGCTTTTCCTTAGACCAGAGTGGAATTTGGGTGTGAAGGTGTTGAGAGACAGAAAACCCAAACCCAGTGCTCTTCCAGATAACATCTCTTACCCTTTTCTGTGCAGAATACAGAAAGTTTCAAGTAAAACAACCCAAGAAAGATGGGCATAGCCACTCCCTACGGGTAAAACTGGAAGGATTCAAAACTTTGCTGTGGTTGTTATATCATAAAAAACAAAGCGCATACCTGAAGTTCATCCTAACCTATTCATGGCTGTGGAAAAATGACTCACTGGAAGTTCAGTGTCTTCCTGGCACCAGTTAAAGTGGCTATTATAAATTCATCCAGGCAGAGTTACTGTTCTTGGAGCAGCTATTCTAACACGAGCTTCACTCTCTGCTTCCAAGTAACAGCTCACTCCCAAAATAATTTTGAAGAAATATCTTTGCTTTCTTCTTCAGCATGTGCCTGCCATTGTACTGTTGGTCCTTCACTGGGGGAAATGAGGTGGCCTCCTATAAGTAGAGACAGCTGGTGAGGAGGGGGAAAGAGACACAAGGTTTTCTGATCACTGCATACAGATCCTGAGGGACTCTGACAACACCTCTTGACACATAGCACTGTCGTCTTTGGTATTGATGATGCCAGCAGGGATTAGATTTCACATTCATCATGGTGTTAATGCTGTAGAAAATGAGATCCTAATGCTTTAATTTATTTGGCTCTAGCTTTTGTAAGACGTTTTTGCTACAGTAATGAACTGGCCGTTGTGTAGCTCTGCTATCAGCAGGATGGGCTGCCAAGGCTCGGTGGCATGCTGTGACAGTGAGACTTAGCAGTGGCTCTCCTTGGGCTGAAGGAGGTTATCTGTCATTCTGCCCGGAGGAGGTCACCAAATCCTCTCCATCCTCCGAGTGGATGCAGGCATTTAGCACTGCTTGGTTGCCTCCCAGGAGAGGGGTCACAGGCCTACCCCATCATTCACGTGCATATGCTGCCTGAAAATCAGTGCTTATATTAAGTTCTGCATTAAGAACAGCATCCCGCGAGTTCCTGCAGTCTTGCTGAGTGCGTGTCTGAAGCCCTTGGTGCAGGTATGAAAGACTCAGTGTTCACAAGCTCATGTTAATCCAGCAACGAACCCCCCACCAGCTCTGACTTTCTCAGGTACCTTCAAATGCCTCTGAGCCAAGAACTCCTCCTTGTCACCCCCAGGAATGTGCTTCTGAGCATAAAAGGCTTTAAGCAAAGCCAAACCACAGCTCTGCTATCTCATTTTGTGGCTACAACTATTTGTTATAAGTGGGTTTTTTCTTTCTTCTTTCTTTTTTTCCCATTAAAAATGGTGCTTATTTTAAAACAACAGTTTCTTGGTAAATCCTCTCTCTCTAGTTTTTAGGTACTTTCTCCCATTAAAAAATTCTTATTTTGCATCCTTTGTGCCTTCTTTTTCTCCTTGTGTCACTTACCTATTTTTCCACTCTGCCAGACAGAGCTGGGGGAACTAAAAAGAGGGAAATAAACACAAAAATGAAGAGGAAAGGAAAGCACCCTTTCCAGTATTTTTATTGACTTGAACTCACCCAATAGATATATTTATTTTTTAATCAACCCCCTGAGAAGATGTATTTAAAGCTATTTCATTTTTTAAAGCTATTTCTCATATGCTTCTCCCTCCCTCTTTCCACTGCTTTAGCTCAAACAACTGACTGCCCTGGCATAGAGCTTTGCTGGGCTCTGGCTCATCAGTCGGGGGCAGCAGCACTGAGGCTGGCAGACTGCCCTGTGTTCAACACCGTGCCCGGGTGCTGCCACGCTCAGCAGGGCTTTTTCAGCTCCCAAAAGCTGTGTCAGAGGGTGGTAACTGTCAGCCATGAGTAGCCACAGCTGGAAGATCAATGCCTCACCTATAAGTCGCTGGTCAATCCATTAAGCCATGCTTTCTTCCTACAATCAATTTATTTAATATCTCAGCTTTTGAGTCAAGATGACTGTGTTAGCTCTAACACATAAATAGAAGGATGAGAAAAGAGCTAAATTTACCTTTTTTGTGCACTTGGGCAAGGGGAGGGGACACTGTGGAGCACAGTGGCCTGCGTTACCAGGCCAACCCTAACCCTAACATGACCCCATTTACATAGAAACAAACAAGCAAACAGCACATGGAAAGAAGGAAGGATTCTTTCCGATGGTATCTTTCGTTTTCATGTGGTGAGTCAGAGATAAAATCATCTGGAGGGGAGCACACAAGCTCTTTCAAATCTTCCTTTTGAGGAGCTGTCTCCAGAAGCCTTGATTTTATTCAGGTATTTCCAGCAGAAATGCACAGTACTGTCATGTCCTGCTTGCTTTGACAACTGGAGGTGAGAAAGGTAAACCACATGTCCATATGGACCCCTGGATGGCTGGGATATTGCCACAGTACCTTGAGAGGGCAGTCTTCTTGCCAATGAAAATCTGCCCTGCTTCGAAGGACCTCTGCTGTTTTCCATTACCCGGGAGCACAGGCCAGCCAGATTAGGGTGAGGAGAAAAAACCTGATATCCACAACACCAAGAGCATCCCACCCAGGCACACACACATTGCCAACCCAAGGGCACAGGAGCCTTTTGGGAAGTGAGGATGCCCACCTTGCATCCTGCAAGCAGCCACTCGGATGCCCTTTCAGTCTATGGTTTAGGTGGCAACGGAAGAGCTGCTGGCACCAGCCACACGCTCCAGCCCCCGAGTGACGGTGCTGCGGTGAGCTGCCTTCAGGTGCCGGGCAATCTGCCATCCCACAAGAAAACAAACACAAAGAATGTGAGCCGCCACTTCAGCAGCCCTCGCACAATGGAGTTACCCCAACCATATGGAAGAAATTACTTTTTCTTGCCAAGAGCAGTCCAAAAGACACGGATCTTTCAATGGGTCGCAATGCAAACTTCTCTCTGATTTTTGTTATATTTTAATAATAGACTTCAAAAAATGCAAGGCACTTCCCTCCTTGCTAACGTTTCCTTTACATTTAAGTAGAACTAAAGACTGCTGATGCTGAGTGTATGTAGGAAGCAAAATGCATCCTCCCTTCCCCAAAAACCGCTCCTATTCATTCTGTAAGCCAAAAACTGTACTCTGAGAAACTCAGGTTAACTTCCCTTAATCCTCACATTCCAGAGTGAGTTTACAATTAGAGTAAGATGAGGGTAAAACAAATAAAAAAGGAAGTTAAAGCTATCAAATACATACATGTGCATATGTGAGGGTCTATAGCTATATAAATCTCTGTAAAAGATACCATTTTCAGATTACCCAGAAACTGGTCAAATGCCTGGAAAATATTCTTTCCAAGTTTTCAGACTGGCCTCTGAAACTGCACAAACAAATTTTGTCCCATTGGAGTTCATGGAATAATTTGTGTTTGGCTTGGAATTGGTCTGCTGTATACACATGAACTCGTACGTGCAGATACTTGTCTGAGTCTGTGAGCCAGGTAGATATCTGTGTAAATTTCTTATTTGCGTGCAGTCTTGTCCAGCTGGCCCATAGCATTTGTGTAGGCTGAACAGGCAGATATAATTGCTGTATGTGCTCTTGCCTTTCCTGCCGCATTTAGCCAAAAATTCACTCTTTCAGGCATGCTGGACTCTACTCCTCTCACGAGATTAAAGCACTCAGTCACATCATCTGAACTCATCACAGGAGGGAGACAGTAGCCAAGTGTTTGCCCCTAAGGGCCCAGTCCTATTCCAAATTGTGCTGGTTTCAGGGACGAGCTCTCAGGGCAATTGCACGGGGACTTAGGACTTGCAGGGTCTCATTAGAATAAGGCAGGGAGCAGGCCACACCAGTCAAAATGAGGTCTAAGACAGGACTAGCCCATGGCTTGGACACTGCCCAGGGTCACCCAAGACACTGTTTTCAGCTTGTTACTCCCTATTAATTGCCCTGCGGTCAAACATCCCACAATATCAGGCAGTGATTTAGGGAAGAACTTGCTTTATAAATGGATCTGGGGCTTTGTTAGCCCACTAAAGCTCAGTCATGAACCAATACATCTCAGGAGGCCCACTGTGCAACCCAGAGCATCTCCAAGGGTGCTGGCATGCCAGAGCTTCTTCGGGATTGCTGCTGTTCTAACTGCATGTTAAACAGCATGGAAATGGGAGGATTTGCAGGGAAGAGAGAGATAATAAAATATACAAGCACAAGCAAAGCCCTTTCGGGGAAAACTGTGAGGGCCAAGCTGCTGATGGGATAAAAGAGGAGGGAACAGCAGGCAAAGATTATCACATACTAGGCAGGGGAGGGTATAAAGGAAGCAAACCCTGTAAAATTATAACACACTCAAACGAGACGCTTGTTTGACTTCCTTTTTAAGTGGCTAAATTTTACCTGCTGTCTCTTTCTGCCTTCTTGTTAACTCCTGTGACACCGATTGATAGAGACGCAGAGGATTAACTTGGAGACAACGCACTGAGAACTTCAGCCTCTCTGTAACCATTTAAGCAGATAACTGTTTTTATGTAGGGCAACTGGTGGGGAAAATGTGTCAACATTTTCTTTCCTGCTTCCTTTGAGTGGTAAGATGAGAAGCAAGAACACTTCAGACCCTGAGAGCTCAGCTTCCCTTCCCCCTGCACCGGGGTTTCCTGGGTCACCCCCACAAATGCCAAAAGCTCTTGCCAGGCAGCAGCAGGAAACCAGAGGCATCTCTGAGAGTCACAAAAGCTGATTCTTACCTGCCTCAGGGCAAAGAGGGAAGAGAATTAAAGCAATTTGATCCCCTCTGCTGTCCAAAATAGGCAGCTGAGTGCTTTATGTGGCAGCTAGTTCCTTGGATTTATATAGAGTGCATAGTGAGAAAATATGTTAGTCCCATTTGCTTTACTGGGCTTTGCCACGCTGTGAGTGTGGCTACCTGGCAACAAGTAAATCTCCTCAGATCCCATGCAAAATGACACATAAGCTCTGGAGCATGTTTGGAGAGCAGGGCAAAGATCAATGTTCTTAAATGATCTAAAATGCCACTCAGCAACCTAGAGAGCTTTTTCCTGCATCATCAGGAGCAAATTCACTTGCTCCCTTCAGACTCCTGCAGAAAGCAGCAGATTGTCTTAACACAGATTTTGTCAGGAACATGGCTGTGCCACCAGGGCATGGCAGCGAACAGACCCTGGTGCTCTGCACATGCAGGAGGACAGTAAGGTGGTGGGACATCCCTTCTGGCCAGATCAGAGCTCTGCAGCACAGCTCTGAGGAGGGTCAGGACAGGTGGGGTACACACCAGAGCTGCCTTTGGAGAAAAGCTGGGGATGCAGAAACTGACAGTAGCTCTTGGGCTGCTCCAGCCTGGTCGTTCCCAACATCTTCAGCGCTACAGCAACCAAAGGAGTCGAAAGACTCCCCTCAGAATCATTTTGTCAGGAGGAAGGAAGGAGTGGGTGAGGTTTCCCACACCCCACCTAGTGGCCAGAGCAGTTGTCACTAACCCTGCTTGTGTTCCCAGCTCAAGGGAGGAGGCTGAGAAGGTGTAAAGGTCCGGTTGAACTGATGCGAGAAGCCAGACTGGAAAGACAGCAAAAACTACAACAAAAGGGGTTCAAAAACCAGATTTGAACCACCTCCACAGTCCTTCTTACATTTAAAGCAAGAGAATGGAGGAACATCACCCTCCGGGTGTCCAACCTGCTGCCCTGTTGGCTCGTGGTTGGCGAGTCTGGTGACCTGGTAATCTGTTTGCCATGCATTTTTTTAACCAGGAACATAATTTAATTCCCTTTAAGGAGATCAAAACCAGGAAACATTTAAGTAGGACTTCCTGCTCAGTGTGAAATACAAATTCTTTTCATCATGGAAAGCAAACTGAGCTTAAACAATAGTAAATGAAACTGGTTATGCAATGAAATTGTAGGGAGATCAAAGCTGATTTTGGCTTTTAATTAAGATAACAAGGTACCTGGATTAAGGAAGCCAGTGGTAACCCACCTCCTAGCTACTTGAAGGAACGCAAACACTTCCCCATTAACTCGGTGCGTACACACAAGAAAATGAGGCAGCAGAAAAAATTGCCTATACTTACAGTCAGGAATTGAAACTGGGGAATATCCTATTTGCATTTATCTACATCAGATACCACTTCTTCAAGAAGAAAGAGGGTCTCATGAATTCTATTACATATTACCCCTGCTGCTATCTGTGTCTTCTGCTCACTTCTGCCACATATCCCTTAAATACATGTCTTTAATGTATTGCTACGTTATCTGTCTACACAAAACCCTGCTGTTCCTTTTCCACCCATGGGGCTGTCTAAAATCCACAAGCTTGTAGGTAGTTCCAGTCAGGAAGAAGTCAGTGCAGGGCTTAGGTAGTTTTTTGCAAGCAGCTTTGTTTATTTACAAAGGAGAGACAAAGTCCTGTGTTACACAGCAGGAGTCAAGGCACAGGAGAGGGTTTCTCTGTTCCCAACTTCCCCTGCTGTTTTGGCCAAGCCCCCCACCCAAAAGCCCCCTCTCTTTGGGCTCGTCCCAGGGCCACACACTGTGCTTGCTCAGACGTCTGCCTTTGTCTGGTTGTGTGCCCACTCCACACTTCTGCTCCTGAGACGCCTGGCTTCATAACCACATTCACCTCTTCCCAAAACATCTCCATGCCAAAGTTCCCCTTCCCAGAGCCTTCGCGTTCGTGAGGAAAACAAATGAGCCCATGGTTTGGGCAGAGACCTCTGTGAAGTGTGGAGGTTTTGAGATAGCCATTATTTTGCTGCCTGCTTTCCCAAGCTGATTGCAGGGGCTTTTTAAAGGAAAAAATCTGAGAACGGGGGTTAATCTGGGGTCTACTTTATTAGTAAAGCCATAAAGCCTTTCAGGAAAACCCTACAGAGCAAGCTGGGGCTGAAGCCAGTAGGTTTCTGTAGAAGTTCAGAATATTTATAGGAACATGTCAAGAGTGAGTATTGCTGCATGGTTGTCGGAGATGGAACATAGTTTAGCTTGGCTAACACCACAGGACTGTTGGAGGGTTTTATCTCTTCTGCAAGGTTGCATGCACCATCCATATATTTCAGTAGTGAGTGTACTGCTCCTAGGAGCCGTGAAGTGATGGTTCATTAAGCTGGCAGGAATGTTATCATTTTCCATAAAATTTGATAGGATTTTCCAGAACTTGTGATCCTTCAGTGTAATGCATTCTTGGTTATCAACAACCATCTTGGGCCCTGTGAGAATGCTCTGCAGAAATTATAGAAAGGTTTTTAACATGCATTTTTATTTATGGCAATGTCAAGTTCCTCCCACAGTGTGATTGGGGTGGGGATTCAGAACATATTTCTGGGCTTCATTCAATTTCCATGCTCCTTTTCCCGGTTGCTTTTGAAATCATATTGTTTGCTCAGTCTTAAGTGTAGTTTAGCCCATACTTATACTACCACACGTCACAGACTCACAGGGAAGGGACTGTTGTCAGAGAAAAACTGCTTCAGAGCTTGAATGCATATGTCTTCTCTTTGATTAATTAAGCTAAATTATTTGTTGAAAAGTAAGGCTTGTCCCTCTTAAACCACCTTGCAGCTATTTAATGGAAAGTCAGGATTGTCATATCCCTACAGCTTGGTCTGCAACAATATTCTAACCTCTGTCATTGCATAAAGGTATGTTTGCCTTGCTGTGTGTTTGCCTTGCCCATCCTTGGTGCAAGTGCTGAACCTTTTTAGTGCAGGACTTCTCTGTGAAGGAAACCAGGCCGTCTGTTTCTGCCCTGTCCTGAGAAGAGCTCTTATCTCCCATCTTTCAAATTCCATTCAGTCTATTTGAACGAACATGGTGCTTATT
This sequence comes from Dryoscopus gambensis, assembly GCA_013389985.1. Taxonomy (NCBI): domain Eukaryota; kingdom Metazoa; phylum Chordata; class Aves; order Passeriformes; family Malaconotidae; genus Dryoscopus; species Dryoscopus gambensis. The sequence goes on along the minus strand of WEIT01036912.1, from coordinate 129,025 downwards.
CACAGCCTGATTTGCAGTCTGCCTAAGTTAGTGGGAGCCTTGCAGTGAGCTTGGGATCTAGTACTTACAGATCCAGCAGCAGCAGCTGGTAACTGAAGTCTCCTGTTTAATCTCAGAGAGTTGGCAGAGGCCGGCCAATCTTCCCTATGCTTCACTATTCATCTGTGAACACCTCCTTTCACCTTGAGAGGACACATCACTCCATAAACTTCATGGGACTTCAGCCCTTGTGCTGAGTCTCAGCAAAAAGTGAGTGCAGTAGTTTAGTAGGGATTTTAAACCAGTAGTTAGCTGGTTTAGTAGGGATTCTTATAATCTCAAGTTAAGTATGGAGACCTCCTGTAATACCATTCTCAGCCCTGTCTGTCTCAAGATGCAGACCCTTTCCTCTCATCCTGAAGGGAGTCTTTGGGAAGTTAATCAGTGCCATAGCTTAGAAACAGTTGCAGAACAAGCAGCTTGATGCCCTTTCACTGAAAAGAAGGTTTTTCCCTCTCCATTTTTTGAGCCTGGCAGTGTACCCATTTGCAGCACTACCAACAGGTAGGTCCTCTCCAGCCTCTGCATTGGGTCACATGATATAGTCATATATAGGGATCACCTGCACTCAAATAGGGGATGTGTCCTTTACCTTATAAGCAGCAGGCACTGACTTTGAACCATTGGCCCAAGGGTCTCTGTCTCACTGTCATTTCTCTGAATCCTCTAAGCGTACTTATTCTGTCCCTTACCAATGAAGTTTTGCATTTTATTACTACAAAGCATTCATACTGGAAAAAAAATCCTCAAAAAAAAAAAGAGATCCAAGCTGAAAACATCACAGCCAAACAAGAGAGACAATTTT
>WEIT01036912.1:66492-128169 GCA_013389985.1 Dryoscopus gambensis | reverse complement strand
CTTTGTGCAGAGCCTCATGAATAACCAAATCACAGATCAATACAGGCCACAGTGTGCATTACTCACTAGCATGCTGGGAGCTGGGATCTCAGAGATGATATCAAACACCAGTCCCCACATCCCCTGAACAGAGCCTACTGATAGGGCAGTGTGTGCTGCCAACAGTGAGTCATTCATCACTCGGTCCGGTTTCACAACAGCATGATTCAGTGTTTGTAAAGGAAAGTCCTGACTGCAAACATTACCCTCATTCATCCACTGGTAGCTTCCTTGCAACATACAGTGTAGATTGTGCTGTGCTTGATATTTGCCAAGACAGTAAATCAGTGGAGGCCGAGCATCCTCTGGTAATGCTGAGATATGTGGAAAAAAAGAGCAATGTGGAAGGGGATCGTGCAGTAAGACTATTGCCCTTGGTCTGTTGGACACTCATCCCCTCCATGCTGCCTCCAAATCAGCCTCAGTGGAGAGCTACAGTTGAGTGCTGTGCTCGCTGAAGTCTGGAGTGAAACTGAAGCAAAAATTTTAAGCCATAAGATGAATTTTCTAATTGCTATTCCTGCAGGTTCAGCCTATGGATAGGGAAGAAATTAAGCAATGCGCTGCCCTTCCTGTCTTCAGTTTCCATCAGCTGCCATGCTGTGGCTGCAGACTGACAGTTTTGCTGATAAGGCCAAAAACAGAGGTGAACTCACCTTCCTTTTCCCTAACCATGTTAGCTTCCTCTTGCCAGCAAGACTGAAAAACTAGTTTTTGTCAGTCAACGCAATGTGCTCAGTCTCTCAGAATACAGAAATGCTGATCAAAGAGAGACCTCTATAAGAGAGGAAGGTCAGGTCTACAGGGTCAGCACAATTGGCGTGGTTAGGCTGTGCTTAAACTGACATGAGATGTAGGAAGCCAGAAAGGGATAGGGAGATGCAGGCAGTCTCTCCCCTGTGCACGGTTCATTAGGCTGAGGGGAGATGTAGCCCCTAATCAGTTTTCTGATCCTCCTTAAGACCATCTACTGCTCTGCTTGCTGATTCTGTAATTTTCCCATACGCTTTCCTACAGGCACCAGTGTCGGGCAGCAAAGCAATTAAGGTAAGCATGGCATCATCTCATCCAGTCTTCTCCTCATTCAGGCTATATCCAAATCCTAGATTTGATTTGAACTGTAATTTGAAAATCTGAGTAAAATGCTTGCTAATAAGTAAGTAATTAATGAAGATACTTCCTATTTTTCTTATTTTCCTTTTTTTTTTTTTTTCCAAGCAAGAAGGAGTAATGAATGGCCTTCTGGTTTAGAGATATGTCCAAAGCATGTATAAATCAGCAGAGTCCCACTGACATCTATGGTGCTTTGTCAATCTACACAAGATGCAGACAAAGCCTTTAATGTTTCCACAAAGCAGAGTTATCAGGCTCCTTGTGGGCTTGTATGAGTTAACAGAGTGAGCTTTCTGGCAAAGTCATCCATCACTTGGCTATCTACAATCACCAGACTGCAGGTAAATCACCAGGGTTCTGCTACCAGATGTTAAAAAGGCAGTTGACCTTCTTGTATATTCCACACATGAAAAGAGCTCAGTAAATTATTTGACTTTCAAACAACAATATTCAACAATTTACTACACAGCCTTCTAACTGAATGAGGTGTTAACCTGGATATCCTGACCAAATTCCAGCTGGGTTAATTATACGTTGCTTGAATGTTCCCTTCTGTTTCAATTGTGACACTATTTGATGTTATTTTTTGCTTTTCCCCTAAAGATTCCACTGGAATCCTGCTGTTGCTGTGTTGCACACCAAAAGGGCACGTGCAACAATTTTTGATGAAGGATCTCTCTGTGTAAAGTTTTAAAAGCACTCATAAACGCACTCTTTATGAGCATAGGAGCTGTAATGCATGGATATGACTGGTTTTATTCCTTTTATTGATGTTGTTATTGTTCCTGCTTCTTTCAGATACTGTTTACTGCTACTGGGTTTTTTTCTTCTCATGTCCTGAAATACAGATTTGGATTAGCATTAAAATCAAAACCTGCATTTAACCAGAGTAATGTGGCATTCAAATTTTGGGTTCCAGCTCAGATCCATTTCAAGGCAAGACCATCAACGGCAAATCCATATTGAGGTTACAGTGTGAACTCCCCAAAACTTGTGGGCAGGAATTGCTGCCAGAGCTGTGAATAAGGCTTACTTCCAGTCACGATTAGATCAGAACCAAATCAAAACAAAAAAGGGGAAAGAAAAACAGGCTAACAACTACTGTACTGGAAAATCTTAGTAATGCTACTTGGGGACTTGTCATATAAGATGTAATCAATAAATACTGTGTTGGTTGTGTAGAAGGTGTTGACTATTAATTCTACATATGGTTGTCTTGGCTGCCAACTTATATGTATAGTTTCCTCGGAGTACGTCCCCCATTTCTGTGTATACCAAAGAGTTCATATTCTTGGCTCACAGTAAGAAACATCAAAAAGGCAGAAGCAAAATGAGGAGCAAAGTTCCCTTTGCTAACAGCACATGCTCTGGCAGCAAGGCTGGGCTGTGGGTGAGACCTGTGAGGGAAGGAAATTCCAGCTCTGGTGAATTATCAAGTAAGCAGACTGTCTTGCCAAGGAGAAATGCCTGTGATCTGTCTATCATACTCCTCGGCTGATTCAAGGGACTAAAACTGTTGAAGACTTTTCACCCGTTTTAAAGCACGTTCTGTATGTTTCAATGCAAAGACAGTGCATTTGAAAGAATAAGAAGAGCTAAAGCTTTTATCAAAACTAGTAGCCTAGGGAAGTTTGCAGAAGGAATAATAAGGAGGACAGGACAAACTTCTGCCTTGCAGAGTGAAATATAGACATCTTGAGAATACTCTGCTGGTATTCAGGACTATCCTACTTCTCAATGCAACCTGGTCAGGGTTGATTTTAACCTCAGAGCATCCACCCAACAAATGAAATGTGAGTCACTTGGCTAATTAAACATAGATACCCAAACACTACCTGTGAACATGACAGCCAAAAATTTTGATTACTTTATTAACTAATCCCCACTTCTAGACCTAGTCTGAGCCCCAGAGGGACCAAGTGGTGCTAGGTGACTACTGAAGCCTGTTAGGTCTTTGCCAAACCCATGACCTACTGCAATCCCAGTAGGAGCGGGGGCCAGCAGGACAATTTGCCCCAGGCTTTTCCTCTGAGAGGAGACACAAGGCTTTGGCTCCTTATGATATATTTAATTTGCCATAGGACTAAATTCTGTCTTGGGATCTTTTGTAAATCAGTTTTAAGTCAGGGGCAGGAGAGCTGAATGCTAGATACTTGTCCCACTCCAAGGTGATGCAAGCCATCATTTTTTCTACATAAGCCACATCCAGCTATCAGCTTGAAGCATCCCTCAAGGTGTGCGGGACTAAACAAGAATATTTGTTGGAGAAGAACTCATGGTTTGTTTTGCTTGCACAGCACCAGAAAGCCCTGTTGCCATAGCCCTAATAGTAATTCAGACCACTAGAGTCATATTAGTGATGTGGCTAGTACCAACCATACAGCCATCAATCACCATTCTTTCTCCTCTCTTCAGCTCAGTTTATTTCCTAAACTCTAATAAAAGGCCAGGTGTTTCAGTGTGTATGGCACATACCTGGCAGGAAAGGGTCTACATTCTTCTGCTTGTGCACCACAAAAAATGTGTCCCAGCACTTCAAACAAGCTGGTAGCTATAAAGACAAATTTCTGGTTGCTGTTCATTCCTGAGGTGGTTCTCTTGGCCATGACATTGGATGCGTCCTTTTGCTACAGTGAAAGTGAGTTTGTATTCAGCTGGTAGTGCTGTTTTACCTTCACTTTTATTTAATTATATCCTATAAAGTGAGTTATTTGCCACATATTTGCATAATCTCCCCATTTCTCTCTCTTCCTCTATGTACAGCAGCCTCAGCTGCTCTGTCATTTGGCCACAGAGGCACCAGTTTGCTAATCTATTTTCATGGTCTGATAGACCTGGACAGTGATCAGTTTGCTTCCAAGGCATTTGTGTAAGAGGAAAAAGAGCTTTGATCCCTATCGGCAATTCAAGTTAATAGGATTGCTCTTCTTAAACCTCAACTAGATTGTCACAGTATCCTCATGTGATAGTCTGCAGTAAATCTCATTCCCAGAAATTTAAGCCTGTGGCCTCTAGATCCAAGCCATTAACTTTGTGACAATTAATGGGTTGACAACACAGTCCCCATCCATGCAAAATTCAAAACAAAAGCAGGATGGCAGGAAATAACTTCTCTCCACAGCTAGTGGATCCTTTATGTAAATAACCTGAACTGGCTGAGCTGTGAGGAGATGGAACATTTGAAAGACCTGCTACAAAGAGACAAATTTGGGGCATTTTATCTAAATGCTGTATCCTTAATCCACAGGATATGAGATGAGGGGGTACCAAGAGAAGAGGGGAGCAGGCAGTGGGGCAAGACCATGATTTAAAAGCCCCCCATTTCAAAACTTTCCTTCTTGCCTGAAGGGAACAGAAGTGTCCCTAAGAGGCCAGTTCCACCACTCTCTTGGTGTCCTGAGGGAGGTCTCCTCTGCCAGCTCCATGTCTTTCCTGCCAGCAAAAGTCCCCTTCTCCTGTCCCATGTGCTTATTTCACTCTGTGCTCTACTAAGTGAGGGTGGCTGCACAATGAATTGCAAGGCCCTTTGGAGATCATGTGAAGGAAAGGACGCAGGACATCTCATTGCTCAGCAGCACTAAACCACTCAAAACTAAGATTGTTGGATGGGACATAATGGAGACAGGCTGGGAGAGAACGTTATGCAAAGGGACATCACCGTTTAAAAAGATTTAAAAAGCCATGTGTCCTGAGCCCTGGACATCTTTGCCAGGCAACTCCAGGTGGACATCACAGCCTCTTGGGAAGTTGTGGCGCCCAAAACACAAATGAGAACTTTGTCTACACCACATTCTTTGTCTGGCTCCTAACAGTCCTCCCTTCGTCTTTGGCTGTTGACAAATATTGGTCTTCCTGAGCCACACAAAAGAAAGTGTATTTTCATGTCAGCCTGTTCCTCTAAACATTCAATTACCCTGTCAAATACCAAACACCTCTTCTTTATGGGAAATTCCTCCTGCCAAGTGCTCTTTGCTTTGTCCTTTAAAAGTGGGGCTAAAGGCAAGAGTTTCTGCCCTTACTTGTTAGTGAAGGCAATTATGACCACCTTCTGCGAGTAATTACCCATTTCTATCTGGGTTCTACAAAAAACTGAATTTTATACAATTACAGGCTACCTGGCAAATCTCATGCTGCTGGGATGCACTGCAGAGCACTCAACATGAGCCATGTTTAAGGCAGTTAAGTGCTGTGTGTTTTACTTTTGGTGTCTCTCAGACCAGTGGCGTGATCCACAGCATTCAGCAATAGCATAAAGGCTCAAAGGGCTGCCTTCATCCTCCCCTCCCTCCCTCACACACTCTCAGGAAGGTGACACCACATCTCTCAGCAGATGGTGTGGCTATGCCAGTGCAGACCTGCACCTGGACTGAAACACTCCTGTTGCAAAGCAAGGTATAACAAACTGGGAGGCCCCTGGGGCACATTGGTCACAGGACCCTGACTGCTGTACTGCACCATGCTGTGCACATGGACTAACTAGCTTTTCTCTAAGCCCTGCTGTGTCACGTGAGAGTGGCACATCCAAAATCCAGCTCAGTTCTCCCTTTTCAGGCAAGAAATAACTTCCTAAAAGAAATACAAAGTATTCATAAGTAGATTTTTCAGTGAGAGCAACAACTGAAGCATCCTTTCTTTGAGCTCGCGAGTTCAACCTCTCTGCAATTTCCAAGAAGCAGCAGAGTCCTAGTGAGCTGTGACTTCTCAAGTACCTGCCTACCAAAACCTCCAAGCTGGTCGTGCACTTAACTCTGTTATGCACATATCCCAGTGAGACTAATGATCCTGAAGCACTTCTAGAAATACCCACTGTGCCCTTACCCAAGACAGTAGCATATAATTTGGTGACTGAGTTCCAACAGATAGCTGATCTAAGGTTTTGGACACTCAATGTACAAAACTATAAAATGTTTCTTGTTCTTGGTATAGTGCTGCATGATGCCTCCTGTAAAATAGCAATCATGTATTTATTAAAGGTATCAGATCGGATTCTGACTTCTGCCTGCCACAACCTATTATTTGCATCTACTTATGGTGAACACAAAATGCTCCCTACTCAGAAAGTTAATGCCTCCTGCCTACTTTTTGTGTAGGAAACAACCACTGACTTAAGGCAAGAGTCCACAGACTCAGTGGAATTTATACATGGTTTGTACTGAGATGAGTTTAAAGTGAAAGGTCTAAATACTGAGCCTGAGTCCCTGGTGTAACACAGGGATAATTTTACTGAAATCAATGTATTACATAGATGGGAAGCAACTTTAAAATCAAAATGAAACTGTACAACAAAATGGCACTCAAACAGGTGAAGTAACAGCAACTCAGATTACCAGTGAGCTGAAATGGTGTCCCATTCATTCCACACATCTGCCATCTATATCAGGCCTTTGTGATTAAATATAATGCTGCAAAGGACAAAGATTATAGCACTGACACAAATTCCCCTTTGGTATCAAGAGTTGTGTATGTTAGGAAACAAACCACCCTGCAGAGGAAACATTTTTGAGAGTTGTGCTATGCAGAAAACTAAGCAAGTCACTCTGAGCAGAGACATAATCCAGCTTCCTACACGTTAATGCCTTGTGGCCATATTTTTTCACTGCAGTAACCCCTCCATCAAGCTCCCTTTGATCTCCTCCACCTCCAAAATGCTTCAATTCCCCCTCCACACTCACAGACCTGAGCTCAAACCCCTGTGCAGCATCTTGCATGTACACTCACCACTAAGAGGTCCCGGGGCAATGGGGCCCTGCTGGATCCCATACTGCACATGGGCCAGACGGACCCTGACCACATCCAGTCAGCAGGCAGAACTGCACAGATAGCATTAAAATCACACTGCAGTTTTGTCTTCACCAAAAGCGCTGATTGTAAGTATGCCATAGGACACTCACTGCCTTCTGAATAAGCACCACTTTCCACAAAAACGATGGGAATGTAATTGATCTCTACCCTATGTAAACTTTGGGTACATTAGTCAATGGGCTCAAAGTTTCTAGTGGGAAGGGGACAAGTTTGAGAGACAAATGCATGGAAAGAAATGTAATCACATAAGCCTTGCTTTGTTATTTAGATATTTAGTTGCACATTTAGCTGATACAACCTAAAATATGAGGACATTCACTGTCAGAGGGTTTGACCGTGTAGGATTAGTTGCATGTGTGATGGAAATCTCTATCAGCACATAAAAAGGATCAGAAATTGGCCCAGGTTCTCTTTTTGGCTCTGGAAACTAAAACTCTCCAGGTTTTGACCAGATGCATTGAACAAAACTATAAAATGACAATTTTGCAGTGCCTCCCGTTCCCAGAGATTTCCTGAATACTTAGGGAAAGACAACCTCCCAAATTACCCATCTGGTCACTCAGTGCCATGCTTGAAAGGCAATTCCTCCCTGTCCCCTGCTGGGTCTTGCTTTCCTCTCTGAGCTTTTGTTACTGACTGTCGCATTTGTTGCGCTGCTGTCCTTGAAAAAACATCTATCTGCAAGAGCCTCCCGAAGCCCTGAATTCCAAGGGTTACAATGACAGCGCTGCCTGAAGCAGTATTTCCTTTTCCACGTTCTGCATTTGCCAGCTGTTAACTTCATCAAGACCCTGTATTGTGGGAGTCTTTAAAAAGGGGGCAGCTCTGTTTTCTCCATAGCCTTTGTGTGAAGGCTGCCAGCCCAGATTCGACCCTGAAAACCAATGAATTCAATGGGGTGCCATGACATGGCAGGCAGGGCAGAGAAGAATTCAGCTGTAATTTTGAAAAAACTGCTCCCAGTTCAGGAAAAATTCCCAGTTGCCTCTGGCTTTTTAATGTCAGCCTTCCTGACAAACAGAAGGGATAGGTATCATCTCCTCTTTGCTGAAATAATAATCATTTGTCTTAAATATCAACAGCACTGGAAAAGCTGCATCAGGCCTGAGGTTGCTGGCCTGGATTTCACTGCCCTTCCGAGACAATGGGGGATCTATAGGACACCCTGCGCCTGTGGGATGACTCAACTCACAACTATCCCTCCTACCCAGTCACAGAAGTGATAGCTTTGACCTTTTGCTCATGGAATAAATGACAGGGAAGGAAGGTACTCCACATCTTTAGTACAAACAGCAGTGTCACTTTACCAGGGGACAGCAAGGCTCTGGAACAATTTGGGATAGGAAGTGAGGAGGGCCTGTGCATTGACTGAGATGGCAGGTGACATTTCAAAAAGGCAGGACAGGATTAAGCGAACTGGAAGAGGGACAGGATGCAGGCATGAAGAGATCTTTAATGTCATACACACCCTAGAACATTTTGTATGCAGCACCTCTTAAAACTGGAGCATGCCTCCTGTGTCCCCTTCCTGGAGCACCAGCTATCTGGGGAGCACCCCAAGTCCTCTGCTGTTTCCTAGGGTTCTCATGTCTAGATGTGCCCCAAATCTGACTTTGCTTCATGTAGGGAGAGCAGATAGGACCCGTGCAGTTGCAGCTATCCAATGAGTTGCATTGGAATCCAAGATCCACAGCATTTTCCCATCATATCTGCTAAAGGGTTTCAGAATGAAGGTAAGTTCTCCAAAGGCTTTTGCTCTGCTTGAAAGTGCCAGTACAACACCTGACCACCCTTGGTGAGAGCACAGTTAGGGCAAGGCTGAGCACTTTTGAAAATCCTGTCCCAAAACAATGAAAGGATCTTAATTTAATTAATAATTCTACTGTCATTTTGTTGTAGCTAATCCTTTTACTGGGATCACAGCCAGCAGACAGCAATTCCTCAGAGCTGTCAGGGTCCCTAAGCTATGGCTGTTATGCAGTCTCCCAAAGTGGGGGATCCACAAGTACTAATTCCAGACCTGTGCCTTCCCAGCTCTCCTGGATTTGGTGTGGATCACATGTGAGCACATACAGGAGTGTTTTTGTTGAATGAACCAGGGGACACATCCAGTTTTTCTGTCTAGGTGCGCTGTGGGCTGGTATCAAGGGTTTATGCCTGCCATTCTGCCTCCCACACCACCTCCCAGTGGTTGCTTTGTGGGAGTCCTGTAGGCAGCTCCCCAAAGAGAGCATCTCTCTGTTTTTCAGCATCTGCAACCACTCCAGAAAGAAAATCAGCAAAAGTATGGTGTGGCACTAGGATGTAATTTTCACTTTGGCAATGCAAGGGGTACATGCCTCCATGCATCTCCATTTTCTGGAGGGCTTTTGCCAGGCTATGTCCTACGAGAGGCAATGCACATGCCTACAAAAGGAATGAGGAACATGGTTTCCTGATTACCAGAGTGCACACACATGCAGACAGAGGCCAGGTGGAAGCAGAGGCAGCAGGTACATTGGCCACAAGGCTAGCTGCCCTTTCTGCTGACACAGGTGGGAGGGTGTAAGGTCCACAGAGCACTCACATTATAAGAGCAATGCAGTGCTGGCAGGGAGCCATCCCCAAAGTGTCTTCTCTAACACTTTTTCAGTATCTGGTCTAGCAAGTTCCAAGAGCCATTGCTCTCCACAAACCTTGCCTGACCAAAGCTGTGTAGATAAGCCAGAGTGCCCTTGGTTCTCAGCCTGTGTCAGTAGCACTGCTATCTCTAGCTCTGATGGAGATGGCAGAAATCACTATGAGAAAGAGGAGATCAGATCACCACACCTCCAGCACCTTTCCTGAAAGGATCAATAGTGAAATTATCTGTTCTGAAAAAAGCAGATGTGTGGAGTAACACACTGACTCCCAAAAACTCTGGGGTTTATTGGCAACCGAACTTGATTCTGCAGAATAAGGCCTCATCTTTAAGTCTATGTAAATACAGATCTCTTTTCAACCATCTGGGCTTTTTATTGTTTAACTGGACAATGGCAAGCTTTCACCAGGCTTTATTTAGGCTATTTCAGACAATGTCTAATGATGCAAGTTTTTCTCATAAAAACACACCTAACTATCACACAAGACAATTGGAGTCACACAAAGATACCTGAAGGGTCAAATGTGTAAAAAAAAAAGTATTCAGCTTTTCTCTTCCTCATCTATTCTTTCTCTCAATTCTACCTATCCTCTGTTCACACAACAGTGGGCAAATCTTCCTATCCTCTCCTTCAGTCTACTATTTTATACTAATGTTACTCAGCTGGTTTTGATCCTTGGGTTTGGTGAAATCTCATCCAACAGCAGGCTGAGGACAAGGAGTTTTGCCTTCACCTTACGTCAAGTGGCCAGGCATGTAGGAGCCCATCCTGGCTGCAGTCTTAGCTATGTCACTAACAAAATGGGCAGCCCTTAACTCTCAGCCCATATAATGGGTTTGGAGCCAGGCTTCTGGGCAAGACTGTCAACTGAAGGTATGGTTGTGGCCGGTCTGAGGACAATTCCTGATTTTCAGTAGCAGCCCCAGTCTATAGTTTTACCTCTCAGTGGCAGTGCTCAGCTGATATTCAAACATATGAAATGAAAAAGCGTATCTAAAAATTGCAGGTTCCAGCTAATGTAGCAACACCTTTTAGGGAGAGCTAAAATCAGAGCTGCAGACGCCTAATTCTGAATTCCCCTGCATTTTGTTGTTGCCAGTTCCTGTCTGAACACCACAATGTGCTGCTCCTCTACACTTGTGCTGCCCACAGGGGAAAGCCCTCAGTGGGCGGATATCAGATCCTGTCAGTACCTGACAGAGGGATGCAGGGGTGAACTGTGTGGGATGGCAGCCTGCATAACCTCCACATCTTCACAGCGAGCAGGAACTGAAGAGCAGAGGAGGAAGGAAGGCTAGGGCGGGTAAAGTGAAGCATTAAATAGCACTTGCTGGATCTCTGCTTGGCAGGGATTCACATGTCCCTGTTTCTAAGTCTTCTGTTCCTCGGGAAGGCTAGATATGAGGAGGCTGGAGTGCAGATGAACTGGTGGGTGAAAAATATACCTACCACAGGCTCTTGTGCCCCATGCAGAAGTGAGGGACTCTACAGAGCTCTCAGCAGGAAAGAAAACTGGGCCTCAGCACCTGAGCCACCGAGTTCCTAGAGGACATGCATGCAATGATGTCTTCAATATCCTGTCCAGGATTCCACATACAACATTTGGGATCAGCTGTACTGAACAGCCCCACCAATCCCTCGCAATCCTTGGCACAGTGCAGCCCTCTCCCCTTGCCCAAGAGGGCTTTGCTTCTACCTTGCTTTCCCCCAGGCAGTGGGAGAAAAGCTGATCTCCATCACCCTGCACTTCTCATCTTCTTACTGAATAAATGAAGAAGGAAAAATTCATGGTGCAAGAGAGCAATCACTTGAAGTCCTTATGCCAGGGCTCTCTAGGATTGTTGCTAGAGCAAAGAGTTATTCCTTCTGGTGGGAATTCCTGGCTGAAATGTTGTGGTTGGCATTATACCAGGAGCCATGCCAGACAGCAATTTTGGAATTAGAAAGGTCCCAGGACAAGCTCAGTCTACCACAACCACAGGAAGATGGTTAGTTCTGACTGGTCTCCAGAGCATCCACCCCACAGCCTGTGGCCACAAAATGCTCCCCAGTGCTCTCTAACAAGCTTGAGACCAACAGCAGAGAACAAAAGCCACAGCTTTTGTGTGCCACAGGAAGAGAGCAGTAGCAATCACAGGCAGCCCCAGTGTCCTCAGTGCCTGCTGTAAAACTGCCAGATGAGCTTTGGAAATTGGCCAAGCCTCACATTAAAAAAGGTAAATGAAAGAATCCGGTGTCCAGTGGTACCTCCCCATTTGACCTAAAGGGACAATTGCAGAGGTCATCTTGACCCCAGGAGTATGAACAAGATGCACAAGATAGGACAATGTAAAGACCATCCTCCTACTAAGACAACCCTCTCATTTGCTTCAGCCACTATTCTGAGCTTCTACTCCAGAAAAGAAAAACATCTGATGAGGAAAGGAGACCTGTGGAGCAAATTGTCCTGTAAGTTAGGGGGAAAAAAGTCTTTGACAACTTTTTCTTTGCCTTTCTCCCTGGCCTTAGAAAGAGTACGTGTCTGATGGAGGCCTGCTTATTTGCCAGGGAATTAGGGAGTTTTGTGCCTCCCTTTATTCTTATGAAAAGATAATGACCTTCTGGTGGGAAGATCCAAGCATTGCCAAGAAATATGTTTTGGAAGCTTTTCAGAGTGAATGAGAGAGGCAAACAGATTCCCTGGAGAATAAAAGGGCAGATGGAGCTGTATGACCCTGGACTTCAATTTAGGCTTGAAAAAATCTTTGGATCTATGAATCTGTGTTGTAATCAAGGGCGTGTGCCTCCTATTTGACCCCAGAGGAGAAGTTAGCATCATGGGCCCCACAGCACCCAGCCATCCAGTGGGGTGTGTCTCAAAGGCATCACTGTATTTTGTACACACATCCTTAGCTGGAGTGAAATTACGTAGTTCAGGCACTCCCGTACCTGGCAACATGGCTCCAAGCCAGCTGCAAAACCCATGCAGAAGCTCTTTGGTGCTTGGCTACCACTGGACTCTGCCTTGCCATGACTCCCAGGTAGATCACACACAGCCTCCATGGGTCTGCATGAGCTGTGGGCACACCTTTCCACTGTAGCACAGGCACAGCTTGCCAACACCATACACAGCCTCACAGTCATCCTGGCCTGGGGGAGTTCACAGAGTGCCTAACCCTGAGACTGGCTGGGCTTTCTGCTACTCCTTGCCATCCTCAGGAGGTCCTGCTCAGATCCTAGTTCAGGGTCCATCTCTGGATGCAAGTGTTGCCCAGAGATTTATGTATTTATTCATGTATTGCTGTCCCATAGGGACCGTGAACTTACATTTAAATGACGAGAGGCATCTGTTTCCCCATCAGCACTCACGGTCGACATTTTCACTCCTGCCAGTTTTCAAAGTGCAGCTGAGAGTGTAGGTAATCACAATGGACAATGGTTCTCTCTTTAACAGATCATGACCTGGGCTGCTTCCTGGAGAAGCATATGGCTCAGCATGCTTTTGCTTCCAGGGATCCCCAGAGATCTCAGGGAGCTGCTGGAAATGTCAGTCATTACCTGAAATTCAGCCTGCAGGCTTCACCACAGGAAGTGATTTTGTTCAGCCATGCAGCTCCTCATGCGTCTTTATCCAGCAATTTCACATGGAAGTATGGGACAGTTTGTGATGGACTTACCCCCTGCCTTTGGTCAAAGAACAAAGGCCAAGCAAGTAATACCAGGTTATTGCAGTGAGTGACACATAATCAACTCTAAAGAGGTGTAAGGATTATATCCTGAGAGACCTGGGCCGCCTCAGCTCCTCACCAATTGCTTTCACTCATAGCCCATTTTAAAAGCTTTACGAGCTCCCAGCAGTCACAGATCAGTCAGCTAAACTCTGTTTTCTGAACTTTTCCTGTTATCTTTGGACACCTGGGTCTGTGAAATTGCTGATTAGCGGTTTGCAGAGCGATTTAGGTAATCTCAGAAGAGTACACATGAATCTAACAGCTAGATATAATGCCTTGACAGATCAGTAAGGCACCTTCCAACTCCACAGAGCCTAGACTTCCTGGGGCTGGGTGGAGGGATTTTTATAGTCACCAAAAAGTTATGTCTGTGTTTGTGCAAGGGGGAAAGGAGAGAAGCAGAGAAAGGGTGATGTATTCAGCCACAAAATATTTTGAAGAGCCTGAAGAAGTTTTGGGTTGGATCGAGACATCCTAGAAGGCCCATTATAATTGCTTCTTCTCTCAAATTTCAGAGGAACTATACTTCTGTGAAGCTGAAAGGCTTTCTAGATCCAGGCTGAATGGGTATAGGAATCTGGATGTACATGTGCATAAGCCTGTGTTGCAAGCACCCAGGCATGCATGCCACACTGTGGGGGGCTTGCTGCATGCGCATGTAATAGCATTTGGACTCGCTGATGTCCCTGGGACAAAGGAGGTTTGCAGCTGTGTGATTCTGACCACAGCGTGCAGAGGTACCTGACGATTCAGAGGTGACTGATGGATACTTGCACCACCTGTCTGTGCTTCAGCGGGGAAGAGAGACCATAACACACTAACAGGCACATCTTTTGTCACTCTGCTGCCTATCCCAGAAAAAGATCATGCCCATTTCTGTAAATAAACTCTGATAAGGGCCCAGCCCACAGCTGGTGTAACAGAAGACTGTGCAGCGGTGCTAATTTGCAGCAGCTGAGAATTCGCCTCAGTGTCTCCCAGCCCAAAACAAAACTCTATAAAAAGATGGTTTCTCAAGTTCAACTGCAGTGCAAAAAGCCCTGTTCCTATAAGAGGTGACTAACCGGGTGACTTGCAGCAGCAACACTCCTGCTAATGTGCCCAAGAGATGGTATCAGGCCTACACTCCAGCCTTCTCCCCCCTCTCCTCCCCTGCAGTCCAGGTGCAGCTGACCACGACATGCTGATGGTAATTCTGGCAGCGTTTTGACCCAGTGGATTTGCTCTGGCCAAGCCGAGAAAAATGAGTCTGAGAAATTCTCTGCATACACAGAAAGCTCTCCCTGTAGACATCTGAAAGTTGTGTCGTCCTTGTAATACTTTCTGTTTTCCTTGCCTCCCTCTCTTGTTCCCAACATAGTTGCTCAGTAGCTTCTAACCAGAGGTTTGCCACAATGTACATCAGAAGATGATACGCCACTTCGTGGCAGAAAATCCTGCCAGCTCTACTGCCTATAGAAAGCTTGGTTTGGTCTGTCTCTGCCTCAGCACAAATCACTTACTTGCTGTGCTTCTGCAGACCCTGCAAAGCTTCATGCTTTACCCTCCAAGTCACTCAGTGTACACTTAGCAGCAGGGATGAAAGAGGCTTCAGGAAATAGCATGCTGAGAAGTGAGGCCTCCCAGGACTCCAATCAACCCCCCTGAAGGGGAAAAGCCTAGGGCTAGAGAACAAATTCTAATTATAACAACAGACCTGCAGTCATTCCCAATCATGTCAAGCTCTTCAATGAGGAATTAAACAAGTTCTAAAATGGGTGCACTGTCTTATTCTTCCCTCTAGCATTAATAGTGGGATGTTGTAAAAAATGGCCATATCTAAACAACATGTGAAGGGAACATTAACTTGGCATATGACTGACAGAAGAAAACAATATTAGTGTGATAGACACATCCTTTCTTGCTCCACGGGCATGATTTACTACTGAATTATAGTAGGTTTAGGCTACAATAACACCTCAGACTGAAGTGGGGATAATTCTTATGTGAAGCCAACAAAAGCCTAACAAAATCTGAAATCTGGAAAACTGCAAAGATCACAATGTGAAGTAAAAGAAGAATTTGTGCTTAAGAGCAAGAGTCACTGATAATGTTACCAGCAAGTAGGTTGGTCAGCTTGTATCTTTGGATCAAGGCTGAGGAACTTTCCAGGATGCAGAATTTGAAAGCGTGCCTCAAAAATAATTTTCATGCCCAGAATCAAAACTGCTGAGGAAAAAAAAAAAATCATGGTTAAATTATAATAGAATCATAGCTGTCCGTTGCAAGCTGAGAATTCATCAAACCAGTATAAAATTAGCACCACAGAGGTGAAATGGGACAGGTCATAATTGCATGAGCACACACTGAGTCCTGCTGTCTCAACAACTGTTTCTCCAGAAATCTCTGCTAGTACTTTCACATCTACACGTCTTGGTGTGAAGGTCTTTAGGTTAACTATATGCGCATGATACCTCTCTCCCCATAGCCTGATTCCTTCACTGCCTTCCCCATTAAATGCAGTAATTTCCACCCATGCAAAGTGGGTGGCATTTTACACTTACTTCAATTTCTCTTCACGCAGGTATAAATGGGTGCAAGAGGTGCAAAACAGAGTAGAGCTGGGGAAAGAATAAGAAAAATAGACTGTGAGAAGGTTATTTCTCTCCATAAGGTCTGCATCTTGCCTCTAGCATTGTAGCTGGAATATGACTGAGAAAGTGAATATTCCTAGAATTCTATAAGAATATTCCTAGTAGTTCAATGTGTTATTCTACAGTATCTAACACAGTAGAATGGTAATAAACAATATTTGTAACAATGTACCCAAAAGAACCTCCGAATGTGATTTGTAAAGAGATTCAAAAAGGGAAAGAATTCAGACTGAGGAAAACGTCTCACATGTGAGCAAAAAACAGAACATGGGATAACAATTGAAAAAATTGTAGTACTTTAACTGCAGTAGCAACAGCAAACTGAAAAGGATGGAGCACTTTGCTTCACATACATCAAATCTTTTTTGCAGTTAATCTCTTCTACCAACTGTTGACTGAAGGGATAAAATCACTTCTGCTCACATATTCATAGCACATAATCTTCCCTCTCAGGTACTTTTTACCAAGCAAAGTATTTCACAGAGCTGTGCAACTGACAACATGCAAGTTTGCAGTGAAACTTTTTCTTTTTTGGCAGTGCAGAATGTCTCCGCAAAAAGCTATTAAAGCATTTCTTTTCAGTCTCTTAAGTGGGAGCAGACAAATCTTGATGACACACTATCTGTCGTAACAACAGGACACTGAGCATTACCCTACCTACACACCTGAATGACTGTGATATCCAGGGGGCTGCACTGCCATAGTGTGCCTTCCGCAGCTCTCTTCCAGACCACAAAATTCCAGAGTCAGAATGTGGCCCACTGGGTCTACACTGTCCTGCACCATCATCTGCTCCCCCTCTGCCTGGTACTAGATGCATGCATGGGAGTCATTATTCCTTCTACTTCCCCTTTTTCTACTGTCAAAAGAAACGTCTAATGAATGTCCACAGGAATCAAGGTGTTTGAGATGCTTTGGGCTTTATATTGGGGCAAATTCTTATGCTGCAGTGCAACTTTTAGGGTGTCTTGTTGTAGCCTGTGAGGCTACTGTAGATGGGTCAGCAGACCCCAAGACAAAAAAAGGTATGCTGGTAGAATGGCCCACAGGCCAAGACATCCCCTTAAGTTATGGTGAAAGCCCCAGAAGGCTTTGCGTTTATTATGATAATACATGGATTTCTCCTGTTCAGGATTGGTTTGCTGTTCTCTACCCCTTTATCCCTTGTTTAGATATCCTCTGGAAATTTCTTTTTGCTTGTGACTCCCATTGGCTCCCACTCTTTGGTCCCTCCTCTTCCAGTCTCCCATTGGTACCCTTACCCTTGTCCCGCCTCCCTGCCCTCAGTCCATTGGTCCTGATGCTCTGCCCGCCCACCATGTCCCACATATAAGATTGCGCCCCTGTCCTCCATCTTGTCTTTTGTCCCTGGACCCTCCACGAGTGGACCTCCCATAAACCTCGTTGCTGGAGCCCATACAGAGGACCCGTCCCACCTCCTTGCTGCCAATCGCCATCTTGTGTCTGCGTGTGTGTGCGTGTGCCCTCCCTCCACCAGGTGTGTGTGCATGCCTGCTCCTTTGTCTAGCCCCCTCAGCGCCGAAGCGGCTTCCTCTCCTCTGGGGATGCTTCTGCAAGGCTGCAGCAACTCACCACCGCTCTCACGCCGCGGCAGTGTCTTTAAAACGTTTCTTATCCAGACAAGAGGTTGCAATGAATAGGAAGGTACTTGGGGGCAAAAGGGTCTGCTATGACAGCTTCATCAAACTGAAACCTGTCCCTAGCTGCCCTTCCTTCCCAGGAGACCCACAGGGATTATGGGGTGGATTCAGTATTTTGCCCATGAATTACTCCCTGGAGACGTTTTAGGGCAGCTTATATGCGGAGTCAGGCCTCCTGTGCCTGCAGGAGCTCAACCCCCCTGCACATGGGCAGCACGTGGTGGCTTGCATTGAGCGAGATGCCTCGGCACACACCTTCCTGCCTCCAGTGGGTCACCCAGCCAGCTGGGAACACTGCACACCCCTGCTGCCTTCATTTTCACAGGAAATAGAAAAGAAAAATATTGAGGTATTTATCTATAAAACCTATACCGGACCAGATTTATCGTTCAGGTTTGCATGGCCTATAAATTAAGGCCAGAAGGGACTATCAGACAGATCATTTCGTCTGGCACCTTGCATATATATCACAGGTCATTTAATTTTAACCAGTTTTCCCTGCACTGAACCCAAGAGCTTGTGTATTTAAAAGACAGTTCAGCCTTGATCTGGAGCCATCAAAACATGGAGAATCCATCACATTCATCAGTCATTCTCTCTGTTAAAAACATGAGCCTTCTGTCAGGTGCATTGCTCTGGCTTTGATTCCTAGCCATTGTTTCCCATTTTGTCTTGCATTGCCAGGATAAGTAAGCCTTTAGGGTCTGCCATTTTAGCCCTGTAAATTTACTTATAAATTTTCATTCAGGCACTATTCCATCTCTTTTCTGACAAGTTAACCTCTGAGTCTGTTCCTGCAAGGCATTTCCTTCAGTCTGTGAAACATTTTCTAGCTGCTTTCTCCACACTCTAATTTTTAAAACATTAATTTTAAAACATAGACACTAAAAATATACACTGTTTGGGTTTCCCATATGTTAAGAGGTATGAATTATACTCCCCCACTTTCTCTGTTCTTATCACCTGAATCACATATCAGCTTTTCCATTCTTTCACTTCAGCCAAATGTCAGGCTAAGCAGCACTGAGAAGCACAATTCATGCACTCGTCTTTTTGGGGCTACTGGCATAAAAGTAGCCTTTGCCCTGTTTTGCAGAGGACTTCCAGATACTGGAAATTGCTCAGCATTGATACCAGTGGGCCTGTGACCCCTGCAGCCAGGTCCTTTGCAGTCCTGGCCTGTAACTTCCCTGAAGGTATGGATATAAAAATTTTTCTCTCTCTAAAAAATTTTTCAACACTCACTCTTCTTACTAATGGAAAATATTTTCTCATTTAAAACAAGGATATAAATTATTTGTCTGCAATTGCAAAACAGAAATATTTATCCAGCGCATCCATCTTTTCCCATCACTGATGATTTCCTCATCCCACCTAATCACATATCCCATCACCAGAGGCTCTTTTCTTTCCCTAGGAGCAAACTGTTTTGGTTTTAATGATCTTTTCTTTCATGATATCTTTCACTACCCTAAGTAATTTCCTGCATTTCATGCCTCTCAGTTACTATTTCTTGAAGTCTCTCTCCTTGTTTTTCCACTTGTTATACACCAGAGAGAAGAGAATACTTCTACATATGGCTTTCATCTCACCTCTGATCCAGCACTTGAGGTCTTTTAGCGTCTTCTGGGGTTTAAAATGTTCAGACACAGGGAATCATGACTCAAAATAATAATATTCTGTTCAGAGGATATAAATCATAATCAGACTGACTACTAATATTCTATTATTTCTGTTATTACAATATTGCTTACTGTTTTTTAATCATTTGATGTTGAATAATTTTACACTGCAGCTCAGTATTTTTTTCCTCAGTACTTTCATTTTTCTCAGCTGAACCTTGACTTTCTGAAATAGTTAATTCTAGCTCAAAATGCCAGTCTGTCATTTTTGATCACACCCCCTGCTAACGCCCAATTACTTGTGGGCTAGAACAAGCTTGCCAACCTTGTTGAAAGGAATAAAACTTCCTCAATCAGTGAAATAAGGCTGTCAGTGGCACACCTGTGCAACAAGGCGATGCTCAAATGAGGGGTGTTTTCCTCTTAGGGCTCTGAGGATGCTGTGAAGCCAGGGGAGCTCCCCACGGGTGTCCAGTTGGAGAGAGCCTGGCAGACAGGGCGTGGACAGGAGCAGGCCAGGCAGACACACCGGGGCAGCCCCAGCCACGGGCATGGGGCACCTCCCAGGACCTGTGGCCCGGTAGAGCAGGGCTGTGGGGAACTAGAGCCCAGTGTTGCTGGCAGCATTGCTAGGGCTGACAGGCCTGGGGGCTGACACAGGTTCCTGGATGTGGCAGGTGGGGCACATAGCCTGCCTGGAAGACAATTTTATTTTTTTATAAGAACAATTGATTGCAGCAGTTAACAGAGCATTGCTTCCCCACAGGCTGGATCACGGAGTGGCAAATCACACTACAGCAGCAATGATGCCAGTGGTGCCACGGCAAGCTGCACTAGCCTGGGCTGTGAGAGCATCACAGAGCCTCCTTGGCAACATCCAAACATCAAGTTACTTGATTTTCACTGGAGTGAGTTAAAAATGGCTCTGTAGATTCCTGGTAGATGAGAGTGTTTATTTTTAGCTTGGATGACCAAGCCTCAATGGTCAAGATGCTTTAGTCAATCTTTCCAAAATAGTGGGGAATTCCAGGCTTGAGGGTTTTGCTTAGAGTCATCTCTGGTGCTCCCTGTTTTTAGAAATTTCTGCTCAGTCACTCCTGTGAGGAAAGGCTGGCACAGCCAAGTGCTTTTTCAGGAATAAACCAGCCATTACCACAACACATGACATGCAAGCCCTGAGGCCACAGCGTTTTGTTATGAAATCAGAAATGAAATAGGCACATTTTAGATTAAATTAAAAACCAAAACAAAACACATGTACAAACCCCAAATTTCCACATCAGTAAATTATTCATTCCTTGTTTATAAAAGAAGCATTTCTGAAGACTCATGGAGATGATTCTGTTTCAGCATAATTTTGTTTAATCAGGCTTTGAATTAATTAACATAATTAGTCACTATGGGGGGATAACTCAGACTGATTTTATGGAACCTTTTGTTATGCTGGTTAAGGTCTTACAGCTTGATTTAAACATGACTGGAAGGGCTTATTAACATGGGTGATTAATGCTGCATAAAATTTATTACAAACTAATTTTAGCTGCATAACCACATTTCTACAAACCTTCATCATGAGTAACTACGGTTACTCGGACTAAAACCAGTTTGGTTTAGGCTGAACAGCAGCAGTGGCACTGGTGGCCTGCAGGCCTCACCACCAGGAATGGCAGAATTCACCCTGGCTCACACTGCTAAAAAGTCTTGAGCCAAACTGGCATCACTGTGAAGGAATGACATCTTCCCTGCAGATGGAAACAGAAAAATCCAGCAAAACCTCTTTAGCAACTGAGAAATCAGTGAGTAGTTTTTATCATGGAATCATAGAATGGCTAGGGTTGAAATGGACCTTAAAGGTCATCTGGTTCCCACCCCCCCTGCCTTGTGGACATGGACACCTCCCACTAAACCAGGCGCTCGGAGCTCCATCCGACCTGGCCTTGAACACTTCCATGTATGGAGGATCCACAGCTTCTCTGGACAACCGGTTTTATTAGTTGACTTCTCTACTTAAGCATTTGTTCACTGCTCATGTTCCCTCTTCTACAACACTAAACACAGAAAAGGCCTAGCCTTGAAATTTCACACTCTTGACTTTCCTTATAAATAAAGCCTAAATAATTTCAAACATTGGCAGGCTGCGGAGCTGTCACATGAATGAAAGTGTATGCAGAATGCGTTTATATACATGTGCAATGGCTGGAAAGAATGTGACAGATCCTAACAGGGGAAGCCACAATAAGTAGTACCTGAGCTTACAAAGGGTCCCTGCCAATGGGCCTATTTCAGAAATAAGCAACTATGCAAAGTGTCGGGCACTCTGCCCTGGTCTTTTAGATTATTTATATTTTTCTATTAGTACAATGAAAATACAATAAAAATCTAATTTGAATAGCGTGGCCCTGGGTACTGTTAAATAAAGCAGATGTGAAGTTTCTAAACAAGATATCCTTGAGGTTTGGCTTTGAAAAGAAGGAAGACGTTTCACACAGCCAATGACATCTAATTTTTTCAAAGGCTTAGCTTGACATTTCTAAGAAAAAAGGTTCTTTCAGATGAAAGGCTGCACAAAAAGAAATGTCATGTGGAAAGGAAGAGTTTGGATTTGTTTGGGGTTTATTTTATAAAAAGGAAAAAGCAAGGATGGTGGAAGGAAACCAAACATCGAACTTAAAAATTAGGAAATATGTAGCATGTCTCCATAATGTCTGGCATAAAATTACCACAAAAATGTATTCATTCATGTTCCTGAAATCAGCTCCTCCAGCAAATAAGATACTCCTCCCTTTCCAATAAGTTATTTGTAAGCCTGCAACCTTTCTGTCTAGTAAATGAGGGTGGGTTATTGGGTTTTTACTTTTTCTCCCTTCCTTTTATGCTAGTTCAGGACAACAGGCCTTGCTGACACATAATTCGAGTGCAAAGCAGCAGGAAAAGTGCCGTCATTCTGCGCTGGTAGAGCTTCTGCCCAGACACCCAAAACCATCTACACACAGGAAAGTGAGGAGTGGGCAAGCTTGGGAAGCAACAGGCACACTTGGGCAGCCC
Source organism: Dryoscopus gambensis (assembly GCA_013389985.1). Classification (NCBI taxonomy): domain Eukaryota; kingdom Metazoa; phylum Chordata; class Aves; order Passeriformes; family Malaconotidae; genus Dryoscopus; species Dryoscopus gambensis. The sequence continues at coordinate 105,923 of WEIT01036912.1, read as the reverse complement.
ACTACAGAGTGCCGAGGCCTGGATATCTGCCTCTGGCTGTGGGAATGTGTATGCATGTGTGGGGTGCCCAGCTGGGTCACTCACATCAATACCAACAGGAAACTCTGTACATTTATTTGTACTGGGGGAGGAGGAAGAGCTGAAAGGATCAGCTCCCTAAGCACTTGCCAAGCCATCCATGAGTGTCACGTACTGTCTGCCTTTCTCATTAGATCAATTAAAACCAGGGCTGGATGAATATTATTTGCCAAATACATTATTTAGCAAATGTTGATCTTCCTTGCTGAAAATGTTATTTGACTGATCATTTCTGCAGTAGCCTACAAGCTCTAGCACCATTCAAATACTATTAGTTGAATAATTTATGAGACGAACAAAGACAAAATGCACTGAATAATTTATTCAAAGAAAAATTGCTTCCGGTATTTGGTTAGCTCTAATTAGATCCTCTTTTTGGCTAGATTACACACATATATGCACTTTCTTAGGCAGAGATACACACAGGCACATGCTCACATATGCAGAGAGCCAGATTTGGGAGGCACAGCAAATTAGCACCACTTTACTTCAAGATTTTATGCTTGAGGCCCACTGGCACAGTCCAGATCAGAACAAAGCCTCATAAATAGACTGAAACAATGAGTCCAAGTCAGAAATTTTGAATGTGAAACTGAATTCCCCCTGCAAATGCAGGGTGATATGCAATGGGTCAGGAAAAAAGGAGCTGATGATTCACCGAGCAGTTGATTTTAGGATAATTTGAGAAGAAGCAAGAACAAAAAAAAATTCTGCCCCAAGTGGATCACAAGTCTCCCATCTTTGACAGAATGTGTGTAAAGAAAGAGACTGTTGAATGTGCTGATTTGCAAACATGAACTTTCCTATTTCACAGTTAAGTACGGACAGAGAGGGAGATCAGAAGGGAGATATGGCAGGTATTTTGTGGCAACAGGAAAAAAGACCCCTGCACCATGATTTCAGGACTGCTGGAGCAGCAGGCAGGTTAGTCCCTAACCATCAAGAGGCCCAGGCCATGGTCATATGCTGAAAAATGGCTTTTTCACCCCACCTTCCTGAAGTACTTCCAGATATTCCTTTGCAAGTGCACTTTTTCTTATCTTAAGACACGTTACACATGAGTTCCCAGGGCAAGGAGAAGCTTCACTGACCACAGTGAGCTGCTAGACAAAGACATAATGGCATCTTCTGTTGGTTTCCTGATTTTTCACAGCTAATTTGGGGGCAGGTATTTCAGGTAAAGTGTCAGCTTTAACTCACAGCTCCTTCAAAGCAACTCTCCTATGAAGCCATGTAACCTCTCAGAGTCTGGTACCTCCAGGTCAGAGTTGAGGGCAGCAGAAAGATTTTACTGACAGTACAGCTGTTTGCACCATAACTAACCACATGGATAAACAAAGGGCTATAATTTAGCTAAGATAACCTTTGCGATAACCTTACAAATGCTGACATAAACCATATGCACTGCCCAAACCCAGACAGGCAAAGACAAACCTTACATAAACTCACAAACTTTATAAAATTTACATGGTGGCATATCCAGGAGCATTTATAACAGGGAAGAATCCCACAATCAGGGCTAGATTTTAAACCCCCTGTAGCACAGGGAGTGGAAGGTCACCTCCAAAAACATTAGACTTGTATCAAATGAGAAAAGTAGCCAAAGCAGACTTGAAGGCATTGTGTACCTCAAAGAAAAAAGATGTTCGTTGTCTGCATCTGCTGTTTAGATAGCTGGACAAGATAAATGCAAGCAAATCAAAATCCAAAGATAAAACGGAAACCTCTAATTGGTCATCTTGAAGGACAAAGCTGCATCTTCCATTGTTAATTTGCTCCCAATTATTTTTTTCTCATGGTTCTATTTTTGCAGAGCTCCCAGAGCTGCTCTAATGTTGGAGAAAGAGTAACAGAGATAATTGGGAACATTCTGAATAACCTAATTCCAGAGTCCTTATGGTATGACAAGACACCTAAGGGATGTCTCCAGGACAATGTCAGCCAGCATGAAAGGCTGCGGCAAAGGCATTCGAGCAAGATGACTCTGTTTAAAAGCTCGTTGGCACTTTCAGTTAATAAAAGTCACTTGGGAAGTATTTTCTTTTATGTCTGACAGGTTTCTCTTTTTGCCCTTTATATATGACGTGTTACCATGAGTGCAGTTCATCCGCTGATTAATCATCCTGTCTGTTCTGTTCGTAGTGCACTGATAGCATCATTTTGTGCGTAGGACTTAAAGACCTGGGTTTCAGAGAATATCAATGTCCAGAGGCAGGGCTCAGGAGAGGAAAAATGACACCATAGTTAGGCACCTTGCTTAGGAGTTGGCATATGAGGCTTCTGCTCCTCCTCCCGCACAGGTAACCACACAAATATGTGAACACAGCAGGAGTGTACAATTGGGTGCAGTCATAGCCCAGTGATGCCAGCTGGAGCATCTCACGTCAAAGAGCATGGACAGTGGTGTGGTCACAAGGAAGTAGGTTGTAGGCATCCCACAGTTGTCATCTTCTGTGTATCCAGTACCACTTCATCCCAGTGCCTCTTTGGGAGAGGAATAAGATTTCGTTTTGCTGGGTGCTTTCTGAAAGTACACACTGACACAGCTGTGAAGTGCCTGGATCCACTTCAGTGGGGGAACAGATCAGTTAATAAGAGCAATCTGAGATGACAAATGGTTGGTCCAGGCTGTCCTCAAAACATGGTCCTAACTGTCTCATCAGGGTGCTCAGTTCTGGAAACCAACACCAATAAATTACAGGAAATAGTATTAATTTTAAATTCCCAACCTGAAAAGCAAATACAAAAGTCACTGGCTGCTATTACCATCAGTACCTCTATCAGTACCTGGCCATAACAAACATGTTCAGTGAAGGTAGGGGCAGGAAAGACTGTTTCTTCCAGTATTTACTGCACCTTATGGCCACTGTCCCTTGCAGCACTGAGCAAGGATGATGCTATGTCAGCTCCAGGACAAGATACTCCCTTTTGTCACAGTTCCCTCACCTTGCTAGGGTACAGCATATTGCCTGGACCCCTTCTTTAATAAATGTTTTCAGTTCTACAGATAAGCACGTGTACTTTAGTGCATCACTATGTGGAGTGCCAAGTCAGGTCAAAGCTTGACGTTTGATTATTTTGTCATAAAGCAAAAACACTAAAAACTTTAGGCTTGGATAACTAATCACTGCCCTTTTTTAAAGGAATTTATTTAAACGAGCATCAAAATGAAAGTGACAGCAGTGGCAGCAAGTAAATTACCACTGCCTAATTGGACCCAAAGAGAGTTTGGGGCCTGAAACGTCCCTTCACGTAGATTGGCAGAGAAACGAAAAGTGTACTAGACACATGCACACTGACTTTACGAGTCCTTAAATTTCTTGGGTTTTAGCTAGTCCCTGAAGTACAAAAGTATTATATTTTTCCCTGCTTCTGTTCCCATGTTCACAGGTTCATAAGATTTGCAGTCGGAGACCTTTATTCATCATTAAACTGGAAAACAAACTTGACAGGAACTCTTTGTTGAGCTTGTTGAGTTCCTGTTCTGTCCCCCATCCAGGAACGTGGAGCCAGCCCAGTAATTCTGCTGCTCTGTGTCTCCTAGTCAATCCTGTTCAATGCTGACCAACTCCTCGTAAAAAGAGCTGCAAAAATGCCAAGTATCAACTGCGGCACTTACAAGTATACCTTGTTCCTTCACACCGAGAGCCGAAAATTTCACAGGGGATCTTGTATATCCTTGCGGAACTGGCCTTCAACTGTACAGTACAGCCAGTACAGCCTTCTGATAACATGCTTTTGGCATCAAAATGAACAAAATAAAAAGCCTTTAATTGTTTCACTAGAAGCAAAACTATCTTCAGCTGGAAGGTAGGGAGAGGTTCACCAGAAAATTGTTTGATTTGGGCTACTAAAAAATTGAAATTTCCATGGCTTTGAGGATGTGATCCATAACATTTTAAATCACTGTACTCAAATAACTACTTGAGTATAAACTTCCTTAAGTTAAAGACTGAGGGTTCTGTATGTCTTAAAGGATTTGGTTCTAATTTCAGTTCCTTTGTGTTTTTTAAGGGGTAAATGGAGATAATTCCCCCAAAACCCTCAATGTATGTAGGTCTGGGGCTGTCCCATAAGCAGAGTGTGTGCTCTAGAGCTAGAAGGGAGGAGTAGCAGGCTGGCTGCAATGGCCCAGCTAGATTAGCCCCAGGCAGGGAGCCAGAGCCCCATGGGCTGGGACCCTCAGTCTGGCAGGCCTTAGCGTCTCCGTGTTGCCAAAGTGAACAAGAGCACTTATATGAATGTGCCCTACCCTCCTTATCCATTCTTGCTTAAAGAAAGACATCTAATTTTCACAAAAAACACTTCACAATAAAAGGTGTGCATTAAAAATGTGGAGAAGGAAAAAGATAAATCCAGCCTCTATATTGGATAAGAATGCAAGACCAAAAGGCATGAGGATATATTGGCAGCAAAATTTATCTTACAAGATTCAAAACCAAGAAAGTACACGTAAGGCTCTGATGTTTAAAAAAGCCCTGTGACTGAATTACATGAATAAAAGGTTCAATCACAGTAGAAAGCTGAGCTAATTTAACAGAGAAGCTGTCACTTTTAAAGATACAGAGAGCTGTAAGATCAGATTTGTTATCAGAAGCCAAACTGGTGAAATTTACCTTGTTCACTAGCAAAATAGAATATTAACTATCATTCAAAAAAAAAAGCTTTAGAGAAACGCATAATCCTTTTTCTACGGAATTTTAGTTCAGAATAGGCCAATTCTGCACATAATTTATCTTTTTCTGTGAATAAATTCATTAAGCCTAAGCAGGTTTCGTCCCATACGGTCCCATAATCAGATAGCGTGATGTGCAGCTGTGAGGTGTGTTAATACGCAGTGGAGATACAGCACAATTACATCAGGTCTTCTCAGAAGAGTTGCAAATACAGTAAAAATTGTAAACTTCAGTCTTTTGTTAACTTAGCTTTGGTTGGTGATTTCTCTGGCATTTTAAACTGAAGGGAAGAACCAGAAGCAATGTGTAATAGAAAGCTCATTCACTGAAAACTGAGTTTAACCCCAAAATCCTATTGATGTTGGTGAGTTTGGAGTACAGCTCAAATGTAGGAAATTCCCTGCACCCACAAAATCAGGCTTTGGGGTGAAGAGTGTAGAGCTGAAAAAAGCAAGATAATACATGTACTTACTCACTGGAACCTATGAGCAAGCATAACAGCTACAATATTTGGGCTGTTTTTCACCAGAAGTTTTGCAGGGTACAGGGACTCCTGTGTCTGTTTAAACAGAAATCTGTGACCTGTACCTGACCTACCCTCACGTTACCCCCAGCAGGCGTAGAGAGCAAGTGACCTTCTCTGCTGCTCCAGTGCAAATTGTTAAAGATTATTGTTGTCTCTCGGGAAGTCTTCAGGCATGCTTTGCTATTCCTAATGAAATATGTTGTGGCTTTACCACTGATCACCAAAGGGCAAAAAAGAAAATTTCATCCCTCTGAAAAGAACTACTCTCCTGCAATTTTCTTTTTTATTTATAGGTGTGAGTACTTTCATCTGATTTACTGAAATAATTCAGGTTTTCTTTGTGAAATGCTTTTATTCAATAAAATTTAGTCCTCTTTCAGCCTCTTTTCTGTTTGCTTGGCCTTGATTTTATTGCTCTGCTGCCTGGCAGCAAGGTCTGAACTGCCTGAACTGCAGTCTCTCCCTGTGCAGTGAAACACTCAAACATACACTTCTAGGTATTATGGCATAATGCTACTCGACCTAGACAAGGACATCCTGTGCCAAGCTGAGGGGCTGGATCAGGTATCTGTTGGATTTAGCAAGGTTACTTTGCCAAAAGCATTACAGGCAAAGGAGGCATCTCCTAGCTGGGCTAAGCATAGAGAGTAAATATTCTCTGAAGATTATGAAAATAGTTTTACACACCAGCTTGCACCCTGCAGGGCAGAGAAGTCCTGGGCCAAGGCAGAGGCCCAGCCAGCCCCATATCCTGGCCATGAGCTGTCCAGGTGAAGACACCTTTGGGAGACGTGAAGGATGCACGCAATCCACCCAGGCAACATCTCCAGGCTGTAGCCACAGTGACTGCAGGATCTACTGAGCTGGCGGTTGCATCCAAGTCATTGTGCATTCAGGCCAGCCATTGCACCCAGGCCAGCTGTTGCATCCAGGCCAGTGTTCTCCTGGAGAAACTTGGATGCTCATGGCTTGAAAAGGTGCACACTTTGCTGAGTAGAAAATTGGCTGAATGGCTGGGCCCAGAGAGTGGTGGTGAATTTAAATCCATCTGGCAGCTGGTCACTGGTGGTGTCCCCAGGGCTCAGTGCTGGGGTAAGGCCTGTCTCGTATCTTCATCAATAACCTGGTCTAGGGGATCAAGTGCACCCTCAGCAAGTTTGCAGATGACACCAAGCAGGGTGGGAGTCTTGATCTACTGGAGGTTAGGAAAGTTCTACAGAAGGATCTGGACAGGCTGGAACAATGGGCTGAGGCCACTTGTGTGAGGTTCAACAAGGTGAAGCGCTGTGTCCTGCCCTTGGGTCACAGCAACCCAATGCAGTGCTGTGGGGCGGGGACAGAGTGGCTGGAAAGCTGCCCAGTGGGAAGGGACCTGGGGATACTGGTCAACAGCAGCTGAATGTGAGCCAGCAGTGTGCCCACGTGGCCCGGAAGGACAGTGGCATCCTGGCCTGTATTAACAATAATGTGGCCAGTAGGACCAGGGCAGTGATTGTCCCCCTGTACTTGGCACTGGTGAGGTCACACCTTGACTCCTGTGTTCAGTTTTCGGCCCCTCACTGCAAAAAAAGACATTGAGGTGCTGGAGCATGTCCAGAGAAGGGCAGTGGAGCTGGTGAAGGGTCTGGCGAGTAAATCGTATGAGGAGCAGTTGAGGGAGCTGTAGATGTTTAACCTGGAGAAAAGGACGCTCATAGCAGACCTTAATACTCCCTGTAACTCCTGAAAGGAGGGTGTAGCCGAGCGGGGGTTGATCTCTTCTCCAAAGCCACAAAGGGTAGGACAAGAGGAAATAGCATCATATTGCGTCACAGAGGTTTAGACTGTGTATTAGGAAAAATTTCTTCACTGAAAGCATGGTCAAGAATTGGAACAAACTGCCCAGGGAAGCAGTGGAATCGCCATCCCTGAAAGCGTTTAAAAGGCACGTGGATATGGTTTAGCGGTGAACGTTAATGGCTGGGCTAGATGATCTTGAATATATATTCCAGCCTAAATGATTCTACAATTCTCTGCTTAATAAGCACAGTCTGAACATTAATCATGTTGCCCTGTTTCAGTCAGGGTGCTATATGCGGCCCTCTCATAGTTAATCTTCTTGTGCTGCTATAGGAAAGGAAACACGTGCTTGACACCAACAGTGCAGCCCTTGGGTACAATTAAACATCAGGAACTACTCAAACATTTGTAAGGTTTCCTTTTTATGCACATCTGTTTGTTGACCTTTGGGAGCAAGACTCTCTCGTGGCCAGTTTTCAGTGATAAGAAGCTGCTATCACAAAAAGCCACTGTCACAGCTGGCGCAACAGCAAAGACAGAGCAGGGAGATGGAACTGTTGCTGGAAGGGGTTTCTCCCAGCCTGCATGGGGCAATGTGGGGAAGTTTGCTCTCCTGTCACCCTTGTTTTATCTGTTCAGTGGGTAAATAAAGGGCTTCAATCTTTGCAGCTGCAAGCTCAGCAGCTTTCTCCACCACACATCATTCACTCAAAGATAAAAACGATTGTGGAGAGTCCCAGATCTCTGGTGAAAGCTGTTATTTGATTTATTTATTGGCACTAGGTTCTAAAACACGGTAGGTGATTTTCTGCAGATAGGAGGAGACACATTTCCCAGGCTTTGAAGGGCTCACAGGAAAGATGCAGCATCCATAAAGAACACTAATACAGAAACAGAGAGACAGAAAGAAAACTTGCAGCATTAGAGTAAGTGATTGTTTATGGTTGTTACACAAGTTTTGGTTGTTTAGACACAGCGTTGCATAGGCACACATGTATTCCTTATGCATGTACCCATTTACAGAATATCTCACACATATAAACAATGAAATCAAGGCTCACAGATTTATTCAAGGGGAATTAGAAAAAGCCCAGCATTTTCTGGCCAAGATATCATACGTAATCACGTCTCTAAACAATTATAGTGCTCAAAATAGTATGCTGCAATACACTCGCCGCAGAAAGTAATTGAGGTGCAAGGGACTGAACAAGCACTACTCTAAATAACAAAAATGTCTTCCATTGCCCCATGAGCAGTATCTGCACGTGGAAGAGCAGATCACTGCTCAGAGAGCAGACTCGTGTGCAGGGAAGGTGTGCAAAGCATCAGCCGACTGCAATCGCTGCTTGCTGGGCTACTTCTGATGAAGCTTCTGCTCTGCAGACAATCCCTTTTTGCAACAGTGACTTTACCATGACTGACTCACCTGCATGATCTCAACCAACTCCTCTACTAAGTCTAGTTATTACTCAGTGCATTGGCTGCCTGATTTTAATCCCTGTCCAGCACCGCAACAGCAAAGGGTGCCCTCTTGCCTCTCTCCCTGGAAGGAGTTGCCATGGTGGATGTGAACTTTTCCTAATGCCAGAGCATTTTGGCAAGAGTTTCTTCTGACCTTTACTTTGTGTTGTTGCATTTTCAAGAATCCAGAAGAGTGTGCTCTTTAATTTAAAAAAAAAAGGCAAGAAATTAATAATATTATAGAAAGAGATGTAAAAATTAAATGGGTGCCCTGTTTCTCATCTAAGTGGACCAGTGGTGTCAAAGAGGTGTTTGAGGTTATTTCTCAAGGGTCATGACACTTGCTGCAATCACAGAGAAGCCAGTCTGAGTTACAGGCTATTGTTTAAAACTTTGGACCGTGTAATTGTTTCCTTTCTTCCTCAGATTAAAGATAGAAAAGCAATACAGTCTTTTTAGGCAGGAGTAATTGACATTCAAAGCCTTTTCTGTCACTTGGGCAGAAAAGGCAGGCTTTTAACGACTACATCCTGTAAGTGGATGAGAAGAGATGCTGTTCTGCCCTATCAAAACACCACAGTCATGGCACTGCTGACCATTTCCAGCATATGGACCAAGTGACTGAACATGAGCTAATGATGTGGAATCATAAGGTAAGAGTGCAGACATACAAATCTTTATGAGCCCTTTTTGTGGTTTGCTCTAGTGAAAGCCTTAGAGGCGGCTCTGAGGTTTGTGGCTTTTGCCTGAGAGCAAATGCACATTCATCACTTCAACTTAATATTCAAGCTGCGTTTTCTCTTGCTCCTCCACTGCCCCCCCCTTCCCTGGAGGCTGAGGTCACACAGCAAGCAGTGACTCCCGGTGCCTGACACCAGTGAGCACCTTGCACTGACTCAGCCAGGAGCAGCTCCAACTGGAACTCCAGAGCAGAGGGGAAAACAGCAGGGAGGGTGAGAAACTCCTCCAGCACTACTATCTTTCGTCAGCCAAGCACTCCACTTCCTCCCCCTTGAAGTGAACTCCTGGGTATCAGTGAAGTCAGAGGGAGCTGTGCCTCTGGCCTCAGTGGGGAACAGGATTTGTCCTGAAGCTGCAAAACTGCCACCTAAAATTTTAACAGAAGGCAAATATACCCAGCCCGCCAGTAGCTTAGTTTCACACTGATTTCTGACATCTTCTTGCTGATACCGACTGACACTCAGTCTGGCCACCACTGGACCCCAGAACCTCCTCCTCTCCCCACCTTTCCTTCTGGTCCTTTCACATCCCTCCTGCAAACAGCAGAGTCCATACTGCCTGCCAGACCCACAGCTCAGGGCCGGCTGTGGGGCTCAGCCCTTGTGATACCACCCATGCCCATTTTCCAGACCATTTCAAGGATTTAACCTTTCCTTTCTTCTCTCACTCCCAGAGTTTTCTCCAGGACTTTGTCATTTGGAATCTGGATTACCTCTACACCCCTGGTTCCCAGCAGCTGTAGCCTTTTCTGCTGCAAGTTCTCCTAGAAGGTTCTTGTGCTGCCTTGCCGATGGGACTGCCTTACCCCACTTTGAATGTCCCACCATTGTATCACCAAAGGCTGGTAATGACACGGCTGTGTGTTGGTGCTCTGTATGACTGCCCTCTGTCTTTGTTGTGCAAATGACAAAGTTTTCTTCTAAGTAGCTTCCCTCACATTTCATCTTATTTCCTTTCTGGTCTCTTTTTCAGAGCAGGAGAAATTAAGGCAGAGTGGTGTCCACAACAAGGTGGCCTTGCTCTTCTGCAGCATTCCCTGTACTGGAGGTCCTGCCTGCTGGATATGGGAAGGCACAAGGTGAGCAGTGTTCCACTGCTCTCAGTGCAAAGCTCAGTGTTGCCCCACTCCTTCATCATTACACATACAAACATCTGTATGACCTCTCTTTACAGCACATCCCAGCATGGTTGGGCCGGAACTGTATTTTCTTTCCCACCCCACATTCATCGCACCCTGTAGAATGCACACTCTGGACCTCATGTCACTGAGGCAGCTGTGCAGCAGCACAGCCCCCTTTCCCTTAACTACACTGGCTGCTGTACCCACCTCTGGACCTGGCGCAGTATTCACAGACACTCTCCATCACTTCTGACTCTTCTCAGAACCACTCCTCACATGACGGAATCACTAGCTCTGCAAGAAAATCACTACAATGCGTTACCAGCATGCAGTTGGTTTCCCTCTGCAGGCAAATGCGCTCAGGTGCCCAAGCAGCACGGTTCTCCTGGACCCCTCATTCCCCTCTGGCATTTTTCCTTGCTGCCTGCCGCATGCTCTCTTTATCCATCACCCATTTCTGCACTTTGCCCTTATTACCTCAGCTCCTTCAGCCCTCTCCATCTACCCTGATCATGTAATGGCTGTATAATAACATCACTGAAGGGTTAGTTTCCTTTTGCAGATAACCTGCCCATAGTTCATCTGAGTCAAATTTAGGCCGGACAATGAGGACTTGGTGAAAGCCTGGAGAAAAAGACCTGGAGGAAGAACAGGTCATGATCAGCAATCTACTGTCAGTCCTCAGACATTTCTATGAGCTTCAGTGGAGGTTAAATACCCATTGCAGATATGCCTTTCCATAGATGTTTCTTACACTACAAGATTTTTAAATTTAAAAAGAAAAATACTGCTCTACAGAAAATAACCCTTCATGCGGCACAAAATACAATTCTGGGCAACAACCAGATATGCATACATTTGATTCTTTTGCACAATGTCTTATGTCACCTTGCTCCCTTCTCTGAAAAATGCAAAATGAAATACAAGCAAATATATATATTCTGGTTTTGTTGTGAAACACTTCTTCTCATGAAAGATAGGAAGCCTGGAGAGTATTTCAGACTGTCTTTTATAGTTCCTGTAGCTATAACTAAAATGCATTTTCAACATAAATCAGAGCAATACAACTATTTGCACGTCTTATACAGTGCCTTTTTGTTCTTCCTACGCAAAATTCTTACAGGATCCAATAGGAAATTACTCTTTTACATTCAGCTTCAAAGACTGCATTCTCATCTATAGCAAACATTCTCATTTCTTGCAAAAAAAAAAAAAAAGAAAAATATGAGAGCAGATGATGGTGAAGGAAGCTGGGGGACTTGGGGTATTTGGGAGTTTTCCCTTTGTGCAACACACACATTTTGGTGAGGCTGTGAAACCATTTCATCACGGGGTGCCAGCAGAAGTGCATGTTCCAGATTTACCCAGCTGGGTCACTGGAAGCCAGGGTGCAAATCCCCCAAGTTATGCTGCACAGACTTTGACATGTGGCTGGTGAAGCCTGGCTTCCATCACTGTGGTGGGAGAAAGGGTTGGTGACTCAGATGTTGCAGAGAAGGAGAAGCAGGCATCATTAAAGGGCCTCTCAGATCAGCTTTGCTGCACTATCCCACCCAGGGACCCTGTGCTCTCTAGCTGAGTGATAAGGGAGGCATGTTTTGAAAAAGGTGGCTGTGATGGTACAGACATCCTCTGGCTGCTCCTTTCTCTGCAGGGGTGAAGTGTCACTGCAGGCGGACACAGCCACCATGAGAAAGGGGAGTGTGGGGGTCACACAGCCTGGGCTTGGGGTGGAGGAGCTGCCCAGCTGGCTCCTGTAACAGGGACTGAGAGTGAGCCTGTCCCACAAAGCTGAAGCACAGCACTGCCTGGAAATGCATGACCACAAGGTGAACTGGGAAGAGCTGTCAGCAGCAAGAAGGGCAAGAGGAGGTGGGGCTGTTTGACTTGGCTCTGGACTACTGGCAAACAGAAGGAAATGTCAGCAAATGTAAAAACGTCACTCTTACAACAGTAATGGACATTGCTGCTCCCTCTTTCATCAGAAATCCCAAACACTCGGAGGAACGATAGGAAGAACATTGTTTAACCCTGCAGAAGCAGGTGGACAAGTGTGAAACAACAGCACGGATAGTCTGGACACAGAAACAGTTCAGATATCAGCGCAGAGCCTGCAAGCGAACTCTGGAAACACCAGTCTCACCTTCATTTTCAACAACTAGCAGCAGGAGAGTTTGAGACATGCAAAAAGGCAGCATGCAGTTTTGGGTCTAGCCCAAAAGAATGTCTTTGGAGAGAAGGATCAGGAATTTTATTATTGGTTTCTGTGGGGCAATAAGAACATAATGTTCTCCAAGCCATCCACGTTTAATGTGGAACAGTATTTTGCTGTCACTTGTTGATGAAATTGCACATCAGCAGAAAAGCAATCAGCTGTCCTAAAGGTTTTGGGTTCTTGCTTTTTAGATCATATTGATCCTCTTCCCAAAATCATACTCTCAGGCTTGACTGCTGCACATAGTGAAAGCTACAGCATGGAAATGTCAAAAGTGTCTTTATGAAAGACCTATTCTGAAATGATGCCTGGGCACCACTTTACCAGCAAGTGCCACTCCCACCCATCAAGCTGCCAGGATACTTGCGGGTGCTGAGAACCTGCTGCTCCTGCTGGAGCACACTCGAAGGGGCTCTGGGGCAGTGACAGTAGCACTGACAGGACAGCGTGCCATGGCACAGCTGCTCCCTGTCCCCTGGCCTGCAGCACATACTGCATTTGTCTGTATGGAAGCAAAAACCTTCTGAGCACCCTCAGTTTGCTGTACCCAGAAGGGAAGACTCCCTGCATTGTGGATGCTCAGCAGTTCTGAAAAACAAATGCACAAGCCAGGAAAGTACCTACATTCTTTTTCATGTGTTTTTTCCTTCTGACAGGGTGTATGGAAGTTTCAGGTCCAGTAGATGTGACACTTTGTGACAGGACCAGAATTGTGAGGTACAGCTAGCATGCACTCCTTAGAGATACCCATACTTCTGGCCATGTGTAAGAGCTAATATTCAGAGCTATTATTCTGACAGTGAGCACAGAGGCAGCTTGCACCTCTGAGATATATTCTTAGACAGCAAGGAGTTCATACGCTGTTCACACTTGAAAGGATTTTCTTTGCAACCTCCACAAATACAAGCCTGCATATGTATGAAGGGTTGAGAAGTAGCTGTATGAATCTTCGATGATGAAAGACACTAGGCCAGCATGCTCTGAAGTTTGCCAGCCAAACTCAGTCAGGCCTTTTTTCTTCCTTTGTTCCTGCTCCCCACATATCTTGCACTGCATGATTTATTTATTAAGAATATTATGTTTCATTCAGTATATACACAGAGAGTGCTAAAAAAGGGGAAGCCTGCTCCCCCCTGTTGTGTCTGCAGCTTGCTGTTAGGACAAATGCATGTAAGCAGAAAAGCTGTGTGAGCAAAGTGTCAAACAATAAAGTTCTATTAGAGAAAAAGCAATGCCACTGTGCACATTGAAATCAATGCTAATAGCTTCCTTGGAAAGAGCTTGCAAGGTAAATGTTCCTGGGAAGTGCCTAGCAGACATCCTGACTCACAGGAGCAGGCTGTATTCTTTACAACTCCCAGGTACTTACTGATAATACTTGGATGAGACAAGCAGAGGTTTCTTGTTCGCTGAGCTAGAGAAATATATCAGCTCCAAAGTTTCCTGTGCTCATAATTTCATTCTGAATCTTATAATATTATTTTTTTTCTTCCCTCAAAGCCCATTCACTTGAAATTCTGTGAATGTATTAGTCAGGGCTTTCCTTCTTGCAAGCAGAAAGTTTGTAGTTATCATGTTTAATGTGGGAAAATTTTAAAAGGTGACCCAAACAAATGCACAAAACAAATCAAGTAAAATCCAATAATCACCTTCATCTAACAAGACTGAAGCAATATACGCACACCTTTTTGTGTCTATAAAGCAACTATGGAGCTCTAATCTGCACATCACAATCACTCTGCTTCAGAATAGCAAAAACTATGTGATTTTATTGAAAAAAAACGACTCCAAACCTTTGTTTTCCTTCAGCCCATTTTCTCACTGAACATCTAGGTGCAATTTGAGGTTTTGTCTTCTGCACCTCCCCTCCAACCTGCTGAGGTTTCCCTGGTGCTGGCCTGTGGCAGCCTGGTTCTCCCCCTTGCTGTTCTGGTACTGCTCCCACTGCTGTCTCCCAGCTGGAGGTACTGGCAGCCATGCCCAGGGATGGTCCTCTCCAAGACAGGGAAAGCTGAAAGAGGAGTGCCAAGCCTGGCAGAGCATCAAGCAAGGACAAAATGCCAAGGGGCCCGAATTCATTTCTCTCAGGCATAGAACACTGGCGCTCTGGTTGGCATCTTTAAAAATGCCCTGCACTGTTGAACTCCCGGTAACCAAAGTGTCTGATGGAGGGATGTGAAGGATGTCACCACTGTGTGCCTTTTAACTTCTTCAAGGTTCCCTAAAACATGATATAAACATCCCTCTAAGTGCAGCAGCAAAGTTTTCTTCGATCATACTGCGAGACCAGAGAGACTCCAGACATCACAAATTTATTATCTTATTTTCATGCACTGTTAATTTTCTGTAGAATAGAGGTGCTGGAAAGAAAGCACAAAAGCACTACTACATATTCTGAAAACATGGGTTTGTGTGCTGGAGTGGGGTTAGTACAACAAAACACTCTCTGGTGCCCTATGACCATGGCTCCTGGTGCTCTGAAAATTTGGATATACTGAAAAATGGGGATTTTGACACACTGGTCTGCACAGTCTCATCAAAAGACTTGTTCTCTGCCTAGGTCTTTCATGTCAAGGGAGTCTGTGTTTTCCTCAGGGACCATGAGAATGGGCCCAGCTCTGCCTCCTAGTCCTTTGGGCAGGGTTCATGACAGCTTCCCTAGGTAATCATCAAGAATATTTAATTATTCTTCCCTGGTGGCATCATATCCCACTGCTTGGAAAATGATTTTTTCTGATAGATTAAGGCAGTTAGACATCTAATAGCAGAGAACTGTGCTCTGTCACTTTGCAGCACCAGCAGAATTTTGCCTTGTGAGGTAGAACAATGTCTGCCCCCAAAGACTAAGGAATTGTTTCAAGGACAGTAGAGGAATACCTGAAAAATTCTGGAGTCTGCACATAATGCAGGTCCCAGAGGCCTTAGCCTCCTCAGCAGAGTGAGGTTTGCCAAAACACATCATCTGACAGCAATGGCAAAAAGCAGTGGAGTCCCACTCTGGCTGTTGGACTGGACAGTTTGGGAGCAGGAATTGTAGTAACACCATTTTGCCTTTAGCCACTACCTGTTGAACTGCTGGCTGATGGCAATGACTGTCATCCAGAAAAAACACAGCAGTGCATTACTCAGTTAGTGTTAATGAGCCTTGAATAATCAAGATTTTCAAGATAATTAGGCTGTCACCATCTCTGGGCTTGTACCACAGCATCCTGCCTCTAGAGAACTGAACTACACTCTTGTCCTGTGTCATCTGTGGGCTTCCCAGCTTACTCTGTAAAGACATCAGCAGTGTGTCAGGAGAGAAAACTCTGTGACTCCCGTTTAGCTAGTGCTGTGTTCCTAAATTATAGTCATCAGGTCCACATCCAGATTAGTAAACAAAGAGATCAAGGACTGCTCTCTGGCACTGAGGACAAGGGCCCAATGCAGCCCACACTTGCCTGGCCAAACTCCCCTTTCTAGGACAGCAGAAGGGCTGCCCCCAAAATGCCTGTTGGGAATGACCTGGGACATCCACATCCTAAGTCACACTTTGGGTGGATCCATACCTCTAAGCAAACTATTCACATGAGCACTTAATTATGCCTCCTTTTTTCTAACAAACCTCGTGGATCTAAATCCCCTTTCATAATGGTGTAAACTGATACCACAGAGCATGAACACAGGAAACAATGAATAAAGCCTTGTTCTCCTGTGGCACAAGCAAGTTTGTCTTCTTCAGGCATCTAGGAAAAAGATTTTTATTTTATTTTGATTTCCTCTCAATTTTTTTTCAGTTTTGCAATTAGCAAAAATCATTAGTATTATTAAAACGCAATGCACAGAATGCTTTCAGATGAGTGATGACTGGTTGTAAGTGTATCCACCCTAACATCTTGGCCTTCTTTTCTGTTACATGACAGCATAAATCAGCAAAATCACTATATAAAACCAGTGTGAGATCAGAATTGAGTCTTTGTGCGGTGAACATTATTAAAGGGGGAAGAAATCCCCCCATACCACACAGCATCATTTGCCAAACAACGTGCCATGCTGCCTTCAGGCATATGATTAATGCCAATGCCGTTCCAATAAAGCTTACAAAGCTTACAGCCCGGGTCTCCCTGGAGAGTTAACAACAACAACGAGCAAAGCCTAAGTGATGCTGTTCCTCATTTTTCAGTCACCAGGGACTTCCAGCCTTTTCTTCATTTCTGAGCATTAATCTTTATTTCTTTTCCAGAGTAATGACATTTCTCAGCAGTGAATAATTTTATCAGCTGGCTACATCCACAAGACACAGAATGTTGGTATCAGCTGACTTGTTGAAAGGATTTTGCCTTGGAGTGCCACTTCCATTGCCCTTTTTTAAATTTGCTTATTCTCTTATTTGCATATTGTTTTACAATTTGTCATGGTCTGGGTATTCTCTGCTCTTTTGCTGGGGCTAAGGGCTCTCTTTCAAAGTTATGTAAGGTGTTCTGTGTGTATTTTATGCACAGCACTAGGTGTAAGTCCCTTTGTGACTGTGATAGTAACTAATCCGGGTTAGAACCAGCTGGAACATTAGTTTTCAATACAGAGAGGACCAACAGTGAGCCTAAATGTGTATTGAAACATGGGTTAGATCAAATACTTCAACAGTGGCAGAACTCCCAGGGCCCAAATTCTCAGTGCAGTGGTTGGATGTAGATGTAACAGTAATGTCTCTGAAGTCTGAAGGACAAGAAGAAAAAAAATTTTTTCCCTTTGAATTTTCTTGGGTGTATGTGAGGGCATTAATAGCATGCTTTCTTTGAGTCAATGAAATATGTTTCATTAACCATTGACTAAATCATGTGTGGCTATTCTTGTTTCTTACCTGTTCTTCAACAAGCTTATGAGAAAATTCTCATGACATTGCAAGAAGTGATTTTTACAAAGGCTTCTAATAAACATCTCCTAGCTGCTGTTTCCTGGGGAGCCCTGCATATGCACTGGAGACCAGTAGGGAATCAGGTACTTAAATCCTTGGTGGTACAGCTCCATGGAAATAAATACAAATTCAGTATGTTTTGTACTGTCAGCAAGATCTGATTTGAGGCAAGACACTGGAAGTGCAGTGAAGTTTAATGCATTAGGGCATTAATTGAGCATGTGCAGGTGGTGAGACAAATAGGTAGCATTGTTTCACTGGATACATGAATTTTAAAGGAGCAAGCGAACTGCTGTTTTTTACAGCACTATCCACTGTCCATCCCTGGAGGCAGAAAACAAGATGTGCTGAGCCAAAAGTCTGATCTGGGGTGACAGATCCGTCTTTACCATGGGAAAAGCAGACACTTCACTATGAAATGACATCATCTTTAATAGCGTGGGATCTGTCACCAGCAGTTGTAAACAGAAACTGATTTACAAGTCGAACAGACTCCTTAGCCAGAAAGACTTGATTCAAATTTGCAATCCTAGACCATTTTAGAAGAGATCTTATAGTACCCTGATTTTTGCACCTCCTTTACTTAAGGTTACCCAGCAAAGAACTCAGTATATATGTCCATCTCACCAGGAGATTTCTACTTTAAAGTAAGTTACTAGAGGAAATTTCCCTGATGCTGGGGTCTTTAAAATGAAGGATCACAAGACGGGGGGAAGCCTATCAGCAACTAAGGCTCCTGCTCATTGCAGGCCCAGTGTGATGCCCCATACAGTGCTGTCTCACAGAGCACCGAGGGTGAGGCTCAAGACAAATGTGCTGCAGCATCTCTCTGAGAATGTGGTAGTGTTCAGATATGAGAAAACTGTCATCATAAGACAAGTTGCTGATTATATCAATGTTTTATTGTGCTGGAGCTTTCCAACTAAGCAGATGTAACACTGTAGGAGTGGCTTTATTTTTCTTAGCTTAAGCTTCTCTGAATTTGACATGAGAAAAAAGAGCATAGGCCTTCTCATATTAAAATAGCTCACATTTCTAGATTGCCATAAACTTACACCTGAAATTATAGCAAATATATTTACACAGCAGTATCTTACTTCCAAAAAAAAGTAGCATTTAAAAGGAGATTCAAAATCAGCTCCTGACATTTTTAGAGACTATTCCCACAAAAGAAGCATATTAAATAAACCCTAAGGAAAACCAGGAGGCAGATGACCATTTACAGGAGACTGTTACTGATGATCTCTACCCGGTAGGAGGGTACGAGTGGAGAGCTTGAGCAGTGCTAGGGCTGCAGTTGAATTTCGAAATACTGCCACCTCGCGTCAGTTTAGCAAGAAGGTACAACCTAGGCCGGCTTCCCAGTGCATTTTCCTCTGCTGTTTCCCTGGCAGCAAATAACGAAGCAGCCTCACTCCCAGAGGCACCGTTGCTCAAATTATTGTTGTTATTTTTTTATTTGAAAATTAACTTTATGTTCTTAGCACTAGGGGCAATGTCAGTTTATGCTCACTTTAGGAGGTATAATTCTCTCTTCACCTTGAGTAGTCACCTGCTTGATCCACTCTTCAGGGTCTCTGAGACAGCCCGGCACCTGCAGAGCCTGCAAACGTGACCTGCAAGGAGCACACTGAGCCTTGAAGTGCTCCTCTGGCTCCTGTGAGCACTTGGTGGGGACGACTCCTTTTGCTGCCTGGCTCATGCCCTCTCCTGGGGACTGCAGCAATGCCCAAGTGCCGGCCGGTTGTAAGCAAGCAGAAAGTGGCTTGTGGGATACAGGAACAGAGAAATCCATCCAAAGAGAAATGGGCTAAGTGTCGGTAAATAAAACCTGCGGGAGCCATAGGATGGCTCTGGGGAACTGCACAGCACACAGAAAAACCGGCAGATTAGGATGTAATTAAAAAAAACAACCTCAGGCTCTGTCCCAGACCTAGCAGCCCCAGCTAGGCAACAAACCCAGACTGAAAGTGTACATAAACAGCCTTGGAAGTTTTGTCAACAGCCTGAAAGTGAGCATGAAGGACAAAGCAGCATCTTAATGCTGAACAGAGAGGTGTTTAAAATCTGCCTTAAATCAGGGAGATGATTACACAATTCCCAGAGCAGGTGTTGGACAGCCTCATCTTCTGGATGGCTGCGTTTTCCAGTCACCACACACTTTTCAGAGGGTCCCCATGGATGGAACTCCCTCATTCTCAGACTGATGGAGATTCCTGCATGGAAGAGTAAGCGTGGTTGAAGGTGGAGCCCGTCACAGTCCAGTGTCATGCCCGTTTAAAATGTATGGGAACCACATACTCCAGTAGAAAATGCTTTAGAACTAGAAACAAGAATTTTTGCCATTAAAACTGAAGAATGATCTGCCCATCTGGCCATGGAGAAAGTGTTTCCCAAACTCTAATCTGTTAGTAGCTGCCTTAGGTCATGCAACACAGTGATTTGTATTTCCCATTACCCTATCCAATATAACAGTTTTCATTATCTACCTAAATGGTTAATTCTTCTTGACATACAGCCTCTATTATTGGACAGATCCTGACATGTTGCAGCTGCTTTGGGCCATTCTGTTCATTTCCAATACCCAGAAATCTGGATTATCCTGCTAGATGTGGAATTTCCAAGTGGAATAGAATGCAACTGCCCTTCCTTTCCCTCCATGCAAGGATTGCTTGTGCCCTCTGTACAGGGATTCCTGCAAGAAATAAACTTGTCTTAGATGGTCATTCTCTTACAGGGTCTCTGCTGTCTTTTTTGTCAGTAGATTGTCAGAAAAAGCAGAACCAGAATGCAAACCCACCTTCCAGAACGGTGGCTTGCAAACACCCGTGTCTGAAATCATATGTAGATGCAGTTAATACCTTTACCTGGACAAACAGGTTTCCCTGCTGCAATGAGACAGGCCTCCCACGCAGGTGTGTAGAAGTTCCTTTTGCACAATGGAAACATCTGGCAGCAGCTGTATTAATTAAGCCAGAATCTGAGCTGGGAGGAGAGGAAGGAGACCAGGATAGGAAGGAAGCAAAGCCAGCAATTAGGCCCAGAGAGCTGTTACTGTGCAAGCTGAAGTGGGAGGAGAGGGAATGAAACTGGTTTTTTGGATTGTCACAAAGAAGAGAAAATAGCAGCCGTGGCAGAGGGGGAAGGACAATACATATAGATGAGTTCAAGTAGCCTGTGTACCAGTTTTGAGACTGAAAATGCTCACATCAGACCATAACTTCTCTATCAAACTACCATGGTGCCATCGTATTTTCAAAGACAGGAGAAGAGTGATGATCTTGCCTTCAAGGCAAGTCCTGGAACTCTGTAGGCTATGTAGACACAAGCAAACAAGCACACACAGGCACACCTTGTGATGGGAAAATGTTAAGAATTGCATCCAGCACCTCAAGGAACCAAGGGATGACAGACTGGACTGTGAAAATAAATCTGTACAGCCTGCACTGGTATTGAAAATCTATACCCACCAGTTGTTTGGTAGCCACCGGTCCTTGCCACTGCATACCAAGCAGGAGCTCTATGTATTTACCTGTTCAATTGCAATTCTGCTCACCTTAAGTTTGGGAGAAGCAGAAAATGCCATCAGAAGGAGAAGCTGCCACAATACAGCAGCAACAATACTACCACAATATGTTGTGCGGGGAGGAAAAGCAGAGAAAGATAGGGCATTCCCAAAAGAGATCAAGACATGATGTTGATGTTATCACACCACAGGGGGAGGACTAAAATCATACAACTTATTTCATTTTAAAACCTGAGGTTCATTCATATTTCCATACCCAAAGGTAAGCAGGCAATTTCCTTTCTCCATGAATAATTCAGCCTTGCTGTGTGTTTACTATTTCATATACCCTCTCCACCTTAGTGTGTACCAGTTCATTTTGGGCAATATTGCCTAAACATTCTGTAAAATATCTTTCTCTTTCCTGTCACAAAACATTTGCAAATTTCTTGAGTTTCTAGATCAAAGCTATTTGAGTGAGTCCAGGAAAATGTGGCTTTTTTTAACCAGTTGGCTGTATATCAATCAGCAGGTTACTGAAGTTTTCTGAATGAAATGTTATCACTGCTTGAGAGGACATTCATAAGTTACTGAACATTTCAGCACAGGAGGAAGGAAGCAGAGGGTGACTCAAATAGAATCCAGGATTTCTGGGTTTTAGTAAGAGAGAACCAAATTTCTTCACAATTTTGCCAAAACGCCTGATTGAAGGCACATGGAAACGCATGTCATAGCTTAATGTAAGCTGTTCCTGAAGTCCATGGAGACATCTTCATAAGGTGTTTGTGGTCTTTGGCTTGGACACAAAACCCGTAAGAAATACTGATCGGAAAAAAAGACTGTGAAGAACTCAGTAGAGAAATTAAACCCTACCAGGGCAGGATAATAGGTTAAATGTCAAGCCAAACTGCATGTAAAGTTCTCCAAAATGGAGGTTGAAGAGAAGTTTTTTATTCCTAGAGAAAAAGGCTCTGAAAACTTTGGGGCCAGGTCCAACTTACCTGAACATTTGTGAGACATTTGTGTTTAGGATTCTGTCTTACATTCATCCTAAGTAGAAGTAAGGGGAGTACTAAGAGAAAGAGTCCTTTCCAGTAGTCTAGTCAGTGGTGCTGTGCACCAGCTAAAGCAAACTGGAAATTTGAACCAGATACCACACTTTGTGTTCAAGCTTGAAATTAAATTTCTCCCACGCTAAGTTTTAGCATCCAGCTCTTCTGAGTGTGAAATAAACCACATTAACTGAGCCAAGAGATTCAAAAGAAGATACCCTTCTCATGCCAGGCTGGTACTGATGATATGAGAAACTGGTTGCATAGGACAGGTGTGCTTTTCACTCTCTGCAGCTATTAGAATAAAGGCCTAACTATACCAGCATTTGAGGTAACAACAGAGGTAAAATTCCCAAAGCTGTAGTCAAAGGATGTCTTTCTTTTTTTATGCTAGGACTAAGTTAGCCTTATAGAAACCAAGCTGGAACTTGTTGGAAGCTCCATCTATGACCCAGACTGAAATGCTTTCCCCCCACCCAGTTCATAGGAGTTCAGATAAGGATCTGCTATTTCTGTCTTTAAGCCTAGAGCTGACTGCTGTCATTCTCATTAAATGTGTAACATGCTTGAGAACTTGTTCAGGGCAGTATTTTGCCATAGGGCAAAATCTGGACAAGGGTATAAAAGCTCCAAACATCCAGGGCAAAGGAAAGCAGGCCTTGCGGTGAGGCATCCCTGACAGCAGTAATAAAAAGGTAATCTTCCTTCCTTCCTTCCTTCCCATAAAATAAAGCAACAAATGGTATCTGCAGTGCTGACAGAACTTGCTGTTTGCCGAGGCTGAGATATAGCCATTGGCTGTTTGTCTAATGCAGATAATGAGCAGATATCAGAGTAAAGGTCAATGAAGTATTTGTCCTTTCCCTAAATCACACAAGAGTGTGTCCTCATGCAGATCAACGTAGTTACCGTGGCTTGTGTCTTAGCTCATTCCTTTCATCCCAGAAGTGAACATTCCTGCTTTTGACACATAGGGTAGTGAACAAAGTTCAAGTGGGACTGCACAGAGGGAGAGCTCCCTAACACTGTCATGGGAAAAGGGCTGCTGGCCAAAACAATGGTGTCAGCAGCATGTGTACATATTCAAAAAGTACATTTTACATATCCGTGGGTTTGTATTGAGAGAATGTCAGAAAGTGAACAGAGAAAACCCCTCTACATACTTTACCCAAGTATGTGGCCCAGCATACTCCAGGAGGACAGAGGGAACTGGGAGGGAGAAGATTTACGTGACTGAAGGAGCATTTTTTTTCAGTGTGTGGCCATACTAAATACAAAAATCATGAGTAAGAGCCACGGGAGAATATGAAGAAATCCCTTTGGAGCAGTTAGAAGTCAAACCCTGTTTCCTTGGACATGAATCTAAATGCGGGGTGCACACTAATGAACATGTGTGTGGATGTGGTCCACTGGCTCTGTATCGGCCAGGACAAATGGGGCTGGACGCAAATGCCAGTGTGTCACTCACACCTCTTTGAGAGAGTCCTCCTGGGCTACTACAGTGCATTGTTCCATTTCTTCCTCACATCACAGGGAAGTCTTCCTAGGAAAACTCTACACTGAACAGGATATGAAAAAATTATTCTTACTTTTTATTTTACAAGTGCCATTGTACCCTGAGGCCTGACTTGAAGCTGGAGCTCTGCCATGCAAAGCATGGCGCCATGTGGAACAAATACGCATTCTGGCTTTTGGCATCACTCTCTACCTCTGAGGAAGAGTCCCTCCCAGACTCTCATGCTACTGCTGCTCAAGATGAGAGTCCTCAGGTGGGCTCAGGACTCCAGCACAAGCCCTGCTCCAGGACATGTGTTTGTGACCCCATATTCCAGCTTTGCCTCTTCCCTGTTCAGCATCTATACTTCCCAGGACCTCATTAAAAAAAGAAAAGTAGCTGCTTCTTGCCTCCCTGATTTTATGCAGTGAATTTCCTCCTACAGCTGGCTCCATTTCCTGTATTACATCACGAGAAGGTGGGATAATACAAGGATAGTCTCTCTTCATACGGTATGAAGACATTTGGAACAATAATGTTTTCCAAACCTCTTCCATTCATTTTTAGGAACTCCAAGTCTTGGAAAACCAGATGCTCAAGCATATAATTCAGGCACAAGGCTGGTGCAGTGAATTAAAATCAGTGCAGGAAAGAATCCTGACTCTTATTACAACGAATGAGAGAAAGATGAAAACCGTGGCACAAACCCTCAAGCCGTTGTGCTCTGATATAACTGAAACATCACAGGAGATCCTGGGTCAAAACAGAAGAAATAGATCATTTATGGCATTCCTAACGTGTGCACATCCTCTGCCAGCACATACCTATCATTTACATTTGTTGTGGACTTCACTCAGACAAATGATTTTTTCTACTATGGTTTTTTCTATTTCTTTGCATGAGAAATAAGAATACATACAACAAGAGAAATGTCAGATAGGAGTGAATAGAAACAAAAAAAAAACTTCATTAAGAATGATAATGTACTCACAGCAAGAACTTATTACGGACTAATAATTTCAGCTAGGGTGAAAAGTGGTAGAGCAGTTACACGGTGCCAGCTGAACAGATGTAGTTGTTCTAAAAACCAAAATCTGCAAGACACACCAGAACTGTTAAAATAACACCTTCTAACAACCAACATTCTTCTCCCCTAAGAAAGAAGATGAGAAATCACTTGCCACTTTTTTCTATAAAAGACCCTGCTACAGAAACCCCCACATTTCAGAGGCATGCTGGTGTCCTCACGCCAGCAGGATCTGCAGGTGTCAGGTGATGTCTGTGTGGTGGATGGACTAAGGGGCTGTGTTCTTCCAGCAGGTGGGATGCTCGGCATGGTGCCATGGTTAAGAAAATACTACTTCCACCAGGAAACAGCTTTGTAAAATGAGAAACTCGCCCTTTCTGTCTATCTGACCCACACCCAGACTTTGAAACAGTTATCTGTCAAAAGCCACAGTTCTTCTTCCTCTGCTTTGCTGTAAATGACCCATCCTCTGCCCCAAGTATCTGCTTGGATTATTCAGATAACTTAGCATGCCCAAGAGGGCCCAGTATCCCAAAGCCGGCCTTGTTGCCCCCTTGCGATACCTCTTGTAGGCTCATATGAGAGCAATCATCACTCAGTCCCCAAAGAGGAAGGCTGTGCTCCTGGGCTGTCAGGAACACATCCCTCATACAGCAGAGTAGAAAATAACCCACTAGAAAATCACAGCCTTTTGTTTTACCAATTAACACTTCCCGCTATAGCTGATCCAAGACAATTACTGAGTTATTTCTGGAAGGGTTTTTTTTATCTCCTGCACTGTGGCAGCTGCCACTTCTTTTCTTTTTCAGAGTCTGATTTCTGGTCACCATTCAGCAGCTGGCCAGCCAAGGAGTGGGCAGACCCTGGAGGAGCAGGTTTCATGTGCTTTCCCACAGCCTCACTTCTGAGGAATTACTAACATTGACTAAATACAAAGACTTTGTGGATTTCACAGATAGGTATGCCATATATGCTTTCACAAAGGCTAGAAAAATTTACTTCTAGGAATGTCACAACTTTCTTTTAATTAGTAAAATTGCATGAAAGAAGAGGTAGATTGTAGTTCGAGATTTTTCTCCATTTGCACATGAAGAAATTATTTGTTAGGTACAATCAGAAAATATCTTTACGTTTCCTAAGTTTCCATAAACCTTTCAGAAAGCAAGACCCAGGAGATTTGTGAAGGACATTCTGTTTCGGACATTTATATTTATCAAGAGATTGAGGTAGCAGCATTTTTGTTCTTAATAAATGTAATGTCATTAGACAATTTTCATTAGACATTTTAATAATGAGGGATTATTAGGTTGATAATATACTTACGATTTTTCTACTTGTAAATGAGCTGTTGTTAGAAGAGATATATAATTACATGCATCCACTCAGGGAGTTCTGTATATTTTATACATAGCCAAGGCAAGCCTGGCCTTTAAAAGCAGTTACTAGCCACAGCTGAGGCATAGTTGGAACAAAAGTTGGGGAGCATTTTTAGGATTTGAGGAACTTTTCTTTAGGAGTGACAATAATAATTCCTGATTGCAGCCATAGTGGCCAGATGTCTGAATCTACTGGAAGCCCAGTGTAAATTACCAGTTTTCTATGAGCCTTATTTTTCGGAAGGATGGATCAAATGAATCATATTATTCAAACAACGGTGAGGAAACCAGTGTATGCAAGCACAGGGCATTGGTCCGGGGAGAGTGAGATAATTAATTGCGGGTGCTATAATATGACTTGGGCACACCTGCTAAACCCGAGAAGCCGAAGCAATATTTATTTTGACACATTTTTGTGGGAGGATGCTTGGAAAGCTAAGGATTTGTAACATTACCAGTTTATGTAGTTTGAAGTATGAAATGTCCACAAGTGATTGAGTTTCATTGAGTTGTTAATACATGAGATGTACGTGTATCCAATTAGGGCTATTAAAAGCAAGAATGTTATGGATACAGTTTCCAGTGTTAATTAATTGAGCTAGTATCAGCTGGAGATTGCCCTGCCAGAAGCTGCCTCAGCCAGCCCAGCCCCTATGCACTATGATTTATACCCACTTGGCCTGGAGGTGCGGAAATTTTGCAGAGTGAATTACGGCTGCAAACTTATTCTTTAGCAGTGAAATTCGACTATAATTCTATACAATTTGTAAGGAATTTAAAAAAAGAAATATTTTTCTCTTAATAACGATGTTGGTTTTGACCATTGTAAGGAGCTGCAAATTGAAGCCCAAAGGATTTCTGTGATGATTACTTGAAGCAATAAGTAGGTAGCCTAAGTTTATTTAATTTCATTTAATCGTAGAATAGCTTGGGTTGGAAGGGACCTTTGAATATCATCTAGTCCAACTCCCTCATTCAGTGGTTGCTGTGAAAATCAAAGTCACCCAGGGGGAAAAAAAACTGACCTAGAATTTGGAATGTACATGTTCAGCATGAGCTGGGGCAAGGGAGGGGCTTCCTGCAGTTTGCCAAATAGAAAGAACATGTATTAAGAGCCTATACATTGTGAAATACTTGAAAGAGCCAGGAACAGGAAAAAGATGCTCATTACTGGAAAACCTGAGAGGCAGGTTTTCTTTAACCCTACAAAAGGTTTGAGTCAAAACCATGAAGACATCCAGTAGGTGCTCTTTGAATAAAATTCTCATTTTAGATCTGTTTTGAGTTATAGAATCTGCTTATTTTAAAGGATTTTTAGATGGCAGAACCTATTGTATACATTTGCGTTTAAGAAGAACTTTTCTTGAAAATTCTTAGGCAAAGTTTTATGTGTAAGAGGCATCAGTCACAAAAGACAAACTTGTAATGGATTCAGTTTATAATATACCATTCGAATAATGAAAGGGGATTAGAATAATTATTCAGCCAAATATAAATGGATAGGGAAATAAATCATTTACTTAGCTGATAATAGTTAAGATAATATACCAAGTTTTACGACTTAAGAATGAAAGACCACTTTCTAATTTTTTTACTTATTTAAATAATTTAAAATATAATTACACTCCCATGGTTTTATTATCTGCCATGTTGTTGCAGCACATAATTCAATAATTATTTGCATTTTGTAAACCCTTCCACTTTATACAAACATGGTTCTTGCTGCTGGGACAAGAAAACTGTGTCTGTGACATTCTGGAGTTTCTACCTGTTATTGAGATGCTGACATGTATGCATAATCATCCATTTATGCTCATTTTGAAACCAGCACACTTAAGACCAAGGGCTAGTTCAATGCCTCTCTTTTAAGTGAATAGCAAGAAGATGCAAGCATTGCTCTGCACCTTGAATTTTACATAAATATACTGGGTTTAGAGGGACAACTAAAAGGCAAGCTGTACAAGCTAAGACAAAAGCAATAGTCAGAAAATTTAATTAGAAAAGTTCTGGTCAATGGTGTGCAATATCCCCCGCAAAAAAAGCTGGCAAAGAAAAAGACCCAAGTAAAGGTACCATTGGCACATTTGTTTAAAATACAGCAAAGCCAAACAGAAAGGTTCAGCAACTACTCTAAGTTTTCACTGAAATTTTTAGTAAACCCCAACTATATTGTGGCTGCAGAATTTATGATTTAAATTGGAATATTAACAACTAATTGAATAGAAGTACTCTAATAACAGAAATTAATAGTGACATGCCACTAGAAAATCTGATTACTATTACAGGAACAAAGTTGTTACCAACAATATCAAACACTGAAGATGTACTAAAATTTAATTACAAAGAAAGGCTGCCTATCAGTGTGTATTCTTATTATCAGCCCAGACAGGACTCTCCCAACCCTGAAGGAATACTCTAATTTTTCAGAAATACAAGTTGAAAATATTTAGAGTTGAGACATTCACCTAACCTCAGTGAAAGTTAATGTAAAGTGTGCAAGTATGTTACTCAGAAGAGTCAAAAGAAATCATTTCCCTGACTAAGAATGAAAATAAATATGTGCTGGTCTTATAAGTTTACTAGAATTCCTTTTGGTTAGTCACAAAGACAAGATAATATGAAAATATAGCCATGAGTTATATTTTGTGGAAACCATTTGTAGAGCGACAAGACATTAATCACCTTGACTGATGTTAATTTGAAAGGGGCAAGGTAAAATCAAGAAATCAGGGCCTAAACAGCATATTTAGGAGCAGGGCTCTTTTAAACCCTCCTGACAGTGGCACTTCTGAACTGCCCAGCACTGCCTGGCTGTGTTGGAGTAGCCCAAGCAAACAACCGCTTTGCTGATAGCAATAAAGAATGTAAAGAACTCTATATTTAAAGTTTAATGGATCCCCGAAGTTTCACTAATAATTTTTCACTGATGAATCTGAAATGAAGATGGCAAAGGCAAGAGGTGTTAATTGGCTGGGTTTTTAATCTTAGGATGATCCAGTGCAATTTTTCCTAATGTCTCCAACAGGGAAAGCTTCAGTATCCTGGCTCTGGGCTTCTGCCTGAATTGTGTCTGGAATTTTTAAAGTATCTACAAATTGGTTATTCAGATGCAGGACCTTTTCCTATCACTATGGACCACGAGCATCATTTGAGTTATCCTATCAGATCACAACTGGAAGTCCAGACTAAGATCTTAAATCTTGTTAGAAGCCTTTCAGTAAAATTCTAGCGTTAACAGGCTATAGGCAAATGTCCCAAAATCTCCTTTTACAATATCAGATGGGGTGACATTTTAACTACTATTAACAAAAATATTCTGAGCCCTTCTGCAAAAGAAATGTACCCAATCATGCACAAGCTGCAGGAGCTGAAAGAACACAGTATAAAGCATCCCGGCTGTGGAGTTTTGGCCCACGAGAAAAAAGAGCAGGCTTGTAATATGTACCCTCATCCCATCATGGAAACTATCTTTTTATATGTATGCAGCAGAAGCCACCTAGGAGATCATCCAAAACAACTTTGCATTGGTCTCTGAAGGAGGGATTGAAATCAGTCTTCTGTCTTAATCAGTGTGAATGTCCTTGATATACAAGGTGCTTAAACACTGCTGTAAAAGACAAATTACAAAATATAGTCAGGCGTGCTGGATCAATTGTAGCTTCTGCTCAACTAGCCCTCGTTCCTGCTTCAGGAAATAAATCCACTGGATTTACACTTTTATAGGATTTCCATTAAGTCCTAAACTGTTTACATTAGCTTTATATTTAAGGACCTTATGCGGACCTCAATCTGATTTCTGGAACAGAGAGAGGGATTGTAAATCTCAGCAGCAGTAAAATTTAATCTAGACCCAAAACATTATGCACAGTCAGTGATATGTAGAGCATGGGCATCACCCTATAAGCAAAGTGATGTCAGAAAATTATCCTGTTTGATCTCACAGAAGAAGCTGACCTACATTGCTTCTGTTACATAGAATTGTTTTAATTGATTTTGTCCATCTAGACACTGCTGAAATCAACACACAGAGCTTTCATGGCTTAATTGACAGAAGCCTGTAAATATGTATTTGTGTATATACATTTGTTGTATGTATTAAAGGATGATGGTGTTCCTGTAGACAATCAATTGCAACTGATATTTTCAGGTGTGACTAGAATTTTGTTCCATTCCATTTCTTTTTCACTTTGCTTTCCAGCACAGAAAAACCTCTACTGTTCTTTTGCTTACGGACAAGAGCATTTATATTTTAAGGCAACACTTCATCCACTCAGCAATCAGAGAGTTCAATTTCTGCTTTGAACCTAGCATGATTTTCCCCTTTTGTTTTTTAAAGTCATTGTTCTCCTATCGCTATGGAATGACACTGGCATGACCTTCCTTGGAAAGGACCAAGACCTTTACTGGCAAATGCTACCTGTCCCTTAAAAGAAGAAGGCATGTGAGAGCTTTCAAGCTGCCTACTACAAGGCAATCCATGTATCTGGCAAATGGCCCATGGTCCACAATGCAAGGGAAGTCAGGGAAAGTGTGGTCAGGAGTGAAAAGACACCGTTCAGATATGTATGTGGTAGCTGTTTGGGGAGTCACTTGCCCAGTTACGGAGGTCAGGCACCAAACACCATGTCTGGCACAGCAGCAGTGCCTACGAAGAGGATCCAGCTGGTCTGGGCTCACTGCCATCCTGACAGATGGGGCACATGTGCAAGTATCCAAGCAGTTGTAGGCAGGTATCTGTTTGGGGATGCCTTAATGAGAATCTGCTCTGAATTTCTTTGCCCATGACTGAATGAAAGCGCCATCCCTGATCCCACATGGTGCACAGCTGCAGAAAAGCTACAAGCTCAATTCTGGACTCTGAGTCTTCCACCTATACCTGCTTCCAGGATATCTGCATTGCCAGAGTGATCCAAAGGGACCTTAATACAAAAGAATCAAGCTTAAACACATGATTTTAAGCAGAAGGAGGGACTGCAGAATATACCTGCCCTCATGGCTGAGAAAGGTATTTGCTCTTGTCATGGTTTAATCCTAGCCAGCCACGCAGCCGCTCACTCACTCCCCAACTAGTGAAACTGCGGAGAGAACAGGAAGGGTAAAAGCTGGAAAATTCATGGGTTGAGATAAAGACAGTTTAATAGAGAAAGTAAAAGCACAGAAGGAAAGCAAAACAAGGAATTAATTCCCTGTTCTCACAGGCAGGCAGGGGTTCAGCCATCCACAGAAGAGCAGGGCCCCACCACACGTAACAGTTACTTGGGAAGACAAACACCATCAATCCAAACATGCCTCCACCTTCCTATTGTTCCCCCCACTTTATATACTGTTCAGGATGTCATATGGTCTGGAATATGCCTCTGGTAATTTGGGGTCACCCATCCTGGATGTGTCTCCTCCCAACCTCTCAGGCACCCCCAACTCCCTCACCAGCGTCGCAGTAGGAAAAGTAGAAAACTTGGCTCTGTGTAAGCCCTGCTCAGCAATAGCAAAATCATCTCAATATTATCAATTCTGTGTTCAGAACAAATCCAAAACACAGCCCCATACCAGCCACTGTGAAGAAAATTAACTCTACCCCAGCATAAACCAGCACAGTCCTTCCGGGGCACTTGTATAACCCCAAGAGTCATTTACGAAGAGCTGGTGCCTCTGATGTAGCCATTTGTAGGCATTGCTGTAGATAAACCACACTTGAAAGACTACAGGGAACAAAAACATTGAGCTGACTTTGAAAGAGACACACAGTGAGGGTCAAGTCTCAAGACAGACTTAAAAATTCTGTAACATCTGCTGAAAAATATATCTGTCTCATTTGTCTTCAACCTCTCCTCTAGCTGGTGATAGCAGATCTGTGTGGGTTTTGTGTGACAGTGACAACTTACAAGCTAGATAAGATCATGAAACATGTTTTATATAAGCCATCAATAACAATACTCAGCCACTAGTACTGTAGGTTGGTGGAAATCCATGCCCATTCATTTTAATCAACATGTCAGAATTTCTTTTTTAAAAAAAGAGAAGAAATCAAGGAAGTTTCTTCATAAGCCACAAGTATTTTCAAATGTTTATTTTCAGCAAAATACTATGGAAAAGAGTAGCTACAAAGCAAAAGTAGCTACAAGGTTATCTGCAAGTGAAAGTGAACCAGGCAGAAACACAGTCATGAAAAATGATGTGTATGACCATAGACAAAATTGCATTTAGGGAACGGACACTCACTTCCTACACAGCCATCATTATACTTAGGCCCAAATTCTTCCTGAAGACATTTGTGAACATGTCTGGTGGTCCTTTTTGTAGCACAAGGGAGTTTGCACACCTCATCCACATGGAACAGCTCAGTTACCTCTGTCCTAGCAAATGCAAGGTGAATACATTTATTTTATGCAAAAATTGTTGAGTATAAAAAATCCACTTTAGACCTAAGGTATCCTGAATTTTATGTGTGTCTAAAAAAGAAATAACCCAAAGTCTGATCCATTAAAATATATCAGTTACTAAGAGATTTTCTTTTGTGGAATGCTTTATAAGTGTATAATAGCAGCTTGGAAAATTCTAACCTTGCAGCTTTTAAAAGAGAAGTATTCTGTGGCTTTGGAGAAATTTATCTCAAATTTAGCAGCGAAAGGCTTAACACTGTACTGCAGACTAGTCTTCTCAAACCATCTTGGCACAGATCACATCTCCAGGCTCAGGCAAAACCACAGCAAGATTTTAGCCATACAGACATCCCCTCACACGACTGCCTTCTCTTCTCCCAGCTGCTGAGCTCTCCATATATCCATGACAGATGTGCAGTGTGACGTTCTTTGGCCTCTTTACATGGAAGCTGGCCTGTCCCAGGCTGCATGGATGCTTTCATGGCTGTATATCACTACCTTCAGGAGGGGGAGCAGCATCAGGAAAGCATTACATGCCATTGCAACTTCTTTTAACTTATTTTAACAACACTGAGGCTGAAAACCACAGAAACTCATGACCAGAAAACTCTTTTGCTGGCCAGAGAGCTCACTCCACTGAGCCCAGCTTAGCACTGCCAGCCTGTGTTCCAACAGGTTTCCCTCTAATCACATCTGTGCACAATACAAAACAAAACAAACATATTCCAGGAGTTTCACAGTCTGTTTAGATTGTTTAATGAAAAGTGCTTTCAGAGGCAAGGATGCCACTACAAGCTGCATGTATCATGGAATGTAACAGTTTAGAGAGCAAGATAAGCGTACTGAACTTTGGCTTTACTCACAAAACCTGAACAAAAGGTTGCCCATTTTAATTCCAATGAAAGGATCAACTGCCAGTAGCAAGCCTAAAAGCTGCAAAATAATGTGACATCAGCTGAATGAACAGGCGTCCTGGCTGCTTTGAAAACCAGGTACAAGCGGAAGTTGCTGTGGGCATGCTGGCAGCAATAGCTCACTGGGGAGCCAGAAAGGCAGGGGACAGACAAAGGGCACGGGCTAAGGGAATTCCATGGGTTTTCCCCACCGGTCTGGTGCCTCATCACTGGCCTTTCTCCATCAGCACAAGCAAGGCCTGGAGAAAGGAAGCTGAAACCAAACCCCCTGGGGTAGGGATTGACAGTTCCTACTCTTAGGTATCTGTGCTAGTTTTTCAAAGCGTGCATTGGGCTCCCTCTTAAAAAAGAGCCACTGTAGAGAAGGTGATCCACTGTCCTCAGACAGGCAGTGGTGGCCCATGGGCTGAAGATCCCTCTGGAGGTGCCTCCCATTCTGCACTGATACAGACAGTGCCCAGAAAGCCTGTGTGTGTTTAGGCTACACCTGGAGAAGGGACATGGGAGTACTTCCACAGGCCAGGACCCAGCTGCACTGCTACTTGCAGCCCCCAGCACAGCAAGGCACAGGCATCATGGTATGTTTTGGACAGGTCCCTGATTCAGCTGGCTGGGAAACACGAACTTTGGGAGCATGAGATGATGCGTCCACACTCAGTCACCTGCAACATGGGACGAGACCAGATAAACTCCTCCTTGAGCTTGCAGCTCACACACTGACCCAGACAGAGGCACTACTTGCTGAGACATCCAGGTGAACCATGCAGGTTCAACACCTGTGTTCAAAGCCAGCCTTGACTGCTTCCTGGTGCTGCATTCCATGAAACCAAAAAGTCAGAATTGAATTGAGACTGCTTTATTGTGTCTTCAAGGATATTCACTTGAGAAACAGGACCCAAATGAGAGACCTTTTCATTATACATGAGTTCTTCTGAACAGGGAGAACCAATTTGAGCATGAAAGGGAGAACATGAACATGGCTTCATGTGTCCCTGAGAAATCAGTTTTCAAATCTTCTAGTTCAACTGAATGGCATTAAAAATATCAACCTCTTCAGCCGCTTCCTATTGCTAAAAGTGAACATATGCAGCCGATTACATCCCATTATCATCATCTCACCAACAGGGAAGTTAATTAGTGACACCATGAGGCTAACTTCATAAAACACGGGTGTCAAATCAATCTGCCTGTATTCTAGACACTGGCAATGACTTATGTAGGTTAATAACATGTCCCAAATTTCTGTTGTCTTCATTTTCCTGTGCATTTCTTGACATGCTGAAATAAGTATTTAAGCCCCTTCACTCTATTTACAGGATTCCTGAAAAATTAAATCACTAGCTGTTTTTGAAAGCTGTGGCCTATAGTCTGATGTGATTTGATTTTTTTTCTATTCTGTGCATTTCTTTTCTAAATATAACATATCTATATAGCTTTATGTCAGTAAAAGTGACTCCCTTGATACAACACCTAAAGCAGGGTTCTGCAAGGAAAAAAAAAGGCACAGAATTCAATCCAACATCAGGGCAAATTTGTATCTCTGTGCTATAGCATAAAGCTATCCTAAAATGAGCTTATCCCATCCTCTGGTTATTCTTCACAGTACCGGGTTGCACAGTGTGGCTCCTTCTCCCTACTACTGGTGAAGAGAGCATGGTGAAAGCATAAAGCAGATGTTTAGCATACAGCATGGCAGACTCTAGCCATCACGAGCTGCCAGTAGCATAGCTTGTGGTCTTCATATTTATTCCTGGAAATGTTCACCACAAGGCAAGATAAAGGAGATCAATTACAGCACCAGTGTACCTTTGCAGTCTCCTTCAGCAGCTCTCATCACTCTAGGCTAACAGCAGAGGGATGAGCCCATGATTTTAGAAGCATCCAATCCATAAATTTCCATACATAACTGCAGTTATATATCATATTTCTCTGTCTGTGATATTTCTAGTGGTATAACACAGAGTACATATAAGTAATTAAAGACTGCCCTGGTAACCCCAGCAGGGTGATTCCCTGATATCAGACTGGTTTGGTAGTTCTCTTGTTCTGCCTCAGGATCACCGTGAGCAGGTGACAGCCTTGGTACAATGGGAGGTAACCCTCTCCCTGGTGTGGTGCCAGTGTAAACGCCCATCCCCTCAGCACTGCTGCAGCAAGTGGGACTGAACCAGTTTACACGTCTTAGGCACTTG
Source organism: Dryoscopus gambensis (assembly GCA_013389985.1). Classification (NCBI taxonomy): domain Eukaryota; kingdom Metazoa; phylum Chordata; class Aves; order Passeriformes; family Malaconotidae; genus Dryoscopus; species Dryoscopus gambensis. Next base: position 70,492 of record WEIT01036912.1, on the reverse strand, counting down.
GTCCCTTGAGGATCCTCAGATTCTTCTTGGATCCCTGAGGATGAGGAACTCAGGCTACCTGCACACCGTGTGAAGTGGGCTGAGGTCCTTCTAAAAGCAAGGTACTAATCTAACATGAAAGACTGCTACATTTCTCATTTAAAATACATGGACGTCACTTTCATACTTGAAAGAAGTGATGCAATGTCTGCCTAATGCTGAGTTCAGTGCTAGTAGTTGTTAGGTGTGAGCTGCACATGCACACATTGGCAAATGTGTTCATAGATTGAGGGCAGTTCCAGTGGAAGCTGAAGATGACAATGTTCAGATGATCCCAGTTGTTTTCAGATGACGTCAGCTGGCCAATGGCACTGGGTGCAAGGAGGTCGTGGCAGTCTCAGAGGTTCCCCAGAGTATCAATCACTTGTCCTCAGATTTCATTTGGGTTGTTGGAGTCAGATTCATTGCCGCTTCAGATCAAGCTGAAGCCAGCGGCTTCCACATATGCTGGGTTGCTTTCCATATGCAGCATGCAAGGAACAGGGAAGAGCAGCAGAATACATCATTCCTCATTTTACCTGAGCGTCCCAGGTTGGACTGCGTGCCACACAGCCTTAACTAACAGAGACAACAGCAGCGTCCAGCTACTGTAGTGCCTTCCACATACAGCCCTGTAGTGCCACCTTCAGACCACAGCGACGCATCCCTTCCACTCCCTCAAGGAAAAGCCCATCCCACTTCCAGCCGCCCTCCAGTCCCAGACAGCAGCCTACGGTGAAGGTGAATAAAAAGCACAGCCTAGCTTCAGTTACAAACTGAACTTTGTTCCCCTAAAATAAAAAGGAAAGGAAAGGCAAGAGGAAACAGAAGGATCTGGCCACTTGCAGTCCTAGGTCATCAAAAGCTGTGTCCAAATCTGCAAAGTCCTGAGTCATGTTATTTTATTTTGGAAGAGATTTCACAGAATACCCCACCCTGAGTCTGGCTCCCATAAAATGTTCCGGGTCCTCTTCCATTCCTATTATGGTATTATTAGTTAGCAAAAACTAGTAAAAAAAAATGAGATTAGCACTTTTAGAGAAAATTTAACATGACCTTCTGAGCAGCAATTTTACAACCACAACCAGCTATAGACACAATAACTGTGATGAAAGTAATTTGAGGAAGTCCCTGATGTGCAGATCCAATTTGACATAATACACATCTTTTTACGTAAGCCAAAATTTTCTAGCAGATGTAATCAACAGAAATCATAAATCAAGTTAATTAAACATTTGACTTTGGGTTTGTTTTTTTTTCACCTTTGTACTCAAGATGGACACTGACAAAGCCAATTCTAGCTACTTATTGTCTATTAGTCAGAAAGAATGATTTCATTAACATACAGGCCCGACATTCTCAAATTACTGAGGTATCAGCTGTGTATTGCCTAGCCTAGTGCAGTCTTTATATTTCTGAATTTTACTCTTTGTTCTAATTTATTCTTCAAGGCAAAATTTCTAAAAAACCAAATCCTATTCATCTCTCATGTTCTCCTGTCTTTGCTTTAACATTCTTCCAACCTCCACCTTCCTCTTCAGTATTAAACTAATAGCTTTTATGGAAACCTTTACAATTTTAATGTATTTTATTGATAGGTGCATGTAAACTTATCAGGAGTGATTGGAAGCAAAGGAATGGGGTATTAACACAACGACACATTTATCAAATATAAACTCCATATAGGCAAGGTCATCTTGCAAGATACACAGAATGAAAAAAACAAGACTAATTTACCCCTTAACCTAAAGTTTATACAGTGCAAGAGGTCTAAATCTCCTTGTTCTCTTATTGATATAACATGACATATTTTTAGTAATTTAGTAAAATCTGTCTGCTTCAGTATCTTTGGGGATGTTTTGATTAAGACATTCGGTTTGTTTTTTAGGTTTGGTGGGGTTTCTTGATAGGTTAGTTTTGTTTTCTTGGGGGCAGGGACACAGGGGGTTGAGCAAAAATAAGCACCATCTATCAGAGATTTGGTGATGTTAGACGAAACTTCTTTAAAGCCAAACCTGAGCCTCAAAATGTACCATTTTGGGGGACAGCTTTCAGACACAAAGATTACATCTGGGACATACTGGGGTCGTGCAGCTCATGTGAAGGCTCCTCAGCTTTCCACAGCATTTTGGAGAGCGGATGCCCCAGAGAAATGTTCACATGTGACATTTTAGGCCTCCATATCCTCTGTGCATCAGGGCTGTGCTAACTTTGGGGACCTGTTTATACAACCTCTAACTACTGTAAACAGTGTGAACTCATTAAGAAATTGGTTCTTTGAAAACTGTGGCGAGTTCCTTTGTCTGTATGTACCCACAAGAACAAGAATAATCAGCAGATTCTCTGAGGGCTTCTTGGTGCTGGCTCAGCACATGTTGTTCCACTGATTAGAGATGGGAACTTCAAAGCTGACCTCTGACCAGCAAAGGACTTGATAAGGAGGTGGCTGAGACAGGCAGAGGCAGTTTTTCCTACAGCTTGGGACGCAAAGAAGAAGTGGAAAGGACGGGAAGCTGTGAGCAACGAGATTAAAAAAGCCAGAAATAACAGAAGAGGAAATAAGAGAAGAGGAGCTTTTTTTTAAGGACTGGAAGAAAGGAGAACGCTGAGGACACACAGGAAGTATCATTTAGGAATGGAGTAGATAGAGACACTGTTGTGGTGGGAGTTGTAGTGCCCTTTGCTGCCAGACTAACCAGGGTTGGCAGGGGAGTTAAGACATCCAGTAAAAGAATAGTAGAGGCCAGGCGCTGTTTTTATCGAGCCCCTGAAGATTTGAATCAAACTTTGCAACTTTTTTTAGCTGTTATCAGTAGCCATAGCTGTACAGTTACGATTAAGCAATTGCATTGTGAACAGTGTATGCTCGGCTAATCTTTTGTTTTAAGGAAAAGGGAAGACAATCCCAGGATGAATGGGCTGTCTGGATGACAGCCGCCAGGAGTGAAGCCAGCAGGACTGAGCAGTACCTGGGGGAAAGGTAATTCCGGCAGTGGGAGATCACGACCATCGGTACTCACTGACCACCTACTCAAAACGGACCCCAGACTCGAAAGCAGAGCAGAACTGCACCTGCGGAATAATTATCGTGAAAGGGAGAGGAATAACGAGCAAACAGGGGTTTGAGTGTGTGATAGAGGATGTGCAGTTTGTTCACCTAAATCTTGTGACAACTGAACAAAGAGTAAGTACTAACATTTGACAATATAGATTTTACATCCACTGATGATAATATGTTATGCGAAGTAGTGTTAAAATAGAATATAATAAAATAGAATTAGAATGTATTATAACCACGGAACTTCTTGTAGTAGAATAGAGAAATAATAAGCACACGGTGATAAAATGTCTTAAACTAACAAGCTGCAAAACCGGGAGACAAGGCATGCTAAGGAGATAAAGAGGATAAGCTACGGACATTCCAAAACCTCGAGTTATCTCGCACCGCCCTAAGGAGGTAACCAACTACACAAAGGAGGATTGCTCCCACCAACTTTGAAGAAAACCAGGCTTTGGACGGCGCCGCCACCACGGCAGAAGGAGAGCAAAGATCAAGGAGAAAAAAACTGAAGGAAGTGTAAAGTACTGTCCAAGCCTAATGAATATGTAACAGCCTGAAAAAGGTACTTAAGAACAAAGAAATGTTTTGTAACTTTGTAGCTGTTTTGGTGGAGCCAGATCTCCCCCGGCTACCGCGCGCGCTATTTTGCTCGTTGCTGCTTGCTCCATTACAATAATTTTTTTAGATATCTTATTGGAGTCTTTGTTTAATTCTAAGTAACTTATAACAGAGTGCAAATTAATAGAAAAGCTATGTAATTTGTAAGCGAGGAGTGCTGACGCCTTTGTCTGTTAAAATGTATAAATGGCGTGACGTTTTGATGATCGGGGAGCCGGCCTTTCCGGGGGCACCGCCCGGCTCCCTGCCTGGCGCCAGCCGGACTAAAACGCAGAGAGCGGCGGGAATAGCGGCGGGAATAGC